>JANAVB010028200.1:3776463-4108963 GCA_029216955.1 Iris pallida | reverse complement strand
AAAACATTATAATATACTAAAAACATAATGCAATACTGTACTTGCCTGAACTCCTGAACAAACCATTTTCACGAGTAGAAGATGAGAGGAATTCCGACCTAGAAGCTATCAACCCTCAAGTTAATTCTAAAAACATATCACACCATCGTAACACGAACCGTACATGAAAACCATAAGTCATTTCTAAAATTCTAATTCGAAAATCATGGAATAATGGCTAATGGGTTAACCTATCTAATATTATTTATTTCTAAAATAAATTACTTAAACATCTAATTTAACCTAATAATAATCTGAAATATAATTTAAATAAGAAATTTTTGCCATAAAAAGCCACGGTTCTAATTTTGGAATCTATGACATGCAAATCGAGGCATACCGTTGACTAACTTGTCAAATGTTATAAACTTAATGATTTGAGAGTTTATCTTAGTAGATTTCAATGCCAAGAGTACGGTGGAATCGAACCGTGCCAAAAAATCACAATTTGGTCAAAAGTTATCGCCGTTATGGCTAACCGTGACCAAATCGGTGAATCATCGGCCAAATTTGAGTTCAACAAAACAAATAAAACAATAATAGATGAATTTATGATTTCTAAAAAATTATATGTTGTAGGTCTTTGTTTCATCTTTCCAAAACATTAAACGGATCGCAAAATGGAGTTCGGGATCACCCAAAATCTCGAAAATCGTGCAATGTGTCGAGTTTTGGACAACCGATAATCAAATAAATTTCCAAAAATTCACAAACAAAATATCAGAAAATAAATTATATATTCTGAACATTGACCTCGATACGATTCCATCAAACAAATAGCACACAAAAGGAGTTTTGGATTGTCCGCAATCGCTCCTCGAAGTCGAGGAATCACCGAGATCAATTTCCTAAAAAAAGGCTGAAAGTAAACTAGGTTTTCGGAAAAAGTAATACATATATATACTCAGCCGAGGCGATGGCTCGAACTAGCGGCTGCTTGCCACATGTCGTCATCTGGTGCGTCCTACCCAGAAATGGACGGTCAGATAGTGACCCAGGTTAAGCCAAGCCGAGCTGGCTAGCCTAGCTCCAATTAAGGAAACCAGAGCCCAGTCAGCCGCTGTCTGGGCTGACACGTGGTGCTGACCGTGCGCTGCTGACTGGGTAAATAATTTTAGAAAATGATTTTTAAACCATTTTAAATCCAAATAATTCCAAATAAATTGCAGAAAATCCATAAAAATTCTAGAAAATAGTAAAAGATATTTCTAAATGTCTAGAACCTAAATAAAATTGCTTGGTTGCAAAATATCCTCGTATGACCCTACAGTAAATTCCAAATCCGATAGGTTTTAATTATCTAAAAATTCCAAAAATTCTAGAAAAATTCAAAAAAAAAATCATAGAAATTTCTAGAAAATATTTCTAGTCATTTAGAGCCCAAAAAATGTTTGGTCCAAAAGTACCCCTGGAATGACCTTAAAGTAAATCCTGAAAGCTAATAAAAATAATAAACCTATCTATATTAATTCTCCAAAAATCTCCAAAAATTCTATAAAATTCTAAAATACCAAAATAACTTTTTTGGGGCTACTCAGGGACCCTGGTGACTATATGTGACCTAATGTCACCATACTACACCTATACGCTTGGTTATGATCTCTTATGATCTCAAAGTAAACCCTAAATAAAAATATCAAAAATTCTAGAAAGCAGTTGCTACATAATATCTCCCTTAAAAATATTTTTGTCCTCAAAGATCAACATAGATAATATAAATATGTAATATCTAAAATAATTACTAGTCTAGATCATGGAAAGGTTAAGAAATCCAAGATAACTAATCAAGCATACAACTATTTTAACTAAATACGCACTACTAAAATATTGGTATTTAGCGACGGACCATTTCGTCGCTAAATACGTATATTCCGTCGCTAAATACGTTTACCGACGGCTTACCGACGGATAACTGACGTTGATAAACATAACATCGTTATAGAACATACGTTGGTAATTCGTCGCTAAAGCGACGGATTATCGACGGAAATACCGACACAAGTATAGCGACGGATTAGTAACGAATTGTCAACGTCGGCAATTACAGCGACATATTAGCGGCGGATTACCGATATTTTTTTGTGAGCCAAAATACCAAATTTTCCAGAAGGTCGGCGACGAAAATTTTCGTTGCTGGCTCGTCTGATACGGTTTTAGTATCATACTGAAGCTCAGTGACGGATAGTTTCGTCGCTAAGCCGTCGCTGACCTGCAATTTTTTTCCATATCTTCGTCGCTAGTCTGTCGCGGGTTAGTCGCTAGCCTACAAATTTTTTAGATTTACGTCGCTAATCAGTTGCTGGTTAGTCGCTAAACATTTTATTTATACCACATTAAATTGTTCCAACTTTGCTCAAACCTGTGAATAGAGATGTCATACATAGACTCATTAACCCAATATTTATACCACATAAAATATAACCCCAATGTAGAAAAAATAAACACAAGCATACATAAACTCATCCAACAGTTACAATATAGTACATATACACCCACGTCCAACAGTCACAATATAGTCCAACAGTCACAATATAGTACATATACACAAATATCAATCACCCCTAAAGTTCATACAAACTCATCGTCAAATACAACAAAAAAATAAATAAAACTCAAATTGATGGTGGTGGAGGTGGAGGAGGTGGAGGAGGCATAACCGACCGTCCGTATGAATGTAACTGCTCTAGGAGCAAAGTGAGGATCCGCTGTACGTCCTGGGCAGGAACGGCATTTGAAAGAGTCGGCGGCACGACAAGAAGCACTGTGGTCAGAGGAGGAGCCGGTGTAGTAGGCGCTGTGGTCGGAGGAGCAGTCGTTGGCGGAGGCGCTATGGTCGAAGCAGGAGCCGGTACAGTAGGGGCAGGCATCAGACCTGCTGTGATCAGAGCTCCACTCATCTGCCCTACATGATCCTGGAGGGCCACCAGAATCTATGTAATCTGTCGCAAGATGTAGGCGTCAGCAGTATCGTCGGTCTGTGGAGGTGGAGGTGGGGGTGATGGAGATAGAGGAGCTCTGGAATAAACGGACGACTGGGATGCCAATGATCCGGTACCGTACACGCGGCCCCTTTTCCTCTACCTATGGCTTGTATCCATAAGTCGTTCCTTACAGCCGGCGACGATGGCTGACTAGTCCCAGCTCTCCCTCGGCAGTCCCTCCCTCACCGACTCGACTTTCTAAAGTCTCATAAGTCTCCTATATTTATATAGGTGAATAGATTTAGAGTTGATATTGGTATTTTATTTTTGATGTAAGTATTGTTATGGTTACGTTCTCATATGTCTCTTAAACTATTCTTTGATTTATAATGCTACTTAGGGTTATGATCTAGAGTTAATATTCTTCATATTAGAGTTCAGACTAACTATTTCGGTAAACTAAATATAGTTAAGTACGTAAAGACGAAGAAGAAATATAATTAGATATAGGACTCGAAAAACTTACATAAGCTTTGGTCGCCCGATCATCTACGAGCTTTCCATCCTTATTTCTCTTATGGGTACGCTCGAAAACTTTAGGGAAGTCTACGACGTTCGGATCTTCGCCTACCTTGGCGACCTCCTCGCACTGTAATAATTAAACATCAATTTATAACTAAACAGTAAACTTAAACAATTGAAGAAATAATAAATAAGAATACTCACCAGCCGTCGATAATGCTCTGTAATTGGGATGGATTCACCCGTGTGGTGACCACCCTTAGCATGGGCAGCCTTTGCCTTCTCACACTTGGCCTTATAGGCCGGAGTGTCCATCTTCTTTTTCATCTCCTCCCAGAATTCCTCCTTCAACCACTCCTTGCGTCGATCACTACTTAGTGTAAATAACGCCTTCTGGTCATTGACCATATCCCTCAACCTCTTGCTGACGACGGACTTGTAACACTTCCGGATCGCCTGATCTCTATGCGCCAGCCACCAGTACGACTTCGGCAAATAATTACAAATAAAAACAAATGAGCAAATATTTAAGAAACGTTGTAAACAAAGATGATATTATTTAGACATACCTCAAGCATCTCGAGCCAAATGAATCGTCTATCAACTGGGATGTCCCCGAAGTTCATATAGGGACCATGGAATTATCGACGCATCAACTTCCCCAAATCTCTACCAGCCTGGACCGAAAAGAACCCAGAATAAATAAAATAATGTATGATTAGATAATAAATAGAGTATGAATAAATGTGTCTACTAACACTAGTATACTTACGTCGTTCCATCGACCCACAACTCGGTACGAGTGATATTGGCTGGCCGTTCTGGCAGAGTAGGAGGGTCTGCAATTTCTGGTCGACATATGTACACTCCACGGTCGACCAAAAGGCCAGGATATGGGTTCATCGCAGTAGGAGCGATAGCTATAGTCTTTGACATAGAAGACGGGGCACCAGCACCGGTAGGAGTAGATGATGAAGAAATATCAGGGCTAGCTCCGTCGACTGAAGAACGAGTGATCGACGGAGATAAGCCATCCTCCTCATCAACCAAATCGTCCTCGCTAACTCCTTTGCGATCTACAGATGGAGTACTAGGAGGAGCAGGAGGACGGGTCGACCCAGATCCTCGAAGTCGATGTGTACGGCCTCTTCCCGCCATATGTGAATATGAAAGAAAAAAATAAATAAATGTGATGATACAAATAATCAATACAAATCTAATAGAAATTAAATAAAGGTGTGTTGATACAAATAATCAATGCAAATCTAATAGGTAATACGTACTAATCTTCTTCATCTTCTTCGTAATCCGAATCTTCTTCATCTTCATCTTCTTCATTTTTACTATTACTTCCACTTTCCCCTTCATCTTCAAAATTTTCATCCTCATCCGATACGTCCATTTCAGACTCCTCATCTATATGAGGTAAGTCCTCTATGTCAAGCTCTTTGTCAACTATATCATCATCTATAGTAATGTCAATCTACATGTCATCAATGCCGGCTAAACTCATATATGTTGGTTGAGGCATGACTTCCTTATCCTCCTGGTATGCTTGATCTCCAATATTATATGTATTTCTTACTTTAGTTTTGCATACAGTCCACCAATCATGAGTCGTGCGTCGTCGACTAGGATAATTCGTGTAGTACACTTGGACCGTTTGACTAGCTAACACAAATGGTTCGAAATCTATATATCTTTTTTCGTGTTTTATATCAATAAATCCAAATTATTTGTTAATTCTCCATCCTTGCTTGGGTGTTGTGTCGAACCAATCACATTTGAATAACACAATTTGGGTATCAAAAGAGTAATCCAGCTCTACAATATCTCTTAGAACACCGTAATAGTTAAATTCTGGATTGAGGTCGTAGACTGAACCCCTTACACAAACTCCAGAATTCTTTGTGGAATTAGCCTCCTCATCGACAAATGAGTGATTGATAGGCTTATCAGTGGTTCTAAATTTGAAGCCATTGATGGTATATCCATCCCAACATTTTGCCCTCTTGCTTGGTCCAATAGCTAGTGCTCGAAGTCTTTCGTCGGCAATTGTGTGCCAGAACAAAAAACCTAAAATATCACGTATCATAACGTCATTAGGACAAAAGCCCTTTCGTCGGTCAATTGAATTAAGAATAGTTAAATTATACTAATCCTTACATAGTTATGGAACCACGACGAAAATTTTCTGTCAACCTCTCTAGTAAGATCATCATCATCAATGTTAGGTCTCTTCATTTTTATCTCAGCTCTAAAAATACTATGATAAAAATGAGAAAAATTAGTAAAATTTTTACAAGTATATCGCAAAATTGGAGTATAACATAGCAAATTATGTCTCTTACTTCTCTATATCTTCTATCTCCTCTATACCACTATTCAGACAGATATACAGATGATGCGGCTTCAAACTCATCGTCCTTCAACCACCGTAACTTAGAAGCACTTGTAGGCTTGCTACCAACATTGAAGATAGTGCGGATTTCGCGATTCGGTTCATTGACCTCACCTTCATCATTTCTTGGTGCTCTATTCTAGTTTGTTCTGACATGAGTATCGAAGTAGATTGAGCAGAAGTTTGAGACCTCCTCAATAATATATGCTTCACATATCGAAGCTTCTACATGGGCCTTATTGCCCACCTTCTTCTTCAGGTGATATAGATATCTATAAATAATATATTCAATATTAGATCTGTTTGAATAAAATAATTATTAGTACTAGATAATTAAATAATTTATACCTCTCAAATGGATACATCCAACGATAATAGACGGGAGCACCAATACGTGCTTTGTATGCAAGATGAATCGGCAAATGTTCTATACTATCAAAAAAGTCGGGAGGAAATACCTTTTCAAACTTGCACAATGTCAATACAATCTTCTCCTCAAGTTCAAACATATTTTGCACCGTCAACTTCCTTGAACACAAGTCTCTATAGAATATAGATAACTCGGCCAGTGGACCCCATACTTGAGAAGGCAGCACCTCTCTCAGAGCGATAGGAAGTAAATGCTCCATGAACACGTGGCAATCATGACTCTTCATCCCTATCAGCTTGTGTTCATTGAGATCGACATATCTTGCCAGATTCGACATATAACCGTCCGGGAATCTCAAGTTTCTAATCCAATTGTATATTATCAATTTTTCATCCCTACTCAGTGTAAATGGTGCTGAGGGCTTGACCCAGTTACCATTGGATCTTCGTGTTAGATGCAACTCTGGATGCCTGCAAATAATTTCTAAGTCCTTTCTTGCTTTGGGATTGTCTTTCATTTTTCCCTTGATATCTATTACCGTATTGAAGATGTGTCGAATACATTTTTCTCAATATGCATTAAATCAAGATTGTGTCTTATGAGATTGTCCTTCTAATAAGGTAAGTCCCAAAAGATACTTCGCTTCGTCCAATTATGGTTATGTCCGAATCCTTCTAGGTGATGGCCCGAACTCGGATCTTCTTTTACAGTCGGCAAATCCTCTACCTCCGCCCAAATGATATCTCCAGTCAATCTCAACGGGGGAGGAGTTAGTTCCTGCTTATCAGCTCTAAAGGCATCCCTGTTCCTTCTCCATGGATGCGACATAGGAAGGAACTGACAATGGCAATAAAAAAGCTTTTCCTCCATTCTGAAGGCGAAATGCCTTACTCTTTTTCATACATATCGGACAAGACATAATACCATGAGTACTCCACCCAGATAACATTTCGTATGCTGGAAAATCATTAATGGTCCACATCAACATCGCTCTCATCTAAAAGTTCTGCTCCATCGATATATCATACGTCTGAACGCCAAACTGTCACAAGTGTTTCAACTCGTCCACCAATGGCTGCAAGTAGATATCGATGTTCTTCTTTGGATTTCTTGGACCAGGTATGATAAGTGTCAAAAACATATAAGGAGTCTTCATACACATCCACGGTGGTAGATTATAAGGGGTCAAAATCACCAGCCAACAAGAGTACTGAGCCCCCGACTGTCCGAAAGGAGTGGATTCATCAGAACATAAAGCCAGTCGAACATTCCTAGGCTCTGCAGCAAATCCAGGAAGACATTGATCTAAATTCATCCATGCCACTCCATCAGATGGGTGCGATAATTCTCCTTCATCCATCTTCCGCTCTTTACTATGCCATGTCATGTATTCTGCCGTATTCGAGGACATATACATTCTCTGTAGCCTTTTTGTGATCGACAAAAACTGTATGTATTTGTAGGGGCACAATCTTGCTCGTGCAATTAATTTTTCTTTGTCGCGAATAGGCTTGTACCGGTCCTCGTGATAGAAAATACATTTGTCTTTATCATTGTTCTTCTTGTAGTACAACGTGTAGCCGTTTCAGCAACAATCTATCTTTTCGTAGCCTAATCCGAGTTTCCGTATCATCATCTTCGACTTATAAAAGTTTTCTGGCAAATCCTTCGCTCCTTTTGGCAGCAACTCTTTAATAAACTGAATTATCCGATCGTAGCATTCTTGCGGCAAGTTAAAATTAAACTTGAGGTTCAACAATCGCATCACCACCGACAGGACAGAATGAGAATCACAACCCAAATATAACAGAGTATCGGCATGGTTAAACATATCATAGAACTCCTTTGCAACAGGATCCGGATCCTCCGGATCAAAACTTAGACCGGCACAAGCCGTATCAAATACCAACTCACGTGCCAAGTTTCGATGCCGATATTGGAAGTGGTCTCCAAGAGTGGGCTCTCCCACCTCCGTATTGAAGGAGGACTGGTATTGCGGAACGAAAGGTTCTCCTTGAGGCGTCCACTCGTTGTAGTTTGGTACGAAACCCTTCTTGTAGAGGTGCTCTCTCACGAGATCTACCTCTCTGAATGGTATATTACGACAATTGACACAATGACACTTTATGAGCCTTCTGTCCATGAAATAAGGTTGGTTACTGGCGTATCTCTGAAATTCCTCGACGTCCACCTTGAAATCATCAGTTAAATCAATCTTGCTCTTATGTCGCTGATTGTACATCCACGAACGGTTAACTAAGTATCGATTCATTGTTTAAACCAATTCTGGTACCATATACGTTTGTAAATACAAGTAAAATTTAATATAATACATAATTGTAACAATCAAGCACGACAATATATGTTGTATATCCACTCCCGCCTCGAAATCGGTATCAGACCATTAATCCTATAAGTATGGATATCAAAATCGGTAATATCGACCATTCCTATGAGTATCGGTATCAAAATTGGTTCTTATTAGTATCGACCGTATTGGATTAGTATCGGCCTATCGGTTCGGTACCGACCGTGTCGGATTAGTATCGGCCTATCGGTTCGGTATCGGCCGTATCGGATTGGTATTGGCATTATCGAATTGGTATCGTCATATCCGATAGGTATCGGCCGTATAGGATTGGTATTGGCCGTATAGGATTGGTATTGGCCGTATAAGATTGGTATCAACCTTATCGGATTAGTATCGGCTGTATCATATCTATATCGGATATCCAATTCCAATTTCATGAATTTCGAATAATTTACGAAAGCCCAAAACCCTAGCTATTCCCATGATTCCAAAACCATATCTCCATTGTGTTCGTTCCGTGTCCAAAACCATAGCTAATGTTTACATATGTATCTTTAACCGTGTCCAAAATTGAAAATATAAAAAACACTAAAAAATTATATGCAAAGAGGGGATTTACCGAAGATGAAGGAGGAGGGGGCACGCAGAGATGGGGTCTGACCGGAGCATCGAGGAGGGGGGCTGTAGAGGGTGCCGGAGAGGGGGAGTGGGGGTCGAGGAGGGGGCGCAGAGGGTGGGGAAGGGGGCTGTAGAGGGGGTAGAAAGGGGGAGGGGTGATGTAGGAGGGGGCGGAGAGGCGGGTTAGAGGGAAGTTGAGGGGCGGAGAGGAGTAGGGGGTCGAGAGAAGGAGAGGGGAACGGTGGGGGGCTGTAAAGGGGGCGGAGAGGAGGGGGTCGGGATGAGGAGGACGGGGAACAGAGGGGGAGGTCGCCGAGGAGGAGGAGTAGGTGGTCGCAGGTGGAGGAGGTCGGAGGAGGAGAGGGGAACGGAGGAGGAAAGAAATTGGGGGGGGGGGAAATTTTAGGGGTAAAAATTTGAGAATGGGGGAAAGAAAGGTTGTGTCCAACTTTTTACAGCAGCTCAGCGACAGAATTTTCCGTCGCTAACGCGTCGCTAGTCCTTTAGCGACTAACTACCGACGAATTTAGCGGCGTTTAGTTATACTGCAATTTTCATAATAAATCAGTCTCTAGTTAATCAGTATTCCATCGCTAAATAGCGACATTTTGACTGCCGTCGGTAAAATCAGTCGGTAAATTACAGTATTTTTGTAGTGATGCACACTAACTATAACTACGGAAGACTTTTAAGGGAACCTATTTAATTTACCTATAACTTGAGGTCGGGTCATAGCTACAAATGCTTGCCCTTGTCCTTGATGCTGCGGTCCTCCTGGTCCCACCTGAGAAGGTGTTGAGCCTCGAAGGGGAATAGTCAATCCACATGATCAATATTGTCCTAATCGTTTGCGACATATCTCGAAATGATGTCCTGGCCTCCGACAGTATACGTAAGTGGTAGTCGCCTGAGTCTTATTCTGATGTTGTGGTACTGGGCCTCTGACAGGTGGATGGAACTATTGTTGTTGGTGTTGCGGATGATGTTTTGGATGCTGCTGTTGCGAAGTCTTCCCTAGAGTATTGGGACGTTTTACTCATCCCGATTGGATGCTACCTTCTCCGGACGTATCTCGATCTTTCTTTGGCCTGGGCTCCAATTCTCTTTCTACTCCTTAGGCTACCTTCAAGATCTCCTCATATGTAAACCCCCCTATATTTATTTTTATTTAAATTATTTATCTAATTATTTTAATTATTTGTGGTTAATATTAATACTAGAAGCATAATTGTCTTTTAGATTTTTGTATCATATGTTATAGTTAGGGTAAAGTGCATTTAAACCCTCCTTAGATGTCACGAAATGCAAATAAAGACTCGCTGATCCGAAAAAGACAGCTAGATACGAAAATGCTCAAATCACCCCCCCCCGCTGTTAAAATCCGTTAAAAATGTCTTAAAAGACGATTTTGCCCCTCCCCTCCCCCCCCTCTCTCTCCGGTGGTGGGGGGCGGGTCGCCGGCGGAGGGAGGAGGGGAAGGGGTTCGGAGGGCGGGTCGCCGGCGGAGGGAGGAGGTCGGTGGGCGGGTCGCCGGCGGAGGGAGGAGGGGGGGGGGGGGGGAGGGGGCGGGGGCCGGGTCGCCGGCGGAGGGAGGAGGGGGGGGGTGGTCGGGGATGACCGGCGGAGGGAGGAGGGGGGGGGGGGGGGTGGTCGGGGATGACCGGTGGAGGGAGGAGGGCGGGTTGCCGGCGGAGGTCGCCGGCGGAGGGGGGGGTAGGGGGGGATAGGGGCTGGTAGGGAAGGGTGGGAGGGGTAGTTTAGGTAGTTTATATTTTTTTTTATATTTTTTTTTAATACTTAACGGCCATTTTAACGGCCATTTAACGGATAAGGGCCATTCTAAACAAAACAGATTTTTTTGGAGGTGCAAACTGCTTAAGTTTTCTAACAGGTCTTATTTTGCAAACGAGGCAACTCTAAGGAGGGTTTAAATGCACTTTACCCTTATAGTTATAATCTAATAGTTAGCATAAATAGCCTGGGCCAATCTAAATTTCTAAATTATCCTTAAGCCAAAGCCTAACATCGTTTTAGATCCTGCAAAACCAACTCCTAATTTTTCATTCCTTCCAAACCGTAGTAGATTTTCCCATTTCCAATGGTTTTTTTTTTTATAATAAAAATAGGAGCCCATACACACCCATCCAAGGGCCCTCCTTCCCTGGCCCATTGGATAACGGCTTCCTAAGCACCCGGATTCGGGTAGGTTTAACCCAATACCCTGACCAATCCAACTAGTTATGGGTTTTTGTTTGTTTGTTCTGTTGCTGTTCTTCTTCCCACGGAAGGACACTGTAGTCTGTAGCCAATCCAAGTAGCAGTCGGCTATAGAGCGCACACCTGTACGGCGAGGGGCAGGTCCCTCTAGAAAACCCTAACCTTCCCTTTATATGGTTTCGCTTCAATCCCTCCTCATTTCCGATCAACCCTAGCCGCCATCAAGTGAGACTACATAAAACCTTTTACAACTCCTGTTCCTATCGACCACCCCTCCTGGAGCGTCGGCGACGACCTTGCCCTAGCGTCTCCGCCTCGTCCAGGCAACTCGCGCTTAAATCCTGGCAGTGTCGGCGGTTCCTCGACGACGGCCCAACGCGTGAGAAGCTCGTGTCAAGGCGAGCCTCTCCGGTCGAGGACTGCACCATAGAAGCTTGCTGACGGCCACCAGCCTCCACCTCGGCTTCATCGGCGCGTATCAGTGTACATTCGTCCGGAGAACGGGTGGTCTTCGATTCGTTAGGTCATCTCTTTGGTACTTCTCACCTCCACTTCTCAACCTTTATATTTCCAACCCTAGTTGAAAGTCTCTACAAATGTTAGCTATATATACGGGCGAATCATGTGCGTTGGACAATATCCGTAAGGAAGCAATGCTGAGCTTGTAATATGTAAGAGAACAAAACTTCATGTGGGTCTTGCACTGTGGGGCGAGACGAAGAAATGGTTGTATGATAGCTATCGTGTTGCTGTTAGAGAGGGATTCCTTGTTTGAACTATGTGGGTATGGGTGCTGTGTTAACAAGACATTTAGTGTGCATGGTGAGAACCTTGCTTAGGGATTATGCAAGAATGGGTGTGTGCCATGGAAGTTCTTTGAGTCTCCCTTATTGCACTAGTATGGAATACCTAGTAGTGTTATAATGAAAATTTAAGCAGGGTTAGGCTTGAAGTCTTTGATGAATTTTGGGTGTGTTGTGAAGATGTTACTCGTAATGCCAGTGGTGAGCAAGTGTAAGGGATGACTGAGGAAATTCTAAGTAACAATATTAAGTGGTGTGTGGTCAAGTAGGAGGAGAGCAGAGTGTCACGTTGTGTGGGAACAAGTTGTGAAAGTTTTACACTATAAAGGTTGAGCACATGAATTTTGGATGTCATGGTATTAGGAAGTTTGGAACTACAGTGTTGGGAACCATGTGAGAGAAAGAGTATAGGGCATAGTGAGACTAGTTTGGGATATAAGTGGTGTTTCGTTATTATGAACAACAGCTAAATAAATGTTGGAAGAGGATTAAGATTTTTATTTGCATCTTGGTTTGGATACTCAACAGTCTCTTCCAGTAGCATGTATGAACAAGAGTGAAGTTGTGGAAAAGGATATAGGGGTAATGCATTCCTATCATAGTTAAGGCGGTTTAATTAGATATAAGTTAGATCACAAGTTAGGAGGTTTCCAATTAATAACACATTCCTTCTATTATTAAATTAGTTAAACAAAAGTTTTACTATCATTTCCTCCATAATGTAGTTCGACTAGATAACTAATTAGTTGTAAATTAATTCCTCTAGGTTCCTTGGGCTCTTCGGACGTGGGCGTTGGATCACCTATTTCACCACTACATCATCCAGAACCAGGCAAGTGTACCTTGCCATTATGTACTTCTAATTCCATACTGTCGTTCTTAAATATTTATTATGTATACATGGTAGTTGGTTACCTTAGGGCCGTGTTCGGTACCTCACGTCCGAATCATATTCGGGTGCCGATGGTCGATAGTATCATCGGGTAGCGATATTTAGAGATTTGTTCTACGTTATAGTGACATATTCGTTATTGGTACATCAGACCCTAGGACATGTTCATGTGACACTTAAATTCTGACATATTTCTGTGCTTGTTGAATGTCTTGGTATACGAAAATCTGTGTTTGGTTCTAGGAACGACAACTTGATACTCTATAATATTTGCTATTATGACTCGATGTCCTAGCTAGAATATCTGACCGAGCGTCTCATGGACACGATTTGTGAGGTCACATGGGAGGAAAGAACAAACACCGTGCGCTTGGACTACCTTCCCTCATAGTATACCGTTGCCTCATTTGCAGAGCTTCGGGGATTCGTAGTTTGCCACAACTTTCCTTACAAGGACTGTGGGATTATATCATAGTTTTTAGAGTGCCTATCAGGTCTCCGGGGTACACTGTTACAGCCCGCATGTATGAGTGATGTTCTCAAAATTACATGTCATATAGTCGGTTATGCTAGATTGACCTGCCTTGCGCAGACACATTTACATTTTTTATTATCATTGTTGTACAATTGGCTTGCATATTATGTACCTTGTTGCGTCCCTCTGAGGACATGTTTCTCTTCCAGGTTTAGGTGAGGAGGACTACCCGGAGATTTACGGGTCCGAGATTGATTCAGGAGCAGGTCCAGCATCGGAGGACGAGGTTCTCCCGAAAGACTACCCTTGATTCAGTGGTAGGGCTCCTTCATGATCCGATGCCATTATTTAATTAGCCAGTTATCAGATCTACTTATCTTATTGCATTCTTTCCATTCAATATTGTACTAGCGGGTTTGTCCCCGCGAGACATGCTATTTCAGTATTGTATTATGATACTTTCAGACTTATTTATTTTTCGCACATTAGTAGACTATTATCTCACTACGTGTTCATTGATCGTATTGTGGATGAGATTAGTTTAGTTCTTGGGTTTGGATATTTTACACTGTTGTTGTACTTTACAGCTTAAGTGCTATCCTAATGGTTCCATTTAATTGGGATAACTATCAGAGTAGTACTAGTTGACCATTGCCATGTGGCTCGGTTCCATACTTTTGGAACTGGGCGTGACATGGTTTTTGTGGTAGCCTATGTAGGCCAAAAAATTAAATCGTCTTGGTTACCTAACTATGCCAAGCGAGCCTACAAATAGGACTGGATATTAGGATCTCATTTACTTCCTTGATTACTCTCTATAACCTCCACATCGCCTTCATTTATGTAACGTCCCAGTCCCATTATATTTAGGACTAGGCATACGAAATATGCTGGCTGCATATATACGAAGAATACTCTAATATATGGAATCCTCGTACGTACACATAAGCTATATAAAATATAAATCATAGGCCAATCATAGAATAACTACACCGCGTCCATAGAACATAAGAGATAACAGAAGTCCATATTGAATAAAATAAACGAGTCTAAATATATAGTCAGGTGGAAACAAATCCACTACCAAATAGCTATAAAAATAGTCTGAGATAACTGGAGTCCGACCTCCTACAATAAAATAAAAAGATGTCCACTACAATGTCTCAAGTCATGACTAGGAAATTAGATCTCGGAAGGCGAGACCTCATCAGTTGTATAAGATAGATCCAGAGCAGAGTCGTACTCATGAGGAAAGTCCTGGTCGTCTAAGCCTGGAGAATTTACCAGGTCCTCAGCGGGACGTAGCAAGATACAAGAAACAATATGCCATATAAACTGTGAATAAAAAAAGATGCATGCAATAGGATGCCTAACCATTCTACAGTAATTATGCAATTAAGAACAAACCTCCAACACACATAGGCACTCTGGCTATAATGGGTTTGGTATGGCCCCCTCTATGGGCACCAGGGACCTCAAAGCATGACATTCCACGAACATCAGAGGCCAACAGGAACATGATAAAGGTGTAAGCAAGACCGTAACTCCAGCGGAGCTTCCGGTAATGAAAGGAAGTGCATACTTGTCACTCCCATTTTTTGTTATACGTATTTCCAGTATACGTGTACGGATATCCGACCCGTATTTTGACTTGTCTAGCATGGCTTGGTTTGGTCTTGGTTTAACTTGGTTTAGCTTGGCTTGGTTTATTTTGGTTTTTGTTAGAGATGGAGAAGATTGATATAAATATCAACTCCACTCTCTCTCTTCATTATTTTCTTTACTTCTTCATTTACTTCTTCTTCCTCCATTAATTCTCTCCAACCATCTTAGGCAAGTGCTAGCTTGCTTCATGAGAGAACTCATTTCTATTTGTTCTATTGTTTTCCCTACGTGATTTCAAGCCACTTTAGAACTTGGCATTTTTCAATTTGGTGGATATTTTCTTATAGATCTAAATTTTGGCTATTTTTGATTTTTTTGGGTTTTGATCTATCAAACATCCTTATTTTTGAAAACTAATTATTCCATGTGGTAGAGAATTTTATTTTACCCGAATTTGACCTTTGAAAACCGGATCTTGATTTATTTTGAGTGATTTATTAACTTGAGAAGTTCATGGGTTCATGAACACTTGTTTTCGGATTTGGGAAAGAAGAATAGTGCTGGGTGCATAGCTTGTTATGCGCCCACAACACTTTTTCTTTGGGCGCATAGCCATCTATATGCACCCAAGTCTCCCATGCTCTTTTCTTGGGCGCATAGCCCTATATATGCGCCCAAGGACTCCCCAGCCTAGGTGCATAACTTTGGATATGCGGCCAAGTGCACCATGTCTCCTTTGCTTGGACGCATAGCTTTCCTTATGCGCCCACCTTGCCTTGGAAGTTAGTCTCTTGATTTCTTCCAAGTATCCCCCGACTCTACCCTGTGGGCGCATGCATGTGGGTGCATAGTCATAGGCGCATAGGAAGTTTGTAATTTTGTAATTTTTATATTTTTATTGAGTCTAGACTATTGTACATTGAGTCACAATGAGTACCTCAACCATAGATTAGATAACCAAAAAGCTCTACAAATAAAAGTCAAACTGCCAAAGCCCAACAGCCCATGAGCATTCTATCTCCAAGGAGGTAGATTTTGGACCGAACTCTGCCCCCACACAGAGTTCGGGCCGAACTCTATCTCCTAATTTTCAGAAGCTAATTTTTAGGGATTGTTCATTGCAAGTTGTCCAACGGCCATAATTTTATTTTGGACAGAGTTCTAGGCGAACTCTGTCTCCCAGGACTAGTATATATATATAGGCACCCTTTTCTCCCATTTCAAATCATCCAATCTTCTCTTCTCTTATACTCTTATAGCCTATACATCCTAAAGAGTCATACTCTTCTCATCTACTAGCCACAAAACTTTTCAAGCTACAAGGTGCTCTGTGTGAGTCAATTAGAAGTTTTATGCAAGAGTCTTGAAGAAGTCACTTGGAAAATTTTAAGTTTTGCCTCAGTGATCTTTCAAGAAGTTTGCATGCTCTTCTGTGTAAAGGCACGTGGTTGTAAAGCTATTTTACAAATAGTGAATTTCAATCCTGAGCTAGAGTTCTCAGGCCTGGACAAGTCCTCCACGAGGAAAACCAGGTTAAAAATTGCTGTGTCTGCGTATGCTTTCTGATCTTCATTTAATTTCTGCAATTATACTCTGATTATTTATTTGCTAGTTGGGATTGAATAAAGTTAATTTTTTAATTGATCATTATTGTCACAAGTACTCTATTCACCCCTCCTCTAGAGTTGTCTACACTTAATTCAATTGGTATAAGAGCTCTGTTCTCTTGATACAATATTTACATCCTAGAGTTGATCCATGGAAATCACACAACCCATCTCTACCAACTATGGTGAGGGTCAATCCACAAATAGGCCACTCCTATTTGATGGGACCAACTACACATATTGGAAGACTAGAATGAGCTTTTATCTTAAGTCTCTAGACTTTGACCTATAGACTGTAGTCACTGATGGCTACAAGAAATCTCCCAGAATAACTGTCGAGGGGAGTCTCGTCGAGAAACCCCACGACAAGTATACTGATCAGGAGAAGAAACAGGCAAGTCTAGATGCTAGGGCTATTAATGCTCTTTTCTGTGCCATAGACAGGACTGAATTCAACAGGGTCTCCACATGCACCACCTTGCACGAAGTATAGAAGCTTTTGGAGGTGACTTATGAAGGGACCACTCAAGTCAAAGAATCAAAAGTTAGTCGTCTAACACAGGAGTACGAGGCTTTCAAGATGAAGCCTAATGAGACGATCACTCAAATGTTCACCAGATTCCTCGACATCGTCAACCCGCAATCTTCTTTTTGAAAAGATTGTTCCAACCATGATAAGATACGTAAAGTGCTACAAGGATTATCGAAGATCTGGAACCCCAAAGTCACGGCGATCACCGAAGGCAATGATCACACGGCAATGTCACTAGAAACGTTGATGGGCAAGTTGATAACGCATGAGCTCGATCTAAAAGATTTTAAAAAATAGATCAAAAGAGAAGGAGATTACATTGAGAGCTCATTGCCGAAGAACCAGCCCAGATGACACCGATGACGACGACTTTGAAGGTGATGATCAAGCTCTCTTAGTTTGAAACTTCAAAAGGTTTCTACGCTTCAACAAAAAGAAGAGAGAACAAAGAGACGATAAGAAAGAACCCACCTGCTTCGTATACAAAAAAACGGGACATGTTAAGAAAGATTGTCCCTTAACAAAGAAGGGAAGCAAATATGAGAAACCGTACAAGAAGCCAACTACAAGGAAGTACGCCAACACTAGCATCTGGCATGAAAGCGAGGCTAGTGATTCAGACGAGGAAGAAGACTCTCCACTAAACATGGCTAACGTCTGTCTAATGGCGACTTCAAAAACGGTAAAAGATTATTTTGATGATTTCTTATTTGATGAACTTGGTGGTGCTTTTGGCGATCTACTTGAAGATCACAAAAAGGTAATCAATAAATATAAACATGCAAAGGATAAGATCAAGGACTACGAAACCGAGATCCATAGACTTTCATGTTTACTAGAAGATGTTAGAAATACTACACCCACGAAAAATACTGAGGATGTATGCAAGCTTAAATTAAGCTTATACGATGCCGAATCAATCATTGAGAAACAAACCCTTGAGATCACGGCTTTAAATAAAGAACTTGTTGAAGAGAAAAACAAGTTCAAAATTGCTACAGGTAGAATACACGGTCTTACTGCTAAATGTGATGAGTTGAATGCTGTCTCTAAGAAATTAGAAATTAAAATGGGCAAGCAGGTTATTCAACCGCAAGTTCAGTCTCATAGTCACAACACGTACAAACACGTGCCTACTCAACACAAAAAGGCACGTCACCACAAGAACACTCATCCACGTGCTACGCAAAATCAAGCTTTCATGTACACCTATTCATATGCAGCACGTAAGACACATACACGTAATCATTATCATCATTATGCTGCTACATACAGTCACTATAATCATTATAATTACCCTACTGCTGCACACAGTCACCATACTCACTCTACTGCTGCATGTAGCTATCATCACCCTACTGATAGACAGCATTATCAACATGCTCATAGTATAAACATGCATGCTAGATGTACATATTGTAACCTATATGGACACATTTCTCCACAATGTAGGGTTAGGAGATTAGTTGATAGAAATATATATATGCATGGGTACCAAAGTCTAACCTCTCAGGACCCAAAAGAATCTGGGTACCAAAGGTCACATCTACTCGTGGTGTAGGTGGACCTTCCCTCTTCAACTAAAAGCAAGTAGATTCTCGATAGTGGGTGCTCGCGACATATGACTGGAAATGTAAATCTATTCGCAATACTATCGATGAAAAAGGAAGGATACGTTTCCTTCGGTAATAACCTTAAAGGCTACATCATAGGTAACGGTACAATTGGTTATCCTCCCTCTCCTGTCATTAACGATGTCTATTTAGTGATCGAGTTAAAGCATAACTTGCTCAGTATTAGTCATCTTGCTGATCATGATTATGATATTAACTTCGAAAAAACTAAATGCTTTATCTATGATCGATTAACTGGAGACATCGCTTTTGAGGGGATAAGGGAAGATAACATTTATATTTTCTATCTCTCTAGTGATACTAACAGTGCAGAAAGATGCCTTTACGCTCACAAAGATGAAAAGCTCCTATGGCATCAGCGTCCTGGTCATGCCAACATGGATACTATATCCAGACTATCAACCAAGAAGCTAGTCAGAGGTCTGCCGGATATCACATTCAAGAAAGACACAGTATGTGCCGAATGTGAAAAGAATAAGGCTACCAAATCTTCCTTTAAATCTATAAACACTGTAAGTACTACCTGACCATTGCAATTACTTCATATGGACTTATTTGGTCCTAGTAGAGTAGCCAGTCTTGGCGAAAAACTTTACGCTTTTGTTATTATAGATGATTTTTCAAGATTTACTTAGGTTTTCTTTCTTACAAACAAAAGTGATACAATTTTTGTTTTCAAAGTATTTGCTAAAAAGGTCCAAACCGAAAAAGGCTACATGATTACTCGTATCCGAAGTGATCATGGTGGCGAATTGCCAAAGAAGTTCCAATTCACTCCCTCTCATCCAAAGGACTTGGTAATAGGTGAAATATCAAAAGGGGTAACTACTCGATCCTCTGTAAGAGACACTATAGCTAGCACTGCATTTATTTCTCAAATAGAACCTAAAAATGTTTTAAAAGGTTTTAATGATGAATTTTAGATTTCTGCGATGCTAGAAAAACTCAACCAATTTGAGAGAAGCCAAGTTTGGGAACTTATTCCTAAACCTACTGGCCACTCAATAATTGGCACTAAATGGGTTTTTCGTAACAAAATAAACAAGGACGGTTCAGTCACTCGCAACAAAGCTCGTCTCGTAGCCCAAGGATACAATCAAGAGGAGGGCATTGACTATGATAAGACGTATCCTCCTGTTGCCCGACTAGAATCCATTCGGATGCTTTGTGCATTTACAAATTTTTAAAACTTTAAACTTTTCCAAATGGATGTAAAAAGTGCTTTTCTAAATGGTTTTTATCAAAGAAGAGGTTTTTGTCAAACAACCACCGGGTTTCGAAAATTACAAATTTCTCGACCATATTTTTAAACTTAGAAAAGCTCTCTATGGCCTCAAACAAGCTCCTCGAGCTTGGTATGATCGTCTTAGTACTTTCTTACTAGATAAAGGTTTTTCAAAAGGAAAAGTCGACACTACACTGTTTATAAAATCTCTTGATGACACAATTCTTTTAGTATAAATATATGTTGCTGATATTATTTTTGGGTCTACTAATGAGGGTCTATGCAAGAAATTTGCCAAGTGTATGCAGAATGAGTTCGAGATGAGCATGATGGGGGAGCTCAACTACTTCCTTAGATTGCAAATCAAACAACTCTCGCATGGCGTCTTCATCAGTCAATCGAAATATGTAAAAGACATGCTGAAAAAGTTTGAGCTTGACAGCATCAAACCAATCAGCACCCCTGTGGCTAATACCACAAAGTTGGAACCTGTTGAAATCGGCAAACCTGTCGATCAACGTAAGTATCGAGGAATAATTGGTAGCTTATTATATTTAACTGCTAGTTGCCCCGACATTGTGTTTAGTGTTTGCTTATGTGCTAGATACCAAGCTAATCCTAAGGAATCACACATGACCGCAGTTAAGCGTATCTTTAGATACCTTAAAGGAACTATTACGGTAGGCTTGTGGTATCCTAAAACCACTTCTTTTGACTTAATTGGATATTCTGATGCTGATTTTGTGGGATGCAAAGTCGACCGTAAGAGTACCAGCGGTACGTGTCATTTTCTAGGAAAGGCGGTACGTGTCATTTTATAGGAAAGGCGGTACGTGTCATCTGAATACATCGCAGCTGGTCGTTGTGATGCACAGATTCTGTGGATGCGACAAACCCTTGAAGACTTCAACTTATGTTTCAAGCACATACCTATTTTCTGTGATAATACTAGTGCCATTAATCTGACCAAGAACCTACTTTGTCACTCACGCACTAAATATATGGAGATTAGGCATCACTTTTTGCGTGATCATCAACAACAAGGCACGATTAATTTAGAATTCATAGACACTAAACATTAGCTAATAGACTTCTTTACCAAACCACTGGCCGAAGAGCGCTTCAACTTTCTTTGTCGTGAATTAGAAATTTTGGATGAAACAGTCATTAAATAAATTGGCCTACGTAAATAACGATTATGACATATATCTTTATGGTAACCTTGCTATGGGTACAAGCCGAAAGGGTCCTTCTGATAACAAGGCGTAAAAGCCTAAGCGATACGGTGTACTAGTCTTCGGACTACCGCTAGCTGGGATCCGGCCCCTACAGCTACCCCATGGCAGTTTCATCATAATGGTCTTTGTCATAAATCCTTATTTATTATATGGTTTAATTTCATTTATGACTTAGTTAATTCAAACTTTCAAAATTATATTCTTTTTCATAAAAAATTAGCCATTTTTAAACTTTCTTGTGTTCTGTGCCTATGGAGGCAGAGTTCGGGCCGAACTCTGCCCCACACAGAGTTCGACACAGAACCTTCAATACTTCTCAGCCACTCTTTGTTTTGATCTGACGGTCCAGCTTTAACCCGCTTGGCTGCTCCTAAACACCTTAAACCCGAGAGACAACCCTCTCTCTTCATTTTGTTCTTCTTCCACCTTCCTTCAAACACAATTTTGTCAAACCCTAACCCTAGAAACTCCACTTTTAGGGCTCTTTTTCTTCCCAAACTCAAGATCTAAAGCTTTTGTGGGGATGTCTTCCATCTTTTCTCATTTGTGTGAGGTATAATTTTGTATTCTTCTCTATTTCATTTCAAATTTTCAAATTCTCCATGGCTCCAAGACTCTTTGGAAGAGACAAGAGAAGAAAGAGTGAAGGTGCATCATCTTCCAATCCTCCTCCTCCTTCAATCCATCCATTTTTTAATCCACCACCACTTCATGACCCCAACACATTCAATGAACACATTTTTGTATCATTGGAGGCTTCCAATGAATGGTTTGCCGATTTTCGTCCACGGAGTGTCTATGCGGGTCATCCGATTAATTTCACTATATTTTCGGCTTATGATTCATTGTTCCATGATCTTTGTTTAGATGAGTTAGTTTCTACCTCAGCTATTATCTATTTGAATGCTATCCAAATATTCCATTGTCATCTAACCTTTGATGACACAGGGATCTACTCTCGTGTCGCCAGTATCGACATTACTTTTGATGATTTTGAGCTTGCAAAATATCTTGAGATTCTGGAACCTAATTCTTGGGAGAAACTTGTCGATGCCCGCAAGTTTAAATTTCCTGATGGATCGTCACTTAAAATCTTCAAGGATGATTTGTGTACTCCCAACACTCGTCCACGCAATTTACGGGCTAAATATCTTAACCCGTATTTCTATGAACTTCATCATATCATTTTCTCCACGATCTTGCCTAAAGCGGGATCGACCGATGAAGTATCTTATATTGAGATCTCTGCACTTTATCATCTTCACTTCCATGTCCTTTTTAACTTTCTGTGCACTATGATGGACTGGATAATTAGTGCATGGAAGAGACCTCGATCATTGGTCTACACCCTATATTTGCCGATGATTTTTCGTGTGTTCCATATTTTCCTTGATGAGTGCCAGTTTCTGCCTGCCCCTGCCTATCTGTCTAAGGCACGGCGGCTTCTAGCAGCTCTTGAGTCTCCTACTAACTCAGAGCATTCCGAGTCTGATTCTCAGGCTGATCCTTCTGCTCTTAGCTAACCTGCGTCCAAGCCACCTGCTACTCTTGAGTCCATTCAGACTATCCTGCGTGATCGTTTTCGCTTGTAGGACGATCGTTGGACTTAGATGGACTATCGCACCACCTTACAGATGGCGGCCATCAGCAACACCCTGTATGACATCCAGTACTCCTTGGCTTCTCATCCTATCATGTCTTACCCCATGGTACGGGATCCTTCTCGCGAAGGTTATCGTATCGACGATACCTGGGTCAGAAGGTATTTGGATCCAGATGCAGCGTTTGTTGATCCTCGTCGCTCGACCAGCGACCCATCTGACTCTGCTGGACCTTCCCGTACTCTGTAACGGCCGTGGTCCATTTTATGATGCTACTGATGCTTAGAATTTATTTTGTTTATGCACTTTGTCATTTCCATTCAGTGGTTATGTAGAACTCTTTGTTGTGTATTACTTTATGCTTATATGGCTTATATTTGGATTATTTGCTAGTCATCTCTTACGTTGGAATTGAGTATTGGTATTGTGATTGCATTTTTTTCTCCATGGTTATTTTTTATGGAGGAGTTTCTATTTTATTTTGCTAAATGTCAAAGGGGGAGAATATGATATTTTCTTAACCATTTTGGATAAATACTTGTGTGCTATGTATTGTTTGGACTAATACTTGTATCAGGACTTCTCTATTTATGTGGGAGCCAAAATGTCCATCTGCAGGAGAGCTATATATGTGTCTAGGTATGAATGTTGCGACACACAAATATCATAATTTTGTCAATTATCAAAATGGAGAAGATTGTTGACCCAAACTGGATCACAGTCAACCTAATCTTGATAATTAACAAATCAATATTTGACATGATCCAACTCGACACATATATTGTCAATCAAGCTACAAATCAGACGACAATCGCATATCAAGTCGGACAATCATTATCGACGATTAATCGACGATTAATCGATGAATACTACTGGAACTTGTCATCGAAAGTCTGTAATTTTTATGCTTTTATTGAGTCTAGACTATTGTACGTTGAGTCGTACTGAGTACCTCAACCATAGACTAGATAACCAAAAATCTCCACAAACAAAAAGCTAAACTGCCAAAGCCCAACGGTCCATGAGCATTCTGTCTCCAAGGAGACAGAGTTCGGGCCGAACTCTGCCCCCACATAGAGTTCAGGCCGAACTCTGTCTCCTAATTTCTAGGAGCTAATTTTTAGGGATTTTTTATTGTAAGTTATCCAACGACCATAATTTTTGAATTTTAGACAGAGTTCTGGCCGAACTCTGCCTTCCAGGACTAGTATATATAGGCACCCTTCTCTTCCATTTCAAATCATCCAATCTTCTCTTTTCTTCTACTCTTATAGCCTATACATCCTAAAGAGCCATACTCTTCTCATCTACTAGCCACAAAACTTCCCAAGCTTACTAGGTGCTCGGTGCGAGTCAATTAGAAGTTTTGTGCAAGAGTCTTGAAGAAGTCACTTAAAAAATTCTAAGTTTTGCCTCAGCGATCTTTCAAAAATTTGGCGTGCTCTTCTGTGTAAAGGCACGTGGTTGTAAAGCTATTTCACAAATAGTAGATTTCAATCCTGATCTAGAGTTCTTAGGCCTGGACTAGTCCTCCACGAGGGAAACCAGGTTAAAAATTGCTGTGTCTGCGTATGCTTTTTGATCTTCATTTAATTTTTACAATTATACTCTGATTATTTATTTGCTAGTTGGGATTGAATAGAGTTGATTTTTTAATTGATCATTATTGTCACAAGTACTCTATTCACCCCCTCTAGAGTTGCCTACACTTACTTCACTCTTTACTTGGCTAGCCCTATAATGTTATTTTCTATGTTGCACATGTACTCTGAGCTTTAAACACAATCTTGGCATGGCACGTACACTCTCTAATAACTCATTGATAGTGGCCCGCCATGGTGCACTTACAGAATCACGATATGACAATGTAATTTTATATGATAACTCTTGATAGTGACCCATCGTGGTGCACTCTTGACAAGCAACATGGCATAATAATTCTTGATAGTGGTCCATCGTGATGCACTCTTGACACGTTAAGCAATCTTGATAAGTAGCCTAACCTGATAATCTTGATATGTTGTTGCGATGGCTATCTTGACTTGCTAAGTAACCCTTGTCTTGACACCGTGGGTGGTCGTTCTTGAATGTGCTCGTATAAGCTACCAGTTTTGTCTCGTATCATGTCTAGGACTTGCATCCCTGGTTACCACGGTCAAGGATTCATATTGAATCCGACTAGGGTAATAACTAGATTGATCAAAGTAGTTCATATAAAGAGATGTTTTCAGTTACAGGCGATCCCGTTATCCCGGTCACACCTGATGGACTTGTAGCCTGCCGACGAGTAGGACACATTTTTAGCCTACTGTCATGTGGGGCACTTCTTGAAACAAGTAATAAGCACACTGTCATGTGTTGCACTCTAAGTCACCTAATAATTCTTGATAACTCTTAAATGAACCTCGCCTGGATAACCTGGATAGCTGCAGGGCTTGTGACTGTCGGAATATCTTATTGCATCTTGCTAGTAACTAGGCTTGTGATAACCCTAGTTATTTAAAGTATCAAGTTGTACTCTTTGCTTGGCCGTGAATGTTGGATAGAGTCCAATCCTGTCTAGTCTTGTATAGAGCCAGTACATGTCTACTCAGGACATGTTTGCTTACTCTTAGCAATAAATGGCTAGAGACCCAGTTCTGTTCCGGTGAAAAGTTATAACCCCGGTCCTTGTTTGGTTTAAGGATTGTAACGTGGCTCCCGAAATAGTTTCTCGTCCTCTCGTCAATTGTTGCCTTATTTACATTTTATGTCCTATTGTTATTATTCTTGTTTATGATCTAACATGCTGGTTTTAGTTCTTAAGTGAAGCCTCCCTTGTGGCACTTGCTCTTTCTCGGGTCTGACCCAGCTGGTTTTGTATGGCCAGATTTCGGAGTAGCTCCCGAGGATCTTCCAGCCAGATGGTGAACAGTAGAAGAAATCCTGGCAACGAGTGGGTTTATTTTTCTCTCCCGTTTAAATTGTAAAATTATTTCTTTTGAGTCATTTAGCCATCGAGCAATTGTTAGCTCGTGTTGAATACTTTACATACTGACTGCCTACGGGCTGTAACATGATTAACAAATCCTAGGGTTGATTATGTATGACTGTAACTCTTGCTATTCCTCACATCTTGTATGATTAGCTTCATGATCATCTGAATATGTAACGTATGGGATACCTTACTTTGTATGTCTGATGATCAACCATCTTGTTACATGTACTTACTTGCTTGAGATTGTGACACTAGGCTTGTTTTTTATCATAAGAGCCTGATGGCTTGTAGTTAAACCCTCATGCATCTAGACAGCCGTGACCGTATGTCGAACTGGATTACACTTCTATATACGTAGCTGGCTGTGTCTGTCCCCCGCTCTCCAGTATTCTGGTTCTGGGACATAACACGATTTAATTGGTGGCCCATGCAGTTCTCGAACCTGCGAATGTGTGAGGGTTCTACCGAATAGATGTCTCAATCAGAACTCGCCTTTGGTCTCTACTATTGTCTTCTAATCTTTCTAAAATCTTGACCTAATAACATGTTTAAAATCCTTCATCTATCTTGGTCATTCCTTATTGTTCTCCATGTCATTGCTTCAGTGGCATTTTTCCTACCGATCAGCTGGGAGGAGCTCAACCAGCACCCCAGCAGCAACAAGAAGACCAAGCCCAGCACTCGAGAGCAGCATCATAAGCCATGCACCCTGATGACCCAGAGCTCCCAGTTCAGCCGGTCCAGCCTGCAGAGTCCGACAACAGGGTCTTGATTGGACTTATTAGTGAATTGCTTGCATCGTAGGATCGTCGAGGTGATGCCCTGCACCAGACAGTAGAGTTAACCATGGACAGAGTGGGTTACCAAGGTAACCGAGCAGCCAACAATTTTAAGCGCCTGAACCCTTCCTTCTTTAACGGTAGTGAGGACGTGATTGCAGCTGATGCCTGGCTCCAGGACATCGAGATTATCTTGGAAACAACCAAGACTCTAGAGGAAGAGAAGGTGGCCGTAGGACGCCTACAGTTATTGGACTTAGCCCGCACCTGGTGGACGATGTTAGCAGTTGGATTGGCGACGCCTGTCCCATGGACGATATTCAGTGACAAGTTTCAGACCAAGTACTTTGATGCAGTGGCTCGATATGATCTGCAGACGAGATTCACCAATTTGAAGCAGATGAGCAGGACGATCGATTGATATGCGACCGAGTTTTCAAGACTGAGTCGGTTTGCTCCCACCTTGGTGGCAACCGAGTTGAATCGAGCGCAGCGGTTTCAACATGGACTCCACCTAGAGATTATTCTAGCTGTGGAGCAGTTTGAGCATCAGACTTTTGATGCTGTCTTGAGAGCAGCCAGGAGGCATGAGTATACCTCTCAGAGGACAGTAGATAGAACCGGAAGTAGGAATAGGTCCCATAGGCAGATGAGTCTGTCCTCAGCACCAGTCCCGGTAACTAGGGCTTTGTCGATTGGAGTTCCCCGAAGGGCGAATTCAGTTACGTCGGTTCAGCATTCAACACCTACGTACCCTCAGCAATAGAAGCAGAAGCAGTCTTTCGCAATGGGCTACTCTCATTGTGGAAAGCCAGGACATGTTGTTTCGGAGTATCGCAGAGCACAAAGATTGTGCTTGGCTTGTGGGGCACCAGACCACAAGGTAGGGTCCTATCCGAATAGAACCAGTTCATCATCATCAAACCTAACTAGTCCCTCGGTTAGGGGACCAGCCCTAGTACCAGCCCCATTACAGTAGCAGTACCAGTTTTCGAGGCCATTGTCGCCTCAGGCTGAAGTTTTCCAGTAGCAATAGCCACAACAGTATGCTCAGGCCCAAGCCCAGATGCAGAACAGGCAGAGAGGTTTCCAGCAGAGGGGACCAGCACCCAGAGGGCAAGGTCAAGCGATGGCTCTGATCGTGGAGGAAGAATTGGCATCAGGTGAGGTGGTGGCAGATACCATTCTCGTCAACTCTTTTCCAGCATCAGTATTATTTGATTCGGGTGCATCACATTCATTTATGTCTGCACGATTTGCAACATGAGTAGGATGGAAGCCCGAGTCATTATCAGTAAGACTCAATATACTTATTGGTAACGATCTTGTGGGAGTAGATAGAGTCTTTTTCTCGTGTAGAATCGTAGTTAGCGGTAGAGAGTTTTTTTGCTAGATTAATAGAATTTTTGATGGCCGACTATGATGTGGTCCTAGGAATGGATTGGTTAAAGGAGCAATACGCAAGAATAGATTGCTATATTGGCAGGATTAATTTTGGTATTCTAGGCGAACTAGAGTTTTTATTTTTTCAGAGGCGAAGTAGAACCTTCTCCACCAGTATTGCGGATGGCAGTAGAAAAGGCAGTTCAGTTTTCCAGAGTCGTTGAAAAGTTTCCTGACGTATTTCCCGAAGAGCTTCCAGGCATGCCCCGAGAGGGAGAGATAGAGTTCACCATTTATTTGCTTCCAGGGACGGCACCAGTACCATAGAGAGTCTACCGGATGGCACCTTTTGAGGCTCTGTATGGCAGAAAGTGCAGATCACCTTTAGCCTAGGATGATGTCGGCAAGAGACTGATGCTTGGCCCAGAGATGATTATACGGACTATCGAGGTGGTCAGGCAAGTCGGAGATCATCTTCGAGTTGCTCAAGATCGTCAGCGCAATTTGGCCGATTCTCATCGGCGTCCCCTTGAATTTTTTATCGACGATTACGTATTCCTTAGGATCTCGCCTACCCGTGGCGTCAATCATTTTGGCGTACGAAAAAAGCTTAGTCCTAGGTATATTAGGCCGTTTGACATTCTTGAATGAGTAGGTGATGTCTCCTATCGTCTCGCTCTTCTGCCGTCATTACGTGAGGTGCATGATGTCTTCCATGTATCCCAATTATGATGGTATATCCTAGATTCGAGTCATGTCCTTGATTATTCAGAATTGGTTGTTGGTACCAACCTTTCGTATGAGGAAAGACCCGTATTCATATTGGACCAGAGAGAGAAGATACTCAAGAACAAGACTATTAGTTTAGTCCATGTTGCTTGGGGGCATCACTCTTTGGGTGAGACAACGTGGGAACGTGAGGATGATATCCGATCGTGATATCTACACCTGTTTGACTAATAAGGTATAATGTCTTCCTTATGCCTTATGCTTTTAATCTTTGCTTGTATGAATGATTGCTTGATTAACTGCTAGTCGTAGATTGCCTGTGATTAGTGCAGCCTACCCCGACATCTCTAGTCTCTTGATTAAATTTTGAGGACAAAATTCTTTTAAGGTGGGTAGAGTTGTCACTTCCATTTTCTGTTATACGTATTTCCAGTATACGTGTACGGATATCCGACCCGTATTTTGACTTGTCTAGCATGGCTTGGCTTGGTTTGGTCTTGGTTTAACTTGGTTTAGCTTGGCTTGGTTTATTTTGGTTTTTGTTAGAGATGTAGAGGATTGATATAAATATCAACTCCACTCTCTCTCTTCATTATTTCCTTTACTTCTTCATTTGCTTCTTCTTCCTCCATTAATTCTCTCCAACCACCTTAGGCAAGTGCTAGCTTGCTTCATGAGAGAACTCATTTCTATTTGTTCCATTGTTTTCCCCACGTGATTTCAAGACACTTTAGAACTTGGCATTTTTTAATTTGGTGGATATTTTCTTGTAGATCTAAGTTTTGGTTATTTTCGATTTTCTTGGGTTTTGATCTATCAAACCTCCTAAGTTTCGAAAACTAATTGTTCCATGTGGTAGAGAATTTTATTTTACCCAAATTTGACCTTTGAAAACCCGGATTTCGATTTATTTTGAGTAATTTATAAACTTGGGAAGTTCATGGGTTCATGAACACTTGTTCTCGGATTTGGAAAAGAAGAACAGTGCTGGACGCATAGCTTGTTATGCGCCCATAACACTTCTTCCTTGGGTGCATAGCCATCTATATGCGCCCAAGTCTCCCATGCTCTCTGCTTGGGCGCATAGCCCTATATATGCGCCCAAGGACTCCCCAGCCTAGGCACATAGCTCTAGATATACGGCCAAGTGCACCATGTCTCTTTTGCTTGGGCGCATAGCTTTCCTTATGCACCTACCTTGCCTTAGAAGTTAGTCTTGATTTCTTCCGAGTACCCCCTGACCCCACCCTGTGGGCGCATGTATGTAGGCGTATGCATGTGGGCGCATAGTCATAGGCGCATAGATTTTGGAGCATGCCTTCCCAAGACCTTGACTCTCTATGATGCGACATGCCCTAGGCAAATGGCCTCAAGCGCATAGATGTGGGCGCATAACTCTGGGTGCATGCTCCCCACGTCACCCCATTGACCCCTTATGCCTTCTCTTGCAATTATCCATGTTTGCCTCTATGGTCCTTAGTGTGAGTTGTGACTTTGCTTGTACTCTTTACTTGGCTAGCCCTATAATGTTATTTTCTATGTTGTACATGTACTTTGAGCTTTAAAAACAATCTTGTCATGGCACGTACACTCTCTAATAACTCCTTGATAGTGGATCGCTATGGTGTACTTACAGGATCATGACATGACAATGTGAATTTACATGATAACTCTTGATAGTGACCCGTCGTGGTGCACTCTTGACAAGCAACATGGCATGATAATTCTTGATAGTGGTCCGTCATGACGCACTCTTGACAAGATAAACAATCTTGATAAGTAACCTAACCTGATAATCTTAATATGCTGTTGCGACGGCTATCTTGACTTACTAAGTAACCCTTGTCTTGACACCGTGGGTGATCGTTCTTGAATGTGCTCGTATAAGGTACCAGTTTCGTCTCGCTTCATGTCTAGGACTTGCATCCCTGGTTACCACGGTCAGGGATTTATATTGAATCTGACTAGGTTAATAACTAGATTGATCAAAGTAGTTCAAATAGAGAGATGTTTCCAGTTACAGGCGATCCCGTTATCCCGGCCACACCCGATGGACTTGTAGCCTGTCGACGAGTAGGGCACATTTCCATCCCACTGTCATGTGGGGCACTTCTTGAAACAAGTAATAAGCACACTGTCATGTGTTGCACTCCAAGTCACCTAATAATTCTTGATAACTCTTAAATGAACATCGCCTGGATAACCTGGATAGCTGTAGGGCTTGTGACTGTCGGAACATCTCATTGCATCTTGCTAGTAACTAGGCTTGTGATAACCCTAGTTAATTAAAGTATCAAGCCGTACTCTTTGCTTGGCCGTGAATATTGGATGGAGTCCAATCCTGTCTAGTTTTGTCTAGAGCTAGTACATGGCTATCTCAGGACATGTTTGCTTACTCTTAGCAATAAATGGTTAGAGACTCGATTCTGTTCAGGCGAAGGGTTACAACCCCGGTCCTTATTCGGTTTAAGGATTGTAACCTGTCTGCCGGAATAGTTTCTCATCCTCTCGTCAATTGTTGCAATATTTATATTTCATGTCCTCTTGTTATTATTCTTGTTTATGCTCTGACGTGCTGGTTTTAGTTCTTAAGTGAAGCCTTCCTTGTGGCACTTACTCTTTCTGGGGTCTGTCCCAGCTGGTTTTGTATGGCCAGATTTTGGAGTAGCTCCCGAGGATCTTCCAGCCTTCCAGCCAGATGGTGAACGCTAGAAGAAATCCTGTCAATGAGTAGGTTAATTTTGCTCTCCCGCTCAAATTGTAAAATTATTTCTTTTGAGACGTTTAGCCACCGAGCAAGTGTTAGCTCGTGTTGAATACTTTACTTCCTGTCTACCTATGGGCTGTAACATGATTAACAAATCCTAGGGTTGATCATGTATGACTGTAACTCTTGCTAGTCCTCACATCTTGTATGACTAGCTTCATGATCATCTGAATATGTGACATATGGGATGCCTTACTTTGTATGTCTGATGATCTACCGTCTTGTTACATGTACTTACTTGCTTGAGATTGAGACACTAGGCTTGTTTTTGACCATAAGAGATTGATGGCTTGTAGTTAAACCCTCATGCATCTAGACAGCCGTGACCGTATGTCGAAGTGGATTACATTTCTATATACGTAGCTGGCTGTGTCTGTCCCCCGCTCTCCAGTATTCTGGTTATGGGGCATGACAATACTTGACCCATACGCTAAGGAACTGTTCTCTCCATCCAATGCCTATCTATGTCATCTCCATAACATACATGAACCTCCAATAACTGCCATGTCTATTTATCATGCAATTTCGATTGGCAGTCACTTCCTAACTATCGTACGTCTCATACGTATTGGTGGCCAACCGATTACGTGAGTCCGTGTCCTACATGTGACTCATATCTCGTAATAAAGCAAGTGTCAAGGCCATATGAGATATACTAATATCTCACATCAATGGGTAGTCGTCTAGTACTATGTCAATGCAAAATAATAAACCAAAAATAGTAAAACGAGTAATGCAGTCACTTGCACCCAAGTATGAATTGGACACTCAGTATGATAGAACATGCAGTATATACTAAAATTGAATAAAATAACAGAAATAAAACAATAATAAATGATAGCATATATTGGCATTGTATTTTGCCTGGAGGTGGTGTGCAGAAAATAGCAAGTCCAGTCACCCAGATCCTCAGAATCAAGAGCAATGAAAAGTCAACTCCCATAAACGTCCTCGGATACTGAAATAAAATGTCACGAACATTGTTGTATAAAAAAAAATCTAAAAATGTCTACCCATAAGTCTAATTCTGGACATAGAGGCAAAATCATGATTTTGCGTCAAAAATGATGTCTGACGTGGGACCCGCTTTGCACCAAAAAGTGTGCCATTATCTACAGTCTCTAAAATCATCAAATTATATGTCTATGGGTCCGGTTTAATAATACGAACTCAATTGTATGTCCAAATTTGGATTTCGATGAGCCGTGCACAAATTCGCCCATTGGATCGGATCGCGGGCTCGCCAAAATAGCGTTTCAGTCGACGTTCTCGAAATCAGACCAAACTTGGCTCACAGGACCAAAAAATGACACGGGTCCATTGGCACAAGTTTTATCTCGAGATGACGAACACGCATGAAGATAAGGGCTAGTTTGCAAAATGGGTCAATACGGGGTATCTCGACTGATATGCCTCGATTTCGTCGCGCACACACAACAAAATCAAGTTCTGTCGAATCCTACACGTTCACGAAGTCGATATGCACCTTTCGACGCCTTCGGTTCATGACCATGTCATCCGGTTTGTCGAGGCGCACGGTGTATCGGGGAATTTTCTAAAATTTCCAACGGTTTGAAAATAGTTTTTCGTCAATATTAGGAGACCGATTTCTCGACGCACAGTCGTCAAAATCGACTTCTGTAAAAAGGGTTCTATAGACTTATATGTTGTCTATAGGTCTGTTTAAATGGATTTCTAGTTTTTGTTGGCCCAATGATTATATTGTGTTTTTGAATATGGCTAATCAGTTAAGTTTAACATAATGATGTCACTAATATTCATATACTCACTATCATGTTGCTACTTAAACTTAGCATTGTCCTAATTGTCCTATATTATATTGCTATGCTTGTATCGTACTGCAACATATTTTGTTGGCCTAACATGCTATCATGTTGTTACTTAAACTTAGCAATGTCCTAATTGTCCTGTATTATATTGCTATGCTTGTATCGTATTACAACATATTTTGCTGGCCTAACATGTATTTGTAGACATGCAGTAAGCATGATCAAACATGATCAAACAGGACATAGGCAATGAAGAATTAATGATGGAGCGAAGATGGCATCATATAAAAAGATTTCTCCGAACCGCCTAGAGACCTATCCGGGGCCTCGCATCGGGGGTTCCACTGCCTGGTCAGCGGACAGGGGTCGAGGGGGCAGCGTCCCCCATCGGGGGTTCGGGGGCGAAGCCCCCGAAAGGTATTCAGATTTTCAGATCTGTATATCTTTGGACGACTGCTGTCAGAGAAAAAGACGTCTTCAGGGCTGCTCAAATATCAGAAGAAAGGCATCATCAAAGGGCTCTTGGTTTTCCTACTTGTTCTAAGTCTGTAATCTTCAATTTATTGAGTCTAGGAGAATGTGTACGTTGAGTCGCACTGAGTCATCTCAACCCCTAGCATATCTCTCCAAAGCTCTACCATACAACAGACCAATTCCTGAACCAAGCCCAAGCTCCACAAAGTCCAAAAGCCTAATGGACCAATTCTGTCTGCTGGAGACAGAGTTCGGGCCGAACTCTGCCTCCACACAGAGTTCGGGCCGAACTCTGTCCCCTGATTTCCAGCACCCTGATTTTTAGGGCCTGCTTGCTACAAGCTGTCCAACGGCCAAAAATTTGAATTATTTATACCGAATTCTGGCCGAATTCTGTATGTCCCGAACCCTATAAATAGGCCTTGGTTTCTCTCATTTGAAACCATCCACTCTTCTATTCTTCTTCTCTTACATAGCCTATATATGTAGGAACCCTAGAGGGGGGGTGAATAGGGTCAAGCTAACTAATCAAGCACTTAGCACAAGCTAATTGGCAATATAAAAATATAAGTGCAAGAGAAGAAGCAAACACAATACCGACACCCGATATATCCTGGTATCCTCCTAAGAGGCAGTCCAGTCCCGGAACTCTCTCCGGCTTTAATCCACTATTTGAGCAAATAGTTACACACGAGTTTGGATCCGAAGAACTCGCCAACTTCTTACACAAGAGCTTTAATCCGAAGGGCTCTCCGACTTCAACCGAGAGTTTGGATACGAAGACTCCCCAACTTCAACCGAGAGTTTGGATACGAAGACTCTCCAACTTCAACCTTTCACAATAGGTTTTGATCTCCTTATACAATAGGATGAAGATCTCACTTTTCAACTCAATAACTCTAATACAATTTGTGAATGGCAAATGAAAGCTTTGTAGAGTTGTTTGTGGATAGGCTTTGGTGGTTTAGAAATTTTTAGGCTCAAAGCATCAACCTTGAATGAAGGGGTTCAAGGCTATTTATAACCAAAGCTTGAAAAGAAGCCAAAGGCAACTTTTCAGTCACGAACCGGCATACCGCCGGTATGATCCGGCATACCGGCGGTATACCGGTCTGGAATTGCAACGGCTAGAAATAGAGCCGTTGGGATCATTAATTGCTGGAAATTCGACCGTTGGAATTTCAACGATTCGGAAGCAGTATACCGTCGGTATGATCCGGTATGCCGTCGGTATGCCGGTTTTGTAAACAGAAACTTTCTGTGAACAAAAACCGGTATACCGTCGGTATACCGCCTATCCACCAAAAATGATCCTGGGCTTATTTCTGCCCTAGCTTTCGATTTTGCCATCCATTTCTTGTGTTTACAATTATTCCTAAGACTCATTACAGACTCCAGATATACTGTAGCAGGTGCAGGCTTCTTCAGAGTCTTGAAATGATGATGGCATGGCTTGGCTTCTTTCTTTGATAGGTGCTGGCTTTTTTCCTTGGCGGCAGCTGTCCAAAGATATCCAGTTTGTAAAAACTGAATACCTTTCGGGGGCTTCGCCCCCGAACCCCCGACGAGGGGCGCTGCCCCCTCGACCCCCGTCCGCTGTCCGGGCAGCGGAACCCCCGGTGCGTGGCTCCAGAGATGTCGTCGGGTGGTTCAGAGAAATCTTGTGGGATCCGTCGTCTTTGGCCCACCATGATTTCTTCAATGCATATGTCCACATTGATCTTGTTTATTGCTTTTCTGCATGTACATGTTAGACGAACAAAGCAATATACATAGTAGCAAGTATGATAAGTTAAAGCACATTAGGACTATACAAAGTTTAAGTACAAGTGCTAAGGTGATGGCATAAATGTTAGTGATACCATAATGATTAAACTTAATTGAATGACCACAATCAAAAACATAGTTTTGATTTTGGCAACCCAATTAAATTTAAGATAGATAAGCTCATATCACTAAGATGTAAACCAATGGGCACATATCACCAAAGATATAAGTATAAGTAGAAATGCTATAGCGATTGTATGAAGATTAGTGATAAAGAAATGCTAAACTTAACATATTAACCATATTCAAAAATATGATACAATCATTGGGCCAACAATATAGTCAAGAGCCTTACTCTTCCAATCTACTAGCCATAAAACTTCCTAAGCCCCAAGGTGCTCAAATGCGATTCAGCTAGAAGTTTTTGTGCAAGAGTTGAAAAGATAAGTCACTTGGACAATTCCAAGTCGCTTGGAAAAATCCAAGCAAATCGCCACTGCGATCCTCTGTAAGAAGTTGACGTGCTCTTCTGAAGAAAAGGCACGGGTTGTAAACTACTATTTCATAAATAGTGGATTTGAATCCTGAGCTAGAGTTCTCAGGCCTGGACTAGTCCTCCACGAGGGAAACCAGGTTAAAACTGCTGTGTTTGCATATGCTCTTCTTGATCTTTATTTACTTTCGCATTTCTCTCTGATTTATTTACTGTCTTGATAGTTGTTTGTGGAGGTGATATAGAGTTAATTTTTTATTTGGTGATTATCGACACAAACTCTATTCACCCCCCTCTAGAGTTGCCTACACCTGTGTTTTCAGTTTTTTCATTGGATTAACCAGGGTTGGTTTTCTAAGTAGGGTGGTTGGACAGCCTTTACTGTTCGGTTTGCATAGAATTTATTTCGATTTCCTAAGTAGTTTTCTGTCGATTACAACCTGACTCAATTCGAACCAGTTCTCAAGACTTAAAGTTTGTTAGGTTGTCATCTAAGAGGATCAATCAGAGTGGTAATTGTTCGAGTATACATGGAGAATTTTGATAGCAAAGTGTGTACCTCGCTGTTCTGTCTAAGAACAGAGCTCTGAATTCTCGACAGAAATTCGGCGACTGTAGGCGATCGGTGGCGGTGACAGGGGATCGCGAAAGGGCCCCGACGTTTGAAGCTTGCTACGGTGTCAAGTGTTTAGGGTTGAGATGGTGTTTTGACGGGAATTTGTGGGAGAACAACTTGCGATTGCGCATGTTTTATATAGGATTTAAATCTCCTATTTTGGGTCAAATCCTAGGTTTTTCCTGTGTACGAAATCCTAGAGTTGGCGAGAATCTGATAGGGATTTGTTTTGCAAAAGATTAGGGAAATTTGGTTCAAGATTTGATTCATTCAAAATTTTCCTTTGGGAGTTCTCTGTTCGGGGGGAGGGGGGAGGGTATCGGGTTTTAGTCCCCTGCTGTTCATTTGGGAATAGTAGGCCTTGTGTGTGTGTGTGTATATATATATATATATATATATATATATATATATATATATATATATATATATATATATATATATATATATGAATAAAAAGTTCACATAAAATTTTAAAAATTTCCAACACTATAAAAAAATAACTTTGCCTTTATTTGGTAAAAATAACCTATGCAAATATAATTTAATATTATTTATATACCAACAACTATTATTTAGGATTTAGTTATAAATATTCATAACCTTATTAACTACTATTAATAAATATGAAAATACCAAAAATATATTAAATTAAAATATAATAGAAATTTATAAAACTGGGGGGGGGGGGGGGGGTTTATAATTTATCAATTTGCATCCTATTTGATTCCACGTCGCTAAATTTCCCATGTCTTCTTTCAGAGATATGAACCCTCCGAAGTGGACGTGTGGCGCAGCCGGATGGTGTCCCCCGGGACTGTATCGTCAGAGGAGCAGACTTTGAGACATGCCCTTATGTTGACCCAGCTCCCTAGGGACAGAATGAGGTGTCGTAGGCCGAGCATCGACACCCGCATCAGGCATAACCAGGACACCACCACCTCCTCCACCTCATCCGCATATGCGATTTATGCCTTTCCTGCCACCGGGACAGCTGGTGGATGGCCAGCAGAGGTATCATATGTTCTATGCCATGATGCAGGTCCAACAACAAGTTCAACAGCAGAGCCAATAGCAGGCCCAACAATGTCAGGCAGATACTTTAAGAGAGAGCATAGTCACTGCATTGGAGCAGACGATGCCACGTGATCGACGACCAGTGCCAGGATCTATCAAGGATTTTATGGTACCCCTCATATTTTTAGGTACTGAGAAGCCTACTGAGGTTCATGCTTGGCTCACCAGTATTAAGCACCATATGGAGGCCGTCGAGCTTAAGAAGGAGAGGTGGATGACAGCCGTCAGGATGTAGCTGACGGGCAATACGCACCATTGGTGGGAGGTCGGTGAGCATCGGCTAGGACCCCGACCGGGTCACTTGGAGGGAGTTTTTAGGCTCTTCAAGGAGATATTTATTCTAATCACTGCGCATACGGAGTTACGAGACAGGTTTATGCATCTTGTTCATGGCAGTATGTACGTAGAGGGGTACAATACTGAGTTTCTTTGCCTGAACCGTTTTGCCCCTTTCCTGATCGAGACCGAGGAGTAGAAGGCAGAGAAGTTCTATGATGGACTGGGTTTTAAGTTGTAGAGGCTGATTGGATCAGTTGCTCCGATCTCTTACTCTGTGGTCCTGTTAGCAGCCCGACGTCAGGAGCACATAAATAAGAGAGAGGCCAGCTTAAACTGCTCGTAGGCAGCAACACCACCAGATCGAGCACCACTGGAGGGACTGGCGAAGCACCCTTAGATACACCAGGCACATAGAGCAGCACCACCAGCAGCACCATGACTCCCTAATTGCCATCACTGTGGCAAGGTAGGCTATGTCGTGAAGGATTATCGGCACAAACTAGGGCTACATTTAGTTTGTGGATCTGATCAGCATGAGGCCCGAGATTGCACAGAGCGTCGAGGAGCAGCACCGATGGTTCACCGAGCAGCATTTCTGACACCGAGGCCATACTTTCAGGGTCCGAGAGCACCCCATACAGGAGTTGGGGCGATACGACCACCAGAACCAGGAGGTACCATGGGAGACCACCTCTGGCACTGCAGGAAACTCGATACCAGCAGGCTAGACAATAGGCTCTGGCACAGGGACGTGGCTAGGCTTTTGCTATGACTGTAGAGTAGGCTGAGACAGCTGGAGAGGTGATCTTAGGTACTAGTTTAGTAGCTTCTTTACCAGCAGTAGCATTATTTGATTCTGGTGCCACACATTCATTTATAGCTGCTAGTTTCATGGCTACCCATAGAGTAGCAACTACACCCCTTTCGAAGACCGTTAAAATTCTCACGGGAGGCAGAATAGTACCCGTTAGTGATACTTATAGATCGTGTTCTGTAGTTATTTGTGGGCGAAAGATGCGTGCCTGATTCCTAGTCTTCTCTATGTCAGACTATGATGTTGTTCTTGGCACAAATTGGTTGAGCCCGTACCATACGACGCTAGATTGTCGACATGGATGTGCCATATTTATACCCCTAGGTAATCCTGTAGTGCACTGACCCGCATGGTACCTTATGATGGCTGATTGGTTCCATAAAGCCTTGTTGAACTTGGAAATATGCGAATGATCACACAAAAGCTATGCTATCATGGCAGAAATTATCTTATCAATGTGAGTAGTATTGAATCCTTCGAATATCCTTTAGCTTCATGCTTAATGAAAAGGATTAGTATGCTATGTTTGCTTGTTGAGTTGCTAAATGATATCTTGCATGGAACCCAGAAAGATAGTAAAAGATAATTAATCACATGACCTGAAAACTGTCGTAAATTATTTTATGAACTATGTGTTTGCGTGCTATTGCTATGAAATACATGATAAGTGAAGCAAAAGTCACAAATACTTGAGCGGTGAGTATATAGAGTCTCAGCTTGTCACGCCCCAGTACCGAAATACGAAGACGGACTAGGCCAGCTACTCCATATGAGGTATACAAACGTCATACGACGATCGTGGCTGTCAAGGGACAAGGGGGTGCATGCTACATTCAAGTCTCCTATGGTCACACAGAACATCTATGTCTCAATCATTCAAAGCAAGAAAGCATCAATTAATGAACATATGAGATAAAGTAGTAAGACGTCCCTGACGCTTCATCAAAATGGTCATGGGGATCTAGCTTTATAAGTTAGCTAGCCCAGAGAGTCAAAGGTACTTAATTGTATTCAGCTGTAGTTTGATTTAATTACAAATTATGCAAGACAAAATATCAAGATTAGCCGGCTAAACAGGTGCCTGTGGCTAAACGCCAGTACATAAGTGAAGATACTAGAGTGGTGGAGAAGAAACCCACTCGAGTCCCCCGCCAGTCATGCTCCTAGTATACACCATTGACGTCAGGAAAGAATGTCGGATCCTCAGGCTCTGCTACGTGATCTGGCCAAACAAAACCATCGGGGTCAGCCCCGAATAGTAAGTACCACAAGGGAGCACGAAGGAGTGAGATAAAACCCAAGCATAAAATAATATTACAATAGTAAATAAAGCTTCCGGTCGTAACCTCAATCCACAGCCTGTCCTAGCACGATAGACCAACCCAACAACCAAACAAGGACATGGGTTGGACCATGCACCATGACAGTCCATGTCCATCGACTACTAACGGATGGCTCAAGCACAGTCAAGTCGTTTTCCAAGCGGCCATTCAATCCTGCGACTTTCTAAGTTTGGCGGGGTTATCCCCGATATATAGATTAAAAAGAATCTTCAGATCGTGTCAACCCAGCAGGACTAGCCAAACCATAAGACATATAACACATTGATTATGCACCAGTCCTCCGGAGGGCTACCACGCTAAAACATTTAACACATAGCTTGTAGGAGTTGGATATAGCTATCCACTATAGGCGAATGAAACCATATCCGTGGCGGCCAACCCGACACATCAGGTCTGGACGTGGGGTTGCTAGTATGGCACGATCTCAGGATTCTTCCCACCTAATGCATCTACCAAGTTAATTGCCTAGTTAATCCCTAGGTTATACTCAGAGTTCACATGTCGTGGTCACATGTTCACTCCTCTAGATGTCGTACATTGTACGAGTACCCCAAGAAAGAATCTGTACTGGCTCATGGAGTCGTACGTATATACCCCCTTCTTGGTGTAATGTAACACACAACACATACCACGTCATTGCTACCGACCATTACTTATGTAAATGTTGGACTCTTGGTGATACTGGCAGGTATCATATAGGAACACTTAGCGCATAGGATAGCACCTCGGTGCTCACATAGATTGTACCTTAGTATACACATAGGGTTTTCCAGCCATCACATAGGTAGTCAGATTAGAAATAAGGATTAATACACATAGGAACCTGTGGCTGAGGCACATGAGGCCAGACTACATGCGGCCGAGAAATGAAGTCCGTATGACTTCATGCGGCTCGGAAAAGTGGGCTCTTCCGGCTGCTAAAGCTTATGCGGCCAACTGCCATGCGCCACACGGCCAGAAGAACGAGCTCAGGCGGCTAGATAACGCGGACGCATGGGCTCAGGAAGAATGGTCATATGCGGCTGGAGAGTGAGGTCTTATGCGTCCAAGAACCAACAAGCTTATGCGGCATTGATCGGGCGGCTAGGGCCTATGTGGTTGCGAAAGCTCATGCGGCTGCAAACTGGCTTATGCGGCCAGGAAAGCTTATGCGGCTGCGAAAGCTTATGCGGCTGCAAACTGGCTTATGCAGTTGCGAGTTCTCATGCGGCCAGAAAATACTCATGCAGCTCAAAATATTCATGTGACTGCGATTGCTCATGCGGCTCGGGAATGCTCATGCGGCTGAGAATGTTCATGCGGCTGCGATTGCTCATGCGGCAAGGGTACTATTCATCTTCCCTGTCGGAACCAGCACCGACGAACCTAGGAGATGTCCAAATATTGTGCCGGCCATAACTTCCTCAAAACAAATCAAAATCTAACTTTCCAAAGGTAGAAACTTTGTAGAATCAAATTTCCTACAACATAGGACCATTGGTTTTCGAAAATAGCCAAGTTTGATAGACCAAAACCATGAAACCCATAAAACCCTAGTTTTTAGGAACTTAGATCTACACAAATCTATGCATCAAAATCAAAAGCTTCAAGAACTAAACTTGTAGAGAATGAAGAGAAGAACAAAATAGACAAATACTATCAAAGAAAAATTAAGAATGTAAAATGCATAAAATCTCCTCTTTTGAGCAACTTGTACTTGCCTATGTGTGATGGTGGTTGAGAGAAATAAATGGAAGAGTGAATGAGAAGAGAGAGTGAGGAAGAGGCTATTAAATAGGGGTTGGGTTAGTTTAAGAAAACCCTAATCCCTAACCTCTCCACTAATGACAATGCTAAAAAAAAGCTACATGTCACCATTAATAAATAATAAACAAAATTTATGCACATGCTAAATATAGAGGCCGTATACAGAATCCATAAAGAATACGTATATCGGGATTGGGGAGTGACATCTCTATCCTCCTTAGAAAAATTCTGTCCTCGAAATTTTAGCCAAGACAAAGATAGAGGAAATTCGGGCAAGCAAGGTGCGATCACAATCTACGCAAGCAATCTATCATTAGCAATCATTGATCATATTTTTCAAAATGGTGCAAAATAAATATGTAAACAGATTACCAAGGCATGAGGAGAAACATACCTCCTGAGTCAAACAAGTGCGAATATCGAGATCTAATCTCGTCCTCGCGCTCCCAGGTTGACTCTCCCGGAGAGTGATGGCCCCAAGCGACACGGACAAGGCTAATAGTCCGGTTCTTGAGCACCTTCTCTCGCCGGTCCAAAATAGACATGGGTTGTTCCTCGTAAGTTAGGTCGGTACCAACGACTAACTCCGAATGGTCGAGGACACTACTTGGATCCGGGACGTACCCACGCAACTGGGATACATGAAACACATAATGTATGCCGGATAGCAAGGAAAAAGGGCAAGCCGATAAGCAACATCGCCTACCCGAGCGAGAATCTCAAAAGAACCAACGAATCTCGGACTAAGTTTTCCTCGGGTTCCAAATGTAATGACACCCGAGTAGGCAAAATCCACAGAAACACTTGGTCACCAACACCAAACTCCAGAGGCCTACTATGCTGATCTGTCCAGTGGCGGTGCCTGTCTTGCGCGACTCGAAGCCGCTCTCTGATCAACTTGACTGTTTCTACGGTCTGCGTGATCATCTCTGGTCCCAACAATTTGCGTTCTCCTACGTCATCCCATGCCAGAGGAGACCTACACTTCCTTCTATACAATGCTTCAAACGGTGCCATCTGTGTACTTGCCTGATAACTATTATTGTAAGAAAACTCCACTAAATGAAGATGATCTTCCCAAGTTCCATCGAAGTCTAAAGTACAAGCCTGTAACATATCTTCCAAGGTCTGAATGGTTCTCTCTGATTGTCCATCCGTCTGCGGACGATAGGCTGTGCTGAACCGCAACTTGGTGCCCAAACTTTGGTGCAAACTCTGCCAAAAGTGAGAGGTGAACCGGGTGTCTCTATCTGATATTATGCTGACTGGAACACCATGCTTCCTCATAATCTGTTTCATATATATTTCTGTCAGCTGCTCAGTAGACTGTCCTATTCTGAAAGGAAGAAAATATGCAACCTTCGTGAGCCGATCCACAATTACCCAAACTGCGTTTCGGCTGGTCGGAGATCTAGGTAAACCGGTCACAAAGTCCATCGTGATGTGCTCCTACTTCCACTCCGGAATAGGAAGCGGCTGCAACAATCCTGCTGGTCTCTGCTGCTCTACCTTCACTTGCTGACATACCAAATACTTGGATACAAACCTCGCTATCTTTCTCTTCATGTCATTCCTCCAAAAGTGCTGCTTCATATCCTGGTACATCTTTGTGCCTCCGGGATGAATGGAATAAGGAAAACTATGAGCTTCTGACATAACTTCATGTCGAAGGTCTCCACCTGGTACACAAAGACGATTTTCGAACCTAAGTGTACCATCCTCATGGATTACTAACTCCTTCCTGAGACCTGACTCACACTCTGATCGAAGCTTCTGGATTCGCGGATCCTCCGCCTGAGCTGCTCTGATCCTCTCTACTAGAGTAGACTGATTCTACAAACTGGCCAAAACTCCCGTATCTTGTGGCAAGATCACTTCAATTCCCATTTCCTGAAGATCTTCTAAAATCTGCCTCTGCATGGTTAGAATGAATGCACCGCCTCTCCTGCTCAAGGCATCTGCTACCACATTCGCCTTGCCTGGATGATACTGAAGATTTATATCAAAATCCTTCAGTAATTCTAACCATCTCCTCTGTCTCATGTTCAGGTCCCTCTGGGTAAATACATACTTTAAACTCTTATGATCAGTGTAAATCCACTCGATCCCTGTATAAATAGTGCCTCCATAACTTAAGTGAAAATACTACTGCTGCTAATTCCAGGTCGTGAGTCGGATAGTTCTTCTCATGATCTCGAAGCTGTCGAGATGCATATGCTATCACCTTACCATGCTGTATCAATACACATCCAAGTCCCTTCCCGGATGCGTCACAATATACTGTAAACCCTCCCGATCCTACTGGAAGGGTCAAGATCGGGGCTAAGATTAATCTCTTCTTCAATTCTTCAAACGATGCCTGACACTCTGCTGACCAAACAAACTCTACATCCTTATGCGTCAAACGCGTCAAGGGTGCCGAAATCCTGGCGAAGTCTGCCACGAACCTCCTGTAGTAACCTGCCAACCCCAAGAAACTATGCACTTCTGCTACCGTCTTCGGAACTTGCCAATTCTCCACTGCCTCAACCTTCTTCGGGTCTACGGACATTCCTGCCCCAGAAATAATGTGTCCCAGGAATGAAATATGATCCAACCAAAACTCATATTTATTAAGCTTTGTGTAAAGTTGGTGCTCCCTCAAGGTCTGCAAAACTGTCCGAAGATGTTTCTCATGTTCCTCCTCACTACTGGAATAGACGAGGATATCATCTATAAACACTACTACAAACTTATCCAAATAGGACAGAAAGATGCGATTCATCAAATCCATGAATACTGCTGGGGCATTAGTCAGTCCAATGGGCATTACCAGGAACTCATAATGCCCATACTGTCACGACCCGCACCCGCTTTTCGGATACAAAGCGTGTCCAAGCCCAGCCTACGCCGCAGTGTCGGCGGTAGTACGCTGTCTATACTCACAAGTCACTGAATCTCCAATCACGGGGAAATCTATATCTCATCTACAGAATAATCAAGACACAAACAATATCAGTGAATATCCATGAAACTAAGCAATAATGAATATAAACTGAATGTATCCAAAATTAATGTCACGTTCGGTGGACACAAATCCACTATCAGTAGACGAAAAATAGAGAAATACAAGAAATGAACCAACTGAGTACAACCTGCTAACCAAGTAGCCTCAACTGCAAAGCACCGTGATCTGAAGCTAACTCAATCCACTCGTCTGCTCCCGACTCAAACTTGGCTAACCTGAGGAGATCATCAGGTCCTCAGAGGACATAGCAAGATACATAATATACAGGCCTATCTAGCAGTTTTATCATGCACAAAAAATAAACAAGAAAGAACAAGAACAAGACCAATGACCATGAACACTAACACCAACACAAATACAAATACAAATATGAACACTAACACTAGAACGACTACGTATAAATGAACTGCCAGATAAACGAATACACGAGATCAATGGAAGAACCAAACCCTCGTCCCGAGTGTGGACTCTCTGGTTTGAACTAAGCACTAACCCTCGTTGTAGGGTGTAAAAAATTATGACACGCTGACATAAGACCAAGTCAAAAATATCCATACGCTCAAAGTCATACGCTCAGCCAAAGCCATACGCTCATTCAAAGGCCATATGCTCAAAGCCATACGCTCAGCTAAAGCCATACGCTCAGTGAATATTTTATTATTTCTTGAATGACAGCACAGCACATGCTTAATGGAGGATGAATCTGATACTTCGTCTTTCATGCAAAGACAGCTGTCCTAGGAAGATTAATCGTCGTATGGATTTTCGAGAGGTAATTTTGTCTCTTACGACGACAGCTCATTAGCCATCATAAATGTATAACCATCATTACTGTCATCTCTGACAGTCTGTCAGCCGTCATATCCGTAACACGACGCTCGAGAGATATTTGTCAGTTATTGGAAGATATGGCGTATTTGAGAAGATTGAGGACAGCCACGTGTCTACTCCCCCAATGCTTACGACTCCTTGTCAACCAAGTGAGCGTATGTACTCCATACGACTCCTTGTCAACCAAGTGAGCGTATGTACTCCATACGACTCCTTGTCAACCAAGTGAGCGTATGTACTCCATACAACTCCTTATCAACCAAGTGAGCGTATGTACTCCATACAACTCCTTGTCAACCAAGTGAGCGTATGAACTCCATACGACTCCTTGTCAACCAAGTGAGCGTATGAACTCCATACGACTCCTTGTCAACCAAGTGAGCGTATGTACTCCATACGACTCCTTGACAACCAAATGAGCGTATGTACTCCATATGACCCCTTGTCTACCAAATGAGCGTATGTACTCTATACGACTCCTTGTCAACTAAGTGAGCGTGTGGACTCTATACGACTCCTCTTCAACAAGACAGCGTACCACAGCAAATGCATTCAGGATGGCTTCAAATATACAGTCAACACACGTTTTCACGTGTCCTGTACTTAGTGATCCACTCATTCAGAAGTTATGCAACGTGGCTTTCATGCCATCAATCTCTCCTGGATATACTCTACTATTCTCAACCGCACTCCAACGTGTCTCCACCAAAAATCGCCATGCGTCCCTGCAGTTATGCACACGTCAAGTAACTGACTGAGCGTATGCCTAGAGCAGTTATCCCGAACTCTATAAAAGAGAGTTTCTCCACCTTCAACAGACACGACATTCAATTCAGAGAGAACAGAGAGATTGCCTAGTTGCTGTCAAAGTTCTTCGAGATTCGAGCCTTCTTCATCGCATCGTCCAAGGGATAAAGTAATCGTCTTCTAGATTAGATTCCTACAGTTGTAATTTTCTCAGAAACATAATAAATAAAGTGAATTTATTTATGGAAAACAAATTAGCGACTCTGCTGGGGAAAGCCGTCTCCTGTAACGAGACAGCAACAACTCAATACGATATTTCGTCGATCGGCTCGACGAAGAAGACGATGGTCATACAATTCGACCAATCTGGTTACGAAAAAATGCTCAAGACGAAGGAAGGCCGAAATGCTTCCTCTACTTCTCTCTCTGCCAAGAAGAAAGGACGTTCTGTCTATGTCCCTAAGTCTTCTCCGGTGGTCCGAGACACTTCTGTCACTTTCCACGCTGACAAGAATACGTCTCCAACCTCAGCGAAATACACCTCGGCTTCTCTGAATACAGCAACAGTGGCTTCTCCTAGTCACGCTGATAAAATAGGCTCTTTAGCCAAATCAGCGTGTCCAAGGAAAACCATCTCTGGACATGTCAAAGTCTCTACACCTACTATAGCAGTCGGCTCTTTAGCCACTAATGACTCTGTGCGTAAGATAATCAAAGGGCAACGTACGGCAAAGGCAGCATACAGTAAAGGCCTACAGCAGACAGTATATGCTAAACAAAAGCCAGCGTATGCTAGGCAAAAGACAGCGTATGCCAACCAATACAGTCCTTTGACTGATTTTCAAGACCAAGCTGGGGGTTCTCTTCCACAGAATAGACAAATGATTCCCCCACAACTTGCACATCTTGTGCCAACCAAGGAGAATGACTCTTTAGTCAACTCCTCTGCTCCTAAGGTTTTTACCTCTGGGGTTAATTTGACTAGTACTCTTACTAGATCAAACAAAGGAAAACGCCTTTTGGCTACTTCCTCTAAAGATGGATTATTACCGACTCCTTGTCGGAATAATTTTCATCTTCCTTCTCTCAAAATTTCTCGATCCGAGAAAAGCAAATTACAAGTATCCAGGACTGATACCAAGGTTGTACCTCCTATGGACCTTCGTGATAAGCTTAACCAGAATCGTCTCGGTTCTACTTCTGACATAAAGAAGCCTTATCAAACTGAGACAAGTATAATGGACCCTGATGCACAATATGCTAAGAATTATATCGCTTAGATCAATCGGTCTTTATACACTCAAGAACCAAAAAGACAGAAGAATAAAAGACAAGTTTCTACACAGAAACCATCTTCAAATACTTCCCAGTCTGTTTCCTCAGATCTTCGGGAGCATTTGCAAAACAAGTTGAGAATCAACACTCCATCTGTCTCTGACATTGCTCATATTCGTCATGAAGAGCATTGTTGTAACTTCCAACCTCGGGTCATCATTCAGTGTTGTTGTTCACTGAAAAGACGATCTGTCTTCGAACGGATTCAACATGAATCAATATCAGACGAAGATGAACCTCTTTATGCTTCCATCAACATGACCTCCAAAAATACTGGGGGTAGAATACGAGCTGATTCTGAAGATGGTGTTTACCTCGGCACCAGATCTAGAACCGGAGCTTCAACCAGGGTCGCTTCTTCTTCTCATCCAGATGATAATCCTGAGATCACGGAGGACTTCCTGGGAGAGTCCAACTTTCCAGTATTAACTCCCATGAATAGTCCCGGAAAAGATGCTGACTCTCATAGCGACGATTCAGAGCAGACTATTTCATCGTCGATACCTCGAATGATTACCACCTACATGGTAGATGGCAATCACGAACCTTCGACTAGCACTGAAGCTCATGAACAAAGGATTTCTTCCTTAGAACAACAATTACGAGCCATGGCGGATACATTGACTGCTATGCATACTCTTATGCAAACTCAGCAACAAACTCAACAAGTTCAACAAACAGCACCGCCAGTAGTATTAAATACTCCTGTTGCCCCAAACCTGGAACCTTCTACTATTCCGGGGATACAATCTAATGTTCATATACAACCCACTCCAAGTCAGTCCGGAGTAGGGGGTGGTACATATGCTGCACTCCCTCCTCCCAATTATGCTCAACAAGCAACAACACCGCAATCTTCTGGAGCAGTCACTGAAGAATTGAAGAATATTCGGTCTCAATTTGAAGCGTTCAAGCAAAAGGAAAGCTTACAAAGATTGGGTATCAAACAACCTTACCCCATACAATGGAAGGAGGTATCGTACCCTCCAAAATACAAGCCTCTAACTATTTCTTTCTTTGATGGGACCACCTCCCCAAGTCAGTTCATCAATCACTTTGAGGTGATGACTGATCAGTTGCAACCGAGCGATGCCCTCCTTACTCGGGTATTTGTTGGTTGTCTTAAAGGAACTGCTTATGAATGGTATCGAAGTCTCCCTGATGGGTGCATTACTTCGTTTGCCGGATTCAAACAAATGTTCCTAGAACGATTCTATGAAGGCGTTAACGACATGACTATGTCAGCTCTTATACGAATCAAACAGAAAAATAATGAATGCACTGAGAGCTTCATTGAAAGATTCAGAAGAGAAGCTCTAAAAATGCCTCTCGGAACTCCTGATGCCGTCACTATCGACACTTGCAAGTCAAATCTCTTACTAATCATCAGCATGTGGACAGGATCCACCCAATTCCAAGATTGGCCTTCCTTCATCGTCAGTGCCAAAGCTGCCGAAGTCAGTGCCGAAACTTTTAAAGGTCTGGGGGTACACATGACTCCCAATGAATCAAGTCAAAGTATTAGCAATAATACACGACCCAACAATCGCAAAGGAAAAGAGACTCTCGAAGTCAATCTCCAGAGCAAAAATTAAGAGGTAATGTCTGCTCAAGCTACCCCAGCCCCAACAAATCAACAGCAGAGACCTCCTCGGCCGAAGGAAGAATACTCTTTCGACGATGACGATGTTCAAGGCATCTTCGAATGTTTACTTAAAGGTAACAAGATACAACTGCCAGAGATAAAAAAGCCTGATGAAGCCAACAAGACAGATCATCCAAAATATTGTCCATATCACAGAATGCTGGGTCATACAATCCGATCTTGCTTCGTGTTAAAAGGAAAGATCCAAGAAATAATCAAATCAGGAGCTGTGACACTAACACCTAAAGACAAGACAGTCACAAAAAATGTGATTTCGATGCAGTTCGGTGACTTCCCTTCGTTATTGGTAGAAAATGGGATTGTCCCCATCCCCAAAGCAACTCTCGAGGTTATGAATATTCTACCAGCCCAGAATGAAGGACTTGTTCCCGTCACCACTAAAAAGGGAGAGATTATGTGGATCCACCCCGATTTAGTGGCAGAGTTCGAAATGTCTTCTTCTTCTCCTCAGAAGGCCCCTCTGTCTAAGAAGAAATCTGGGAAGACTAAGTCATGCCATATGACTTCTAGTATCATACCCAATCTTTCTCTAACCTCTACTTTTATCCTAGCAGGACAATCACCCCCTACGGAGACAGAAACTATACCTCAATCCGAAGATAGATACAAACCTGCGTTTCATCTATATAGTTCACAATCTCGTAAATTAATGGCGAAGATGGGTTATGATCTAGCCACTGCTCCTGGTTTGAATTTCGGTAAAGGACTCCGAGCACCTCTAGCCCTCACTTTGAGACATAATCAATCTCGTGTTGGTCTCGGTTTCTGGACTGAAGCTCTTATCAAGCACCAAAAAACCAAGAACAAGACGAAGGATTACAATATGGTTTCAATAGACCCTGAACCTGAGCCTGAAGTTGAAGCTCTCTCCGGAACCCGGTCAGGAAAAACATACTTGAAAGATTATGCTGAAGTTCCTGAAGAAACTTCTGATGTCCCTCCGGTTGTAGCTCCAGCACCCATTTCTAACGAAGGACCTTCAAATGCTCCTGATGAGACGATTCCATCTAAACCAACAACAACCGATAAAGGGAAGCAACCTGCCCGCTTCGACAAACCAATTAAGAAGTCTCTTCTTCCCGGATTACAAAAACCATATAATTTTGACATTCTGGCTCAACTTGCTAACACTCCAGCCAGGTTATCCATCTTCGAACTTTTACGTTTATCCAAGGAAACTCGGAAAACATTAAGTGAAGCTCTACTGCAAGCAGACTCTTGCCTGACTCATCTGAAGAAGCCGAAAGCAGAGCCGATGACTTGCCTACATTGCAACAGTGTCTTGGAATTCATTCCGAATATCACTTTTACCCAAGATGATATGCTTCTAGAAGACAATCGTTATGATCGGCCTCTTTACTTCACTGGGTACATTGACATGATGAAGGTCAACCGCATTCTAATTGACCCAGGATCAGCTCTAAGTATTATGCCTAAGAGTCTCTTGGATGCCTTACGGATTTCAGTTCATCGTCTAACCAAGACAGTCACTACCATTTTGGGGTTCAATCAAGGCAAGAGCGAACCTCTGGGAAAAATTCGCCTAAAAATACAAATAGGCAATTTCCGGTCAAGTGTCACATTCTACGTGATTGAGTTAGTTGGATCTTACAACCTGCTTTTGGGAAGACCTTTCCTCCATGAACACAATATTGTCCCCTCCACTCTTCACCAGTGCTTCAAATACATTGATGAAAATGGAGAAGTTCAAAAGAAAGTCGCGAACATTAATCCTTTCAGAGGAGACGAAGCCTACTACAGTGACTCTCGCATGTACAAAGATGAATATTCAAAAGTCTTACAAGCTATGGATGATGATGAAACATCAACAGTTGACACCTTGGTTATTCCTGTAAAAGGGTGCATCACTCCTCCACAGTCTGCTAAATCATCTGAAGAAGGCCCACTGATAATTCCTGTCAGTGGACGTACCACTTCATTATCTTTCCAAGCTCCACAAGGTTCGTTGATAATCCCAGTCAGTAGACACACCACTCTCTCACCATCTTCTCAGGCTAGACCAGATACTCTAGTCATCCCAGTCAGTGGATGCACTACTTATCCACGATCATCTTCAAGGGAGCTCACCTCTTCTGAGCCTTTTGTTATCGACCTTAATCGAAACAAAACTTCTGCTTGCTCTTCCTCTCCCCCTTTAGTCATTAATTTGACTAAATCTACTAAGGCTCAGCCTTCTCCTGTAAATACAGCATCTGATATTAATAAAGCATCTCCTTTACAGTATATTGATGTCTGTAATCATGTACAAAGTTATTTACATTTGCTAGATAGCTTAGAGCCACTAACTATAGGAGTTGTGCAGACTCTTCGTACAAAAGTATCATTAGAGTCTGTACAAAATTTATACTTCTTTGTTCCTATTAGAAAGTCAGGAGAAGTTCCAATATTCTTCTGCAAGGGGCCCCAGAATCCTCCTAATCTGGAAGACAACGACAAAAACGATGATACTGGAAGGTTACAACTACGTCGCTACAGTCAACAGTCCAAAAACATCATCAAGAATATGGGCTATGACTTTAGAACCGGCCTCAGTAATGGAAAAGGAAGAAGAATGCCTGTTCGAATTCCTCCTTTAAAATACGGAAGGACAAAATACGGATTGGGTTACATTACTCCTACTCCCTTCATCAATACAGTCCATGAGGATCTAGACTCCGACAGAGACGAACGATCTGATTCTTTCGATTCCTTCTCTTGGGATTCCGACACAAGTATGGGCAATTTTCATCGTTCTACTCTATCCATCAATATGGTCTCCGCCGACGGTCCACAAGAAAATGATGAAGATGAAGATGATTTTGAAATATCACCCGAATCGGAACAATGGGCTCAAAGATTAGACAACCAATGGGAATTCAGATTCGAGCAAAGAGAACCTCCCACTGAAGATAAATTGATCCAAATTGATGTTGGTGAGGAGGGATCCCCTAAGCCAATATTCATCAGCGAAAGCCTTTCAGAAACAGATAAGCAAAACATGATCAAATTTATTCGTGATTACATCGATGTCTTCGCTTGGAGCTATGAGGATATGCCAGGGCTGGATCCGAAGATCGCAACACACAAACTTAATATCATGCCAAATGCTAAACCGGTCAAACAACAACAACGACGATTTTGTCCAGGCATTATGGATGTAATTGAAGCTGAAGTCAACAAGCTTATAGCTTCCGGATTTATCCGAGAGGAACAACATCCTGAATGGGTGGCTAATATTGTTCCTGTTCTCAAAAAGACCGGCAAGATCCAAGTCTGTATAGAGTTTCGTGATCTCAATGCGGCTTGTCCTAAGGATAAGTTCCCTCTTCCGATCACCGATGTCATGATCGATAATATATGTGGTTTCGAACGAATGTCATTTATGGATGGGTATTCGGGGTACAACCAAATCAAAATGTTCCCAGACGACGAGAGACATACTTCCTTCAGAACGCCGATCGATACATACTGTTATACAGTAATGCCGTTTGGTCTCAAAAATGCAGGAGCAACGTATCAGCGAGCAATGAGCACTATATTCTGCGAACACCTCCGAAAAACAGTCGAATGCTACGTTGATGATATTGCAGTCAAGAGTCGACAAAAAGAGGATCATATCCAAGATTTGAAGACTATTTTTGATTTAATGCGTCAGCATCAACTTAAGATGAACCCTACTAAGTCCTTCCTGGGCGTCTCTAGTGGCAAATTTCTCGGCTTCGTCATTACCGCTAAAGGTATACACGTGGATCCCAAGAAAATCAAAGCCATACAAGAGATGCGTCCTCTACGCACCTTAAAAGAGCTACGAGGATTTCAAGAAAGAATTGCTTATATCAGGAGATTTATCTCTAACTTATCAGGACGCTGCAGACCGTTCAACAAACTTTTGAAGAAAGGTGTGTCCTTCGTCTGGAACAAAGATTGTCAAAAAGCATTTGACGACATCAAACAGTACCTCATGAACTCTCCGGTTTTGGTACCTCCCGTCTCGGGAATACCATTCCTTCTATATGTTCGAGCCATGGATCATTCTCTCGGTGCATTGCTCGCTCAGAAAAACAAAGATGACCATGAACAGGCTATTTATTACCTCAGTCGCACAATGACAGGTACCGAGCTACGTTATTCTCCAATTGAGAAAGAATGCCTGGCATTAATGTTTGTCGTTCAGAAGACGCGACATTATATCATCGGGCAAACGATTCATGTCATTTCCAGAGTGAATCCCATCAGAATTATGATGAAGAAACCTGGTATTCTCACCTCCAGACTGGCTAATTGGGAAATCTTGTTAGCCCAATATGACATGCATTATATTTCTCAAAAGTCAGTTAAAGGACAGGCTCTTGCTGATTTCCTGGCAGCTCATGCAGTTCCAGAGAAGTCTAAATTATATGATGAAATCCCAGATGAAGTTCTGGATTCAAATCAAGTGTCTGAAGAAACTCTTACCTGGCGTCTATTCTTTGATGGAGCATCTAGAATAGGTCCCAATGGCGATATTGTCGTCGAAATTGGGATTGTTCTCGTATCACCAGAAGGGCTGACTATTCAGAGGGCTTACTCTTTAGATCAATCGTGTTCAAACAATGTCGCCGAATACAATGCGTTGCTCATCGGTCTTCAACTTGCTAAACATCTGGATATTCAATATTTAGAGTTTTTGGAGACTCTAAACTTATTGTTAATCAAATCAGAGGTATATATGAAGTCCGTCATCAGGATTTGATACCTTATCACCGAGCAGCACTCTCTATGGCCTTTTCCTTTGAAGGTTTCTTTATTGAACACGTTCGGCGAGCCTGTAATACAGAAGCCGATGCTTTGGCTAATCTTATCGCTGTGCTAGCCGTACCAGTCAGACGTCAACAAGTGATAGTGGTTTATAACCGGGAGCTATTTTACGTCGAGAATAATTTGGCTTTGGGTTTTCCCCATAAACCAGATAAAAATTCTCTCAATTTTGATGAATTTGATTCTTCCAACCTTAGTATTGGATTAGGGTTTGACAGAGTGTCACGCCCCAGAACCAGAATACTGGAGAGCGGGGGCATACATAGCCAGCTACGTATATTGAAATAGAATACATCTCAACTATACGGTCACGGCTGTCTAGATATAAGGGTTTACTACAAGCCAGCAGTCTCTTAAGGTCAAGCCTATTGTCTCAATCTCAAGCAATTAACAGAGTTACAAGATATTAGAGCATCAAATATATATATATAAGGCGTCCCAAATATTACATATTGGATGATCATGAAGCTAGTCGTACAAAATGATAGGACTCGCAAGAGTTCAGTCATACATGATCAATCCTAGGATTTGTTAATCATGTTTACAGCCCGTAGGCAGACAGTAAGTAAATGTGCATCGAGCTAACAGGTGCTCGTCGGCTAAATGCCTCAAAAGAATAAATTTACATATAAGTGGGTGAAACAAAAAGGAAAACCCACTCTTGGCCCGGGTTCCGTCTAGTTGTCACCATTGGGCTGGAAGCTTGATAGATCCTCGGGAGCTGCTCCGAAATCTGGCCACACAAAACCAGTTGGGTCAAACCCCAGAAAGAGCAAGTGCCACAAAGGAGGCCACAAATAAGAACAAAAGCCAGCATATCAGAACATAAGAATAAAAGAAGTACAAGTAGTAAAGTACACAGGGCGATAAACGACTAGGGACGTGGAACCCTTCCGGGAGCCAGGTTACAATCCTTAAACCAGACAAGGACCGGGGTTGTAACCCTTCGCCTGAATAGCTCACTGTCTCTACTCATTTATCGTTAAGACAAGTAAAACAAACATGCTCAGGAGATAGCAGGTACTGGAGCTAGACAAGACTTAGACAAGACTGGACACCATCCATTCGTAATCGGCCAAACAAATACTACGGCTTACTACTTTAACTAACTAGGGTTATCACAATCCTAATTACTAACAAGATGCAAGTGAGAAACTCCCAGTCCCAAGCCCTGCAGACTATCCAGTTATCCTTCCGCGGGTTGAGAGTTATAGGTGGGTACATTGCCCGGGAGACAAATGTACCCTTAGGTGACTTAGAGGGTGCAACACATGACAGTGTGCTGGAAATGTGCTCTACTCGTCGGCAAGCTACAAGTCCATTAAAGCGCCCAGATAACAAGATTGCCTGTGACTGGAAATTCTCCATGTTCTAGTTTGATCTAATCATTAGCCTAATCCAATTTAGCGCGAGTCCCTGGCCGTGGTACCCAGGAAGTCACGTCCTAGACATGATGCAATACAAGACAAGTGGATTGTACAAGCAAGCAAGCAGGAACACCCACGGTGTCAAGTTGATTATACGAGTCAAGATACAAGTTACAAGTTAAGTCAAGTCAAGTCAGGAGTGCGCCGCCACGGGCCACTATCAAGCTATCAAGATAAATCATGTCAGGGTGCTGTCAGGAGTGCGCCACTACGGGCCACTATCAAGTCAGGTTGGTCATGTCAGGAGTGCACCACTACGGGTCACTGTCGTGTTATGCTAGGTCCTTGTCATACCATGCTATGTACAATAGTCATTCCAAACATATTAAGCAAAATCAAGTTCATGTCAAAAGGCGTAAGGATATAAAATGGGCGAAAAATACCTAATAAAATACTAATATAAAAATAGGACTATAGAAGAGCCAAGATCAAGAAATAACAAATTCATCATAGACAAGTAGGTTGTGCAGGGTATGTACTGCGCAGGATACCAAGTGCGCAGGATGAGCTGCGCAGGGTACCAACTGCGCAGGGTGAGCTGTGCAGCAGATGGATTACGCGGGTTCAGGTTGCGCAGGGATGGATGGCGCATGGATAGATTGCGCAGAAGGTAGACTGCGCAGGAGTCAGGTTGCGCAGGGGCCAACTGCGCAGGGGTTACTTTGCGCATGGCTGGCTTGCGCATGGCTAGCTTGCGCCAGCGCAATCCAGCGCAGCGCAAAGCACTGGCTAAGTGATTGCGCAATCGGCTATGCGCTAAGGAGCATAGGCCAGGGGTGCGCAATCGGCCATGCGCTAAAAAGCGTAAGGCAGAGGGCTGTTCTTCCTGGCCGAGAGCAAGTCTAAAAACACCGAGAACTTCAATTCTTCATATTTTTGTCAAATCAAAACCAAATCTAGATTTTCAAAGTTCTAACTTGAGTAAAATTGGATTCTCTTCCACATGGAAGCATCAAAACAAGCAAAAATCAAAGTTTAATAGATCAAAACCAAGGATTTTCGAAAATTGTTAAAACCTAGATCTAGAAGAATGAAAGCTCCAAATCACAAAATTCCAAGTTCTAATGTTGATCTACATGTCCTAATCTATCAAATAGACAAATAAAATTGGGTTCTTATTTGTTGGCAAGGTGCACTTGCCTATTGGTTGGGGAGTTGTGTGGAAGAAGGAAGAAGAAGAAGAAGTTTGTAAGAAATAAATGAGAGAATAAAGAGGAGAGAGAAAAGTAGGTGGTGTTATAAAGTGGGGGAGTTGTGGTGTGTTGAGGGAGGAGTGTAGGTTAAGGTGTTCCATTCATGATGAACCAAACTAAACCAACTTTCACAAAATAAAACCAAGCCATGGTCCAAAATCCATTTACGAGAAACCAAAATCCGCAAGTCGAGAAAATAAAATACGTGCCAAAAATCAAATACGAGCATAAATACGAAATACAAGAAATGGGGGTGACAACTCTACCCACCTTCAAAGAATTCCGTCCTCGGAATTTAATCAAGGAGCTAGAGATTGCCACGACAAGCTATACTAAGCACAGACAAGCTACACTAAGCAGTTCAATCATACAATCATACAATCATACAATACAAGCAAGGAAGGGAAAGCGTAAGGCACAAGGAAGACATTATACCTTACGAGTCAAACAGGTAGGGATATCGCGATCGGATGTCGTCCTCACGCTCCCACGTTGACTCACCTAGAGAGTGATGACCCCAAGCAACACGGACTAAGTTAATAGTCTTGTTCTTGAGCGTCTTTTCTCTCCGGTCCAATATAGACACGGGCCTCTCCTCATACGAAAGGTTGGTACCAACAACCAATTCCGAATGATCTAGGATATGGCTCAGGTCCGGGATGTACCATCTTAATTGAGACACATGGAATACATCATGTACCTCACTTAGCGACGGCGGAAGAGCGAGACGATAGGACACATCGCCTACTCGCTCCAGAATATCGAACGGCCCTATATACCTAGGACTAAGCTTTCCCCGTACGCCAAAATGAATGACGCCGCGGGTAGGCGAGATCCTAAGGAATACATGGTCGCCGACGGCAAATTCTAAGGGACGTCGATGAGCATCGGCCCAATGGCGCTGGCGATCCTGAGCAACTCGGAGGTGATCTCTGACTTTCCTGACCACTTCAACCGTCTGAGAAATCAGTTCTGGACCGAGCATCTGCCTCTCTCCGACATCGTCCCATGCTAACGGAGATCTGCACTTCCTGCCATACAGAGCCTCGAAGGGTGCCATCTGGATACTGGCCTGGAAACTATTATTGTACGAGAATTCTACTAGGTGCAGGTGATCCTTCCATGAATCACCGAAGTCAAGGGTACTCGACCGCAACATATCTTCGAGAGTTTGTATCGTACGCTCTGACTGTCCATCTGTCTGCGGATGATATGCTGAGCTGAACTTGAGACGAGTCCCCAAACTTTGATAAAGACTGCGCCAGAAGTGCGATGTGAATCTCGTATCCCTGTCTGATACTATGCTGACTGGCACTCCATGAAGTCGGACGATCTGCCTGAGATACATCTCTGCTAGCTGCGCCGTCGACTGTCCAACTCTAAATGGAAGAAAGTGTGCCACCTTGGTAAGCCTGTCCACAATGACCCAAATAGCATCTCTGTCTGCCGGAGATTTGGATAATCCAGTCACGAAATCCATGGTAATGTGCTCCCATTTCCATTCTGGGATCGGTAAAGGTTGAAGAAGTCCAGCTGGCCTCTGATGTTCAGCCTTGACTTGTTGGCAAACCAAACATCGAGAGACATACCGGGCTATCTTCCTCTTCATACCATTCCACCAAAAGTGCTGACGAATATCTCTGTACATCTTCGTGCTGCCTGGGTGGATAGAATACTGCGAACTGTGAGCCTCTGCCATGACTTCCTGTCTGATATCTCCACTGGGTATACAAAGACACGTGCCGTGTCGAAGTGTACCATCCTCATGAATACATAACTCTGGCCTTCTTCCTGCTTCATATTCTGCTCTGAGCCGCCGAATCTTGGAATCTGCTAACTGTGCTGTCCGGATCCTCTCAACTATGGTGGACTGAACCTGTAGACTGGCCATCAATGCCACGCTGGTTGGAAGAACCATTTCAATTCCCATCTTCTGAAGATCTGCCAATAGCTCTGGTTGTGCCGTCAGGAAATAAACTCCGGCTCTCCTGCTCAACGCATCTGCTACCACGTTGGCCTTCCCTGGATGATACTGCAAGTCCACATCATAGTCCACAAGTAGCTCGAGCCATCTTCTCTGCCGCATATTAAGATCCTTCTGGGTGAAAACATACTTCAGGCTCTTATGATCAGTAAAGATCTCCACTCTGTCTCCGTACAAATAGTGCCTCCACAACTTAAGTGCAAATACTACTGCTGCTAGCTCCAAGTCGTGGGTCGGGTAATTCTTCTCATGATCACGGAGTTGACGTGACGCATAAGCAATTACCTTCCCATGCTGTATCAGAACACACCCCAGTCCTCTGCCTGAAGCGTCACAATAAACTGTGAATCCTCCGGTCCCATCTGGAAGGGTGAGAATGGGAGCCGTTATCAAACCTCGCTACAACTTCTCAAATGATTCTTGACACTCTGCTGTCCAAACGAACGGCACATCCTTGCGGGTCAACTGGGTCATCGGCGCTGAAATCCTTGCAAAATCAGAGACTAACCGCCGGTAGTAGCCGGCCAATCCAAGAAAGCTACGAACTTCTGCCACTGAGCTGGGTACTGGCCATGCCTCGATAGCCACAATCTTCTGGGGATCCACTTCCACTCCTCCTCGAGTAATGATGTGACCCAAGTAAGAAATGCGATCGAGCCAGAACTCGCATTTACTGAACTTGGCGTACAACTGGTGCTCTCTGAGAATCTGGAGGACAACTCTGAGATGCTGCTCGTGCTCTGCTTCACTCTTGCTGTAGACCAGGATGTCATCAAGGAACACTATCACAAACTGATCCAAGTAAGGCATGAAAATACGGTTCATGAGGTCCATGAACACTGCCGACGCATTGGTCGCTCCAAAGGGCATAACTAGAAACTCCCAATGCCCGTACCTAGATCTGAACGCCGTCTTCGGGATGTCCTGCTTTCTAACTCTGATCTGGTGGTATCCTGACCGCAAGTCTATCTTCGAGAAAACTGAAGCCCCCTTGAGTTGATCAAACAAGTCATCTATCCTCGGGAGAGGGTATCTGTTCTTGATTGTCACTGAGTTCAAGGTACGATAATCAACACATAGCCTGGACGTACATCTTTCTTTTTCACAAGAAGCATCGGGGCTCCCCAAGGCGATCCACTAGCACGAATGAATCCCTTGGTTCTAAGTTCTTCAATCATCTTGTACAAAATCTCCAACTCTGAAGGCGCCATTCTGTAGACTCGCTCTGATACTGGTGCTGTCCCGGGAATCAAGTCAATGGTGAACTCGATCTTCCGCTCTGGTGGCATCCCTGGAAGTTCCTCTGGGAAGACATCTGGAAACTCTTCAACTATCCGGGGCAACTGCACTGCTGCTATTGCCATCCGCAATACTGGAGGAGATGGCTCTACTGTGCCTCTGGAAAATGAAAACTCTGGCTCTCCGGGAATACTAAAGACAACTCTGCCAACATGGCAGTCTATCCTAGCATAATGGTTCCTCAACCAATCCATGCCTAGGACTACATCATAGTCTGCCATAGGGAACTCTATGAGCCTAGCGGGGAACTCTCTACCGCTAACTACGATCCGACATGAGGAAAATACTCGATCTACTCCCACAAGACCATTACCAGTAAGTATATTGAGCCTCACTGATAATGACTCGGGCTCCAATCCTATCCGTGTCGCGAATCGTGCAGACATGAATGAATGCGATGCACCAGAATCAAATAATACAGATGCTGGAAAGGTGTTGACGAGAATAGTACCTGCCACTACCTCACCTGGTGCAACTTCTTCTTCCATGGTCATCATCATAGCCTGACCTCTAGCTGCGGGTCCTCTCTGCTGGAAACCCCTCTGTCGGTTCTGTGCTGGAGCCTGGGTGAACTGCTGCTGGAAGGCCTGGGCCTGGGGCAACAATGGCCTCGGGTACTGCTGTTGCTGCTGCTGCTGGACTGGAACTGGGGCTGGTCCTCTCATCGAAGAACTAGAAAGGTTGGATGATGATGGACCTCCCCTATTCGGGCAGGTCCCTATCTGGTGGTCTGCTCCTCCACAAGCCAAGCACAATCCCTGTGCCCTACGACACTCTGCCACTACATGGCCCGGCTTCCCGCAATGAGAACATCCCACCGCGGAAGACTGCTTCTGCTTCTGCTGCTGCGGGTACGTCGGGGTTGAATGCTGAACCGACGTCACTAAGGCCGCCCGTCTCGGAGTTCCAATGGTTATACCCCTAGCTGCCGGGGCTGGAGCTGAAGATTGGTGCATCTGGTTGTGGGACCGCTTCCTGCCTCCGGTCCTGTCCACAATTCTCCGGGAGGTATACTCATGCCTCCTTGCTGCCTTCAACACTGCATCGAACGTCTGGTGCTCGAACTGCTCCACAGCCAATAATATCTCTAAGTGCAGCCCTTGCTGGAACCGCTGAGTCCTATCGAACTCGGTTGCCACCAAGGTGGGGGCGAACCTACTCAGCCTGGAAAACTCGGTCGCATAACCATCGACCGTCCTACCTCCTTGCTTCAAGTTGGTGAATCTGGTCTGCAGGTCGTACCGTGCCACTGCATCGAAGTACTTCATCTGGAATCTCTCTCTGAACATCGCCCAAGTGACTGGTGCTGCTAATCCCATGGCCTGAGCTGCCCACCAATCGTGAGCCAAGTCTAACAACTGTAGGCGTACCACCGCCACCTTCTCATTCTCAGGTGTCCTAGCTGCTTCTAGAACCACCTCGGTATCCTGAAGCCAAGCGTCCGCGGCAATCGCATCTTCACTGCCGTCAAAGAAGGGAGGGTTCAAGCGCTTGAAACTGTTGGCCGCCTGATTCCCTTGGGGACCTCCTCGGTTTAGTGCATCATGAACTTTCTGGTGCAAGGCGTCGCCTCGACGATCTTGAGATGCAAGCAGTTCTCTGATAAGCCCTACCAAAGGTCCTTCATCCTGTCTAGCTGGTTGAACGGGCGGAGCTGCCTGAACTGGAGGTTCCGAGCCTCCGGGAAGCATAACTCGGGAGGCTACTCCAGAGTGCTGAGCTTGATCTTCCTGGCGCTGAAGTGCTTGTCGAGTTTCCTCTGGCTGGTTGGCAGGTCCGGAAGTAATGCCGCTGAAGAAGACGACATAGGGAACAATAAGGAAAGGACCAGGACAGATCAATGATACAAGCAATGTGATCAGGTCGAGATTCTCAGAAATTTGAAGATACGAGCAGAGATCAAGGACGAATATTGATTGAGACATCTATTCGGTAAACCCTCATATTTCTTGAATGCCAAGACCTGCATGGGCCACCACTTAAACCATGTCACGCCCCAGAACCAGAATACTGGAGAGCGGGGGCAGACATAGCCAGCTACGTATATTGAAATAGAATATATCTTAACTATACGGTCACGGCTGTCTAGATATGAGGGTTTACTACAAGCCAGCAGTCTCTTAAGGTCAAGCCTATTGTCTCAATCTTAAGCAATTAACAGAGTTACAAGATATTAGAGCATCAAATATATATATATAAGGCGTCCCAAATATTACATATTGGATGATCATGAAGCTAGTCGTACAAAATGATAGGACTAGCAAGAGTTCAGTCATACATGATCAACCCTAGGATTTGTTAATCATGTTTACAGCCCGTAGGCAGACAGTAAGTAAATGTGCATCGAGCTAACAAGTGCTCGTCGGCTAAACGCCTCAAAAGAATAAATTTACATATAAGTGGGTGAAACAAAAAGGAAAACCCACTCTTGGCCCGGGTTCCGTCTAGTTGTCACCATTGGACTGGAAGCTTGGTAGATCCTCGGAAGCTGCTCCGAAATCTGGCCACACAAAACCAGCTGGGTCAAACCCCAAAAAGAGCAAGTGCCACAAAGGAGGCCACAAATAAGAACAAAAGCCAGCATATCAGAACATAAGAATAAAAGAAGTACAAGTAGTAAAGTACACAGGGCGATAAACGACTAGGGACGTGGAACCCTTCCGGGAGCCAGGTTACAATCCTTAAACCAGACAAGGACCGGGGTTGTAACCCTTCGCCTGAATAGCTCACTGTCTCTACTCATTTATCGTTAAGACAAGTAAAACAAACATGCTCAGGAGATAGCAGGTACTGGAGCTAAACAAGACTTAGACAAGACTGGACACCATCCATTCGCAATCGGCCAAACAAATACTACGGCTTACTACTTTAACTAACTAGGGTTATCACAATCCTAATTACTAACAAGATGCAAGTGAGAAACTCCCAGTCCCAAGCCCTGCAGACTATCCAGTTATCCTTCCGCGGATTGAGAGTTATAGGTGGGTACATTGCCCGGGAGACAAATGTACCCTTAGGTGACTTAGAGGGTGCAACATATGACAGTGTGCTGGAAATATGCTCTACTCGTCGGCAAGCTACAAGTCCATTAAAGCGCCCAGATAACGAGATTGCCTGTGACTGGGAATTCTTCATGTTCTAGTTTGATCTAATCATTAGCCTAATCCAATTTAGCGCGAGTCCCTGGCCGTGGTACCCAGGAAGTCACGTCCTAGACATGATGCAATACAAGACAAGTGGATTGTACAAGCAAGCAAGCAGGAACACCCACGGTGTCAAGTTGATTATACGAGTCAAGATACAAGTTACAAGTCAAGTCAAGTCAAGTAAGGAGTGCGCCGCCACGGGCCACTATCAAGCTATCAAGATAAATCATGTCAGGGTGCTGTCAGGAGTGCGCCACTACGGGCCACTATCAAGTCAGGTTGGTCATGTCAGAAGTGCACCACTATGGGTCACTGTCGTGTTATGCTAGGTCCTTGTCATACCATGCTATGTACAATAGTCATTCCAAACATATTAAGCAAAATCAAGTTCATGTCAAAAGGCGTAAGGATATAAAATGGGCGTAAAATACCTAATAAAATACTAATATAAAAATAGGACTATAGAAGAGCCAAGATCAAGAAATAACAAATTCATCATAGACAAGTAGGTTGTGCAGGGTATATACTGCGCAGGATGCCAAGTGCGCAGGATGAGCTGCGCAGGGTGAGCTGCGCAGCAGATGGATTGTGCGGGATCAGGTTGCGCAGGGATGGATGGCGCATGGATAGATTGCGCAGAAGGTAGACTGCGCAGGAGTCAGGTTGCGCAGGGGCCAACTGCGCAGGGGTTACTTTGCGCATGGCTGGCTTGCGCATGGCTGGCTTGCGCATGGCTAGCTTGCGCCAGCGCAATCCTGCACAGCACAAAGCACTGGCTAAGTGATTGCGCAATCGGCCATGCGCTAAGGAGCATAGGCCAGGGGTGCGCAATCGGCCATGCGCTAAAAAGCGCAAGGCAGAGGGCTGTTCTTCCTGGCCGAGAGCAAGTCTAAAAACACCAAGAACTTCAATTCTTCATATTTTTGTCAAATCAAAACCAAATCTAGATTTTCAAAGTTTTAACTTGAGTAAAATTGGATTCTCTTCCACATGGAAGCATCAAAACAAGCAAAAATCAAAGTTTAATAGATCAAAACCAAGGATTTCCGAAAATGGTTAAAACCTAGATCTAGAAGAATGAAAGCTCCAAATCACAAAATTCCAAGTTCTAATGTTGATCTACATGTCCTAATCTATCAAATGGACAAATAAAATTGGGTGCTTATTTGTTGGCAAGGTGCACTTGCCTATTGGTTGGGGAGTTGTGTGGAAGAAGGAAGAAGAAGAAGTTTGTAAGAAATAAATGAGAGAATAAAGAGGAGAGAGAAAAGTAGGTGGTGTTATAAAGTGGGGGAGTTGTGGTGTGTTGAGGGAGGAGTGTAGGTTAAGGTGTTCCATTCATGATGAACCAAACTAAACCAACTTTCACAAAATAAAACCAAGCCATGGTCCAAAATCTATTTACGAGAAACCAAAATCCGCAAGTCGAGAAAATAAAATACGTGCCAAAAATCAAATATGAGCATAAATACGAAATACAAGAAATGGGGGTGACACAGAGCATCTTCATCTTCTTCTGATTCTACTATGGAGTACGTCTTTTCTAACGAAACAGAAGCCATGATCGAAGACTGGAGACGTCCATTTCTAGACTTTGTATTGTATGACATACTTCCTGATAATCCGAACGAAGCAGCATCTATCCGGCGTCGAGCCCTCAGATTCTATTATAGTCATACGACAAAAACACTATATCGTCGGTCATACGACGGTCTTCTCCTCCGATGCATCGCTGGTGAGGAAGCGCAACAGATTATCCGTAAAGCACATGATGGTGTCTGCGGAGCCTATCAACCAGGTCCTAAACTTCAAGATCGCATCCGACATATGGGTTATTATTGGCCCACGATGGTAGCGGACGCCATTCAATATGCCCGGAAATGTAAAGCATGTCAAATTCATGCAGACTTTATCCATCAACCATCAGAGTTCTTACATCCGACAGCGGCATCATGGCCCTTCGAGACCTGGGGCATGGACATTATTGGTCCCATTAACCCACCATCATCAAAAGGACACCGGTTTATTCTAGCAATAACCGACTACTTTTCCAAATGGGCTGAAGCAATTTTGCTATATGAAGTCAAAACTTCCAACGTCATCAACTTCGTCAAGCATCATGTCATCTATCGATTTGTTATTCCTCGGCGTATTATCCATGATAACGGACCACAATTCGTCAGTCAGAAATTTACTCGATTCTGCGATGACCATCGAATCAATAACCTAGCTTCTACAGCATATAATCCAGCAGCTAATGGATTGGCAGAAGCTTTCAATAAAACCATCATCAAACTCCTAAAAAAGTTTGTATCTTCTAACAAATGCAACTGGAGTGAGAAGCTTGGTGAATGTTTATGGGCCTACCGTACCACAGTTCGCAATGCAACCGGATGTACGACTTTCTCTTTGGTATATGGGTGCGAAGCTGTCCTTTCCCTCGAGATCCAGATTCCTTCTCTGAGAATCGCAATCTCTAATGAACTCACAATGGAGAACAATGATCGTCTTCGACTTCAAGAGCTGGAAGCTCTAGATGAAAAGCGATTGTATGCTCAACAAAATATTGAGTTGTATCAGGCCCGAATTTCAAAAGCTTTTAACCGAAAGGTGAAAATCAGAGCATATCAGAAAGGAGAACTTGTTCTTGCCGTTAGACGGCCGATGACTATGACACATATGAGCAAAGGCAAGTTCGACGCGAAATGGGAAGGCCCATTCGTCGTAAACAAAGTCTTCTCTAACGGAGCATATCAGCTTACTTCTATGGATGGTAAAGTTGCGATGATGCCTATCAACGACAAATTCTTAAAGAAATATTATGTATAAATCTCGTTAATATATAATATTTTCATTTTTGTTGCGACTGCTACCCAGCAAACATAAAATTAGAGTTTATTCTTCTCCACAAAAGTCGTTTCGATGTCGTTATCCCCAGCGGAAATTGATATTCTAACACGTATCATCTTCCCAGAGAATTTGATATTCCGTCTTATTTGATCCTCAGCAGATTTAGTAAAGATGTCATATAGAAAATCATGTCCATATTACCTCTGAATTTTCTATCTTAGTATCATAATTTCTATTCTATGAAAATGATATCTAGTCTTTTGATCTCCGAGTCCAAAGATCATGGAAAATAGAGTTCAAAGATATCTTTATATCTGAATTCTGTTTTCTCTAATCAGTATTAAACTAAAATTATCTTTGGTTTAATATCATCTGATAGAATTACAAAGTTCATTTGTATATTCTATTCTATTGAAATATGTCATGTATTATTTACCTCTGAACATGTTTTCTACAAAAATATCATGCACAAAATTGAAATCAAGTCAAGATATTCATTTCTTCAGTCAAAATCAAAATATTGATTACAAATGAGTATCAAAAATTCAAGACATAAAAAATGTAAAAGATCTATTTAGGAGGAGTAATTATATCCTGAATACGAACAAGTACATTATTCATCTTTTCTTCATGAGCTTTATGAATTCGCTCTGCTGCTTCGACCGTAACCATTCGTTGGTCAAAATTAATAATAACAGAGCTACGACGATTTGTTTCTTCAATTTGCTCAGCCTGCATCAGTTCCCGCTCTTGCTGTAAAATTTGATAGCGAGTGGCTTCAGCTGTACGAGCAGTATTAATGTCAGATTGCTCTTTTTCTATAGATGCAATACGCTCCTGAAGACGAGCTAATTCTTCTTTTAATTTCTGAAGTTTCTTCAGCTTTAGATACTTCTTCTGTTTCCAGGCGCTCCATCTTCTGACGAGTGGTTATTATTTCTTCATCCTTCGCCATTAGCTTTTCAGATGACAGAGCGAGGAATTCTGTCAAAGCAGCTTGCTGAGTTTGAGCTTCATGTTCCAATTGAGCGATCTCAGCTGCAGTCAAAGATTTAATATCTTCCTTTTTGATCTCCCAGTATTTATGGATGGTTGCTTCTAAATCATCCAGGAGATGCTCAAAGAAGGTACACTGGGTCTCGTAACCAGCCTGACGCAAAGCTAAAAGCGGAAAATTAATCGCCACTCGAAGATTTGAAAAAGGCATAGTTTTATCCTTCATAAGTGGCCTGGAGAATGTATCCAGATATGAATAAATGATCTCTGAATACATCGCCATGGCCCTTGCTATCCCTGTTTCAAAACCGGGAGTGGCTGCCATTGTAAAGGAAGGAGCTGGAGTGGACTCTATTCTGAGAGTAGAAGTAGGTGCTTTCGGGGAACTAGGCAAATGTGAGCTTCCCTCACCAATATCAGTCTGAACATGTGGGGCATGAGTCGAGCTCATTGCTGGTGCAGTTCCTACAACTTTTGGAATCAAAGAATCTTGATCAAAATTAAAAGACAATAAAGCAAGGAAAAGACAAAACTTTGCTGAATAAAATATTACCTGAAGCTGGCTCATATTCTGTTTCTTTTGGATCATCCAGCCCAGCTCGCAGTCTATTCAGAGTGTCTTCTGATACTGGATTTATTTCACTACTGCCTGCTCCAGAGGTGCTCGGAACATGGACCTCCAATTCTAGAAGGTTTTCCGGTTCTGGAGTCAACCCTGAATGTTGGCCAACTGTCGTCAGTACATCAATATGAGTTTCAGTCGGTGACTCATCTTCAATCTCCATGTCCTCATCTTCAAAGGAACGAGACGAAGGTTCATAGTCAACCTGTTCTTCATCACTCTTATTGCTCTCCAAAACTTCAGCAAGTGGCTCGAGAGTGGTTGCTTCCTTCACTGATTCTCTCGAAATCAATAAGTCATCAGCTGTTTTAGTCTGAATCTCGGCCTCTACCATGGGTTGACTAATCACCTGCGTATCATCAGCCGTTGGCAGAATCAACTCCATATCAGAAGGTATAGATGATTCAGCATATTCATACACATCCTCTTCAGTAGGTTCTGTCTTAACAGAAGAAGCAAAGGCAGCTTGCTTCTCTAAAGCCAATCGTTCGGCACGATTAGTGGGACTTTCTGTATCGAGACAAATTATAGATTTAGTCTTTGAAACTATCACCTTCCTTCCTATTCTTTTGGTTAATGGAATAGTAGGATAATCGTCTTTTGAATTACTACCTGCTTCATCAGCATCTCTGATTCGTCGATTCGAAGCAGGAGAAGTCTCTGGAATAGTAATTCCTCCACGATTATGAGTTTCTGCTCGAGTAACTCTTTTTGGAGCAGGCCCAGAAGCACCTTTGCCCCGCTTTCTTTTCGGTGTACTTTTAGTATATACAATCTCTTCAGCACTTCCAATTGATACATGTAATGGCTGATGAAGTTCATCGAAAAAGAGATTCTCCAAAACTTCTTCATAAACCTCATCAGTAGCAAGAGGATCTTCTCGGTCATGATAATCTCTTGGCAGGGCTGATTTGGTTGATTTCTTATCAACATGGATGAAGCTTTTACCCAAGATACTGAATTTCTCATCAAAGGTATTCGCCGATACATAGAACCTGGCATAAGACGCCAACATTCTAGCTCCTCTCTGATAAGTAACCGGATCTGGCATTAAAAAGGTAGTTCTGGTACCTTTAGCAATATAATATATCCAAGCTCTTACGCCATCGATTAATCCGCCTTGGTGGCTAAAGCATGTTGTTGCATTCCCTACGTGCAACTGATCATAGCCAAATTGTCGAGCAAACCTACTCGGAAGATATGGTTCCAAATAAATGACATCGTCACGGCGACAGATCAAGTGGGATGGCCTGATCACCTTCAGCCATTCATGCTGAATATCATCCAATTCATTGGCATCAGTGCCATCAATCAACTTCACAGACATAGTCTCATAACCAACAGGCGGAGGAACACAAGTAAAACTCCATAGTTCTCCCCTGTTTAATATGGTCCTGCAATCTGTCAGAGTGTCATACCGCCACTTTGGCGTGTGACGGTATCTGTCCAAAAAGGTGTCATCTGGTCCAGCCATTCCAGCACTCATAAGAGACTCAAAATGGAGGAGTAGCCACCCATACAAATATGTAAAGGGCATTTCTACCCGAGGAAAGGTTGTAAGCTTCTTCTTCGCCAAGTCAAACATTCTGTCAGCATATGCCCTTAAACCGGCATTCAGACGGCATGTCATCGCCGTTAGCAAATCCATCTTGTACCCAAAAGTCAGACGAACTGCTGCAAATACGACTCCTCTGTGCATCCTGTCTGCTGAACAGGTGCCAGGTACTACAAATCTTCTCAGCCAGAGGGATATAAACCCGGCCAGATGACCCTCATCAGATAATTTCCGGCTACCTTGCTTTATATAGGTCTCCAATCTATCACCAGCTTTATAGGTGCCTTCATCTTCTTCAATGATGATGTCATCATGGGTGGTGTCCTGGATTAATTTGTCAATTTCAGCTTGACTCAGAGGTTTAAAACGACCGACATATTGTTCGGTCTTCTTCTTCTTCTGAGTTTCTTCAGTGTGGCCTTGGAATAAATAGGCCATCCACTTAGAAGAATAGCAGCTTGAATCTCCCTCTGCACCTTTTGCCTTATAAAAGGCCTTACATATACTGTAGTGGCACATTAATTCTTCGAACACATGAAGAATTAGCGGGTTGGCATCAGAAATCTTATTCATTTCATCAATAAAAGGAATATATTCTTTATATGGCAGATCTCCTGTTGGCAGCTGAGAAATGTACGCCATTTCATGGAGAGCGAATCCCATCTCGCCTCTCGGAGTCATAAAAGTGCCGGTACGGTAATTATACCTTTCCGCTAGTAACAAGTCCGGGTTTGGCCTAAAACCATAAGCAGTGCACTTGATGGCATTATATAGGCCTATCACCTTCAACTGTTCTCCATAATTGTTCAGAATCCATCTCACAAGAACAGTCCATCTAGTATTCTCTGGGTTCACCAGACCAGTAAGTCTCATAGACTGTTTTGGATAGACGGCATTTTCTAACTTAATAAATTCATTTACAAAGATCGGGACTCTAACTGGCTTCAGAAGTGCAGAGTCCTCAGGAGGAATAGTGGCTGGCAATAATCCTCATAAGACTGAAACATGCGGTTCAGTACCACTACGGAATCTTCCCTGACTGTATCCTATCCATCCAGCTTTTGCTTGACGGGACGGAGTAATATCCCACTTCATTTGCCTTTGATGACTTACATGGAATAAGCGAGCTATGTTGATGCTCTTAGACAACCCAGTCAAGTACATTGGCTGAGTCATATCACTATCTCGATAATACGAGTGTGACACTTTGTCGCAGGCTGGTTGAGAGTTTCTGTCGATAGCATCCCTAAATAGAAACGCCGGCTTTGAGTGGGTAGCACTGTCCACACTCTGTAATGGTTGACCACTTATCAAATTCAGCAGGGTTTCGTTATCCTGATTTTTCAAAATGGCTATCCTTGTGGAAGGTCCATCAAATTGAGGAAAGCGGACATGAGATAGGTCACTCTTATAGTTGTTCCCTACACATCCTTCAAACTGTGCTTCCTGGGCCAGAATATCCACTGCAAAAGAAGAATAAGAAGTTAAAAATCTTTAACACAAAGGGATGACAAGTTCAAAGATCAACATACGCTCAGTTTATCTTAAGCGTATGACAGATTCAAAGATCAACATGCGCTCAGTTTATCCTAAGCGTATGACAAGTTCAAAGATCAACATACGCTCAGTTTATCCTAAGCGTATGACAGATTCAAAGATCAACATACGCTCAGTTTATCCTAAGCGTATGTCATATTCAAGGATCAATTTACGCTAAGTCTATCCTAAGCGTATGACAGACTCTAAAGTTCAGCCTATGCTCAGCTTTTATTTAAAGATTAGAGGATGATTAGATCTTTTTCTTTAAGCGTATCAGTGTATGTTCAACCAAAGCAAGCAGTCATATGGAATATTCCAAAGAACAGCGTATGGTTAACAAGACGTTCATCAAAGATACGCTAACAAAAGAGTCAGCGTATCTCAGTGAGACAACTTGACATAGTGTATTCCTTCAGATCAGCGTATGTTGACATTTCTATCAAAGATACGCGTATCTAACAGAAATATGCTCCAAACATATTTTTCGTATAGACGAAAAACATGGAATACGACTAAACCCTAAAGAAGGAAGCGTATTTTCTGACGTATTGACCCTAAAAAGGGGATACGTTTTCTGATTTCGTTCTAACCAGAGCCCTAAAAAGGGGATAGTTACTGTTCATCCTCCTCCTCCTCACCATATAGAGGTTTCAATGGGCATTCGCTTCGTGGAATACGCTGATCGGCAGTCCTCCTAGCAGTTGTAGCGGTGGCGGTAGACCGAGACGACTCCGCAGGAGCCTTCCCCTTTCCCTTCGCAGCAGTGTCGATCTTGGGCGCCATTGATGAAGATTAGGTTGAAGAAGAAGAAAGTTTGAACTCTGGATTCTTTTTCTCTCTCAAAGACGAAGGCAAAAGTAAAGAAAGAAATTAAGTTTTGAAAGACCTATTTATAGAAGAAAGGAAAGCTTAAACGGCGGCCGTTCTTTAAATACAGAATCCCTAGAGATATGCACTGATATTGGGGAAAATAACAAACTCATGCCAGCGTGTCAAGACTTATTCCCACTTTAAGTTCAAAGTAATTTCGAACTTTTAAAAAATCATAAAGTTCGAAAACTTTGAAGGGGGTCTTGTAGGGTGTGAAAAATTATGACATGCTGACATAAGACCAAGTCAAAAATATCCATACGCTCAAAGTCATACGCTCAACCAAAGCCATACGCTCATTCAAAGGCCATACGCTCAAAGTCATACGCTCAGCTAAAGCCATACGCTCAGTGAATATTTTATTATTTCTTGAATGACAGCACAACACATGCTCAATGGAGGATGAATCTGACACTTCGTCTTTCGTGCAAAGACAGCTGTCCTAGGCAGATTAATCATCGTATGGATTTTCGAGAGGTGATTTTGTCTCTTACGAGGACAGCTCATTAGCCATCATAAATGTACAACCATCATTACTGTCATCTCTGACAGTCTGTCAGCCGTTATATCCGTAACACGACGCTCGAGAGATATTTGTCAGTTATTGGAAGATATGGCGTATTTGAGAAGATTGAGGACAGCCACATGTCTACTCCCCCAATGCTTACGACTCCTTGTCAACCAAGTGAGCGTATGTACTCCATACGACTCTTTGTCAACCAAGTGAGCGTATGTACTCCATACGACTCCTTATCAACCAAGTGAGCGTATGTACTCCATACAACTCCTTGTCAACCAAGTGAGCGTATGAACTCCATACGACTCCTTGTCAACCAAGTGAGCGTATGAACTCCATACGACTCCTTGTCAACCAAGTGAGCGTATGTACTCCATACGACTCCTTGACAACCAAGTGAGCGTATGTACTCCATACGACCCCTTGTCTACCAAATGAGTGTATGTACTCTATACGACTCCTTGTCAACTAAGTGAGCGTGTGGACTCTATACGACTCCTCTTCAACAAGACAGCGTATCACAGCAAATGCATTCAGGATGGCTTCAAATATACAGTCAACACACGTTTTCACGTGTCCTGTACTTAGTGATCCACTCATTCAGAAGTTATGCAACGTGGCTTTCATGCCATCAATCTCTCCTGGATATACTCCACTACTCTCAACCGCACTCTAACGTGTCTCCACCAAAAATTGCCACGCGTCCCTGCAGTTATGCATACGTCAAGTAACTGATTGAGCGTATGCCTAGAGCAGTTATCCAGAACTCTATAAAAGAGACTTTCTCCACCTTCAACAGACACGACATTCAATTCAGAGAGAATAGAGAGATTGCCTAGTTGCTGTCAAAGTTCTTCAGGATTCGAGCCTTCTTCATCGCATCGTCCAAGGAATAAAGTAATCGTCTTCTAGATTAGATTCCTACAGTTGTAATTTTCTCAGAAACACAATAAATAAAGTGAATTTATTTATGAAAAACACTCGTCTCGAGTGTGGACTCTCTGGTTAGCTCACGACAAGACACCCTCGTCCCATGTGTGGACTCTCTGGTGTAATTGGTCAACCCTCGTCCCGAGTGTGGACTCTCTTGTGCCAATGAACACGACAAACACCCTCGTCCCGAGTTTAGAATCTCTGGTGCACCAAACAACCCTCGTCCCGAGTGTGGACTCTCTGGTTGTGCAAAACGATAATCAAGGCTATGGCAGTTCACTACACGCACTCGTTCTATGACACGACTCAAGCAAGGTACGGACGAGAAACTCCAAGTGGGAACCACAAGACCAAACATGAACATGGCTATAAACAATAAAACAACTCAGAAAATAACGCGAAAAGTACATGTCCATATACAATCAAATGACTGAAAAACGAAATAAAATGCATGTAAGTAAAACTGTAGAGGAAGGCAAGGTATACTTGCCTGTGGTCCTGAGCTGTAGATGTAGCTTACAATGCGTAACGGTGTCCAAGTATCCTGTTTAAGAATTTATAATATGAGTAAGACGATGGGAACCCATGATAAATTACCTACTAGTCTCTAGGTCTATTTCTAGGCCAAATTGGGTTTTATAGCTTGTTAGTATACTGCGGTACTCCTAATCTTGTTTGGTTTTTAACCCCTAACAGTACTAGGCATTGGCCACACCTACAGGTTCTTGGTACAAGGATTTATGAATACTATTACACCTCCAACTGATTTACCCAATTAACATGGACCAATGACCAAAATCATGGATGATTTAACATGGACTGCTACTGTAGGCACATTCCTGTTCAAGACATATATATATACCCTGGCAACTATTGACAAACCAACCCTTGTTGCTTGCCTAATACGGGACTGCAAAGTTCTAATGGGAATTCACAAGTAACTAAAGACAGCTTCTGGCATAACAGTAATCAAAATATCATATGCTGAATTGGAAATCAAAAGACAATACTCTTCTTTCAGAAATATAGTAGACCACAGTCGAGTGAGATGAATGTCTAATTTGGGTATGTACCTGTCATTGGGTGACCCCAATACTCATCTACTATGGTTTCATGTTGACATTTAGAGTTCTAATCTTCCAATTGGCTATTAATAACTTGTACTATGTGTCACTTGATAATGCCTATTGCATCGACACCACCAAAGAGTTGCAGTCATAGGAAAATATACACCCTCCCTTCACTTCGAATAAAGATTTTTAAAACTGAGAAGTACCAGAAATCTGCAGGCTTTTATAATACATATATATGGCACCAATATATCAGAAGCTTTGACCTCCATAAATCAACAATAGAATCAAATAGTGCATGTCTGGTTCTTGACTAAACCTGAACCTTAACCTATGCTACCTGTGCATCCATCCTATAACAGAGCAAGGGCATTCCCTTGTCTTGGTATCGAACTCGATACTGTTATTAATCTGCCATGATATCCTAGTATCAAACTTGAGTATCAGCTCTTGATATCAATTGATATCACTGATACTCAAGTATCAGTATTTGGTACCTGATCCCTAAACGCATCTTTAGTTAACTGGTACACACATAGGTATATGCCGATTTGCTATACCCAATCCTCCCACTGCACATCCCAAATGACAGATACACCTTCAATGGCCTTTCCCAATTACCACACAGAATTGGCACACAAGGCTTCATACCCTTACACCTGTACTACTCAGACACATCATACGCACTCCATGTTCTTCCTGTTCAGCCACCCATGTATCAAACTCTACTGTAACTGAACCAAAAGATAAATCCCAACTGAAATGCATAAACCTATAGGACTACAATGGACTGAAGCCTACTAGTCCCTCCAATGCACTCTTTGAATAATAATCTAGGACTGAATTGACCCAACCTACAGGGGACTAAACCTAAAAATATAGAAGACTATTTTAAAGAGAATATAATGAAATAAGGAGATTGGAAACTAATTGACAGTATAGTGAAACCAAGGGTAGGCAGGACCAAGCAATCTGGACTTCAAAGTGAATCATGCCCATGTAAGCTTACAGTAAAAAGAGATGCAGGCAGATCATACAAGTCTTCCTACCCGTACTGCTCTGATACAGCAGACCTACTCCATATTTCTCCTACAATTTGATATCTCGGATCCCATATTACCTACTCTCAAGACCTATCACACTGTCCAGATTTCTTGACCTGGATACATAGACTATCTGTGTACATACATCATAGACTGATAGCTCACTACCCTATTGATACATCATGTGGTACATCCCACATTAGCCTATTTTTGATCCTTAAAAGACTTTTCAGGATATAACAGATGCATATGCCTAAGCCTATGCTCATACAAGGCTCTGTTATTGCAGTATACTATGGTATATTGTTCCTTTGTTCTATCCTGATACCAAACTTACAAACCCTGCACTCTAATTACTCCCAAACGGTTACCTAGACACAATGGATACACAAGTTTTACTCAAGGCTAAACTCTCTATACTGTTATGAGTATGTACTCCAGGCATGCTTGCACCAGTCCCCTTTCACACAGGTACCCATATGCCTATCTAGGATTAGACACTACATAAGTTGCAGGGTATTAGAGATCATCTGATTACTAGTAGGAGTCCTACCTCCTCCTGACACCACTACCTGGGATTTCTAAATACCAGTTGGGTATTAGAAGTCATATGGTCACTAGACTATTAAATACTAGTTGGATACCAAAGTAGTATTATTTATCTATGCCAATTGAGCCCAGCATGTCACTAGGCTTTAGCACCTCCAAGTGGGGCTTCGACTAACAATATGCAAAGAGATACATCATATACAACCTGCAACATATATATAGAAAATAAGTTTATGATTCTCTTTATACATTGGTACATTGCCTAGTCTAAGTTATTGCCCCAAACCGTGTTCCTGTGATCCTTTCCTTGCTGGTCAGTACACAAGGGTTCCTAAGGTTTGATAAGGAGAACCCTGCTCATCCTATACGAGTACAAGTTATGCAGGGGTACCAACAGTTCATATGGCCTCTTTAACGCTACACAAGCATTATCGAGATAAGTGTTATTGTATACACAAATACTCAGGGGTTCTATTCCCTAGTTTCTCTTGGGAATTAAAACAAACACATTAACCTGTTAGTCCACTAGGTTTAGACAAACAGATAGGTGAAGACAAGGGATTTACCTGATAGGAATTCGTTTCTCCTCTCCACAGATTTGGAGTTGTTCTCTGCCTTCTGGCGGCAGGGAGATCACAAATTCTAGGGTGATTAAGGTCGGCTGCTACCTTGATTACCCATATATATGTACAGGTTTATAGTTGTAGATAGAATGAATCTGTTTTAAATCAGATTCGAGGGAAATCTCCCCTGGTCCAATCTTAGCAATTTGAGTTATCTCCTATTTAGAGATTTGAATATAGGAAAGGGTCGTCTTGAGAACAAAATTTGAAATTTAGAGTTTTGCAAAAAGCCCCCTGACTTACCTTTTTACTCATTGTACCTTCTCATAGTTTTTCAAATAAAACCAATATAACACACAACTAATGTTTGGACAATTAAATGCTAAAATAAATAATAAAATAAAATAAATAAAAAATATGCGAGGATAAAATTGGTCAAGGGGTTGACACATACCGTGATCTAAATGCTGTCTTGGGTATGTCCTGCTCCCGGACCCTCACTTGATAATATCCAGATCGAAGATCAATCTTAGAGAAGATGCAAGCCTTACTCAATTGATCAAACAAGTCATCAATCCTTGGTAACAAATACTTGTTCTTCTCTGTTACTGTATTCAACTGTCGGTAATCAATGCACATTCGCGTCGATCCATCCTTATTGGGTACCAAAATCACCGATGCTGTCCAGGACAATTTACTGTCTCGGATAAACTGCTTTGCCTTTAGTTCTTCTTCATGCTGGTACAACTTGTCCAACTCTGACTGCGACATCCTGTATACTCTACCGACTTTAGGCTCCGTCCCAGGATTCAACTTATTAAAAAACTCCACATCTCTCACTGGTGGTAAACCTGGAAGCTCATCTGGGAATACATCTAGAAACTCTCTGACCACTCTTGGAATCTTCTCCTGCTCTGCCAATGCTTCTGCAACAATGACCTTGGGTCGATCCTTCAGTGATCGAACAAAGACAAACTCCTCTATGCCCGGTACATTAAATACTACCCTACCTCCCCGACAATCTATCGTCGCATGACTGTCCCTCAACCAGTCCATGCCTAGGACAACATCAAAGTTTTCCGTAGGGAACTCAATCAAAGATGCGGGCAATAATCGCTCACTCACTACGACTGGACACGCTAAGCACACTCTGCTAACTCCTACGAGCCTATTACCAGTGAGTATATTCATCCTCTCTGGCAATGCCTCGAATTCCAATCCAATATATGTCGCCAATCGTACAGATATAAAAGAGTGGGTAGCCCCCGAATCAAACAATGCTACTGCAGGAAAAGAGGTAACAGAAATATTACCTGCAACCACGTCGTCTGAAGCTAGCGCATCCTCCAGTGATAAGGTAAAGGCCTGGCCCTGGCCTTGCTGAGCTCCCTCTTGCTGCATTCCTCGACCATGCTGTCGCTGCGGCCTCTTCGGGCCTTCCTCGTTCTGTGCCTGGTGAAATATCTGAACCTGCATTGGTAAACGCTGGGCTAGCGACCTCACGGCCAATACTGGTCCTCTGTTCGGTGCTGCCCCTGGAGCTGGTAATGTCGAAAACTACTGAACTGGCCCTTCTGGCCTCTGTATCATAGGACAATTAGCAATCCTATGGTCTGGACTGCCACACCTCATGTATAACCCATTAGCTGAATGACACACATCCCTAGTGTGCCCTCCCTTACCACAGTAAGTACATCTAATGGATGCCCCTGGCGCTGTTGCTGGTTCCTCTACGGCTGATGCCGAACTGGTGCTGTTATCTCTGATACCACTGCCCTCTGCGGCGCTCCTGACTCATGAATACGGATGCCAGGTGCTGGCGTCGATGTTCGCTGCACTGCTCCTCCGCCTCTGCTCTAGGGATGAGACCTATTTTGGCTCCCATGTCTTGTCACCAACCTCTGTTGGGTGAGTTCATGCCTCCGAGATGCCGTTAAAACGGCATCAAAAGTCTGATAGTCGTGCCCTTCTATTAGCTGTAGAATCTCCAAATAAAGTTCCTGCTGGAATCTCATCGCCTTATCGGGCTTTGTAGCTACCATTGTCGGTGCAAACCGACTCAGTCTGCAGAACTCTGCTGCATATCCATCCACCGTCTTACCAGCCTATTTGAGACTGATAAACCTCTGCTGTAGCTCATACCGTGCTACCACGCTAAAATACTTGGCCTTGAATCTGGTGCGGAAGCTATCCTAGGGAACAAGATGTCTCAGTCCAACCTCTTCTGATGCCTACCAATCGCGGGCGATATCCTGAAGTATCAGTCTGACCTGGTCTACCTTTTCTTCTGCTGGAACCTTTGCTTTAGTCAATATGGCTTCAGTATCCTGAAGCCAAGCATCCGCCGCGATGGCGTCCTCCGTGCTGTCAAAATATCTCGGATTAAGTCGACAAAACCTCTCTGATGCTCCTAAATCATTCCTGACACTTCTCTCAAGGGCTAATTATAACCCCTGATTCAGTAGCACATTCTGTTCCTGCTGTCGGGTCTGCTGTTGCTGATAGGCTGCCACCTGACGCTGCTGAGTGGCCAGGAATCCTCGAATGAACTCCAGGAGTGCTGCAGCATCAGGTACTGGCATCGCTACTGGCACCGCTGGGGGTGCAGGAGTTTCTAGACCCTGCAGTTCCACTGGCTCTGATATCACTTCCACTCGAATCTGGTCAGAAGAATGTACTCCTTCCGGTTGCTGCCCCATCGAGCCATGCTCTACTGGATGCCCCTCCATGTTGGCTTCACCAGCTACTGAGAAAGAAGAACCCCTATATAGAAAGGTACATGATATTAATTATCAGGACGAGGAGGATTCGAGGATGCAATTCAGGTTAACAATCAAGGTAATGAATAAGAAATTGAGGCAAGAGATTCAAAGGGAACAAGTTTTGATTGAGACTCCTATAATAGTTACACCCCACAAGTCTGAAAATCAGACCTGCATGGGCCACCAATAAAACCTTGTCACGCCCCAGTACCGAAATACGAAGACGGACTAGGCCATCTACTCTATATGAGGTATACAAACGTCATACGGCGATCGTGGTTGTCAAGAGACAAGGGGGTGCATGCTACATTCAAGTCTCCTATGGTCACACAGAACATCTATGTCTCAATCATTCAAAGCAAGAAAGCATCAATTAATGAACATATGAGATAAAATAGTAAGACATCCCTAACGCTTCATCAAAATGGTCATGAGGATCTAGCTTTATAAGTTAGCTAGCCCAGAGAGTCAAAGGTACATAATTGTATTCAGCTGCAGTCTGATTTAATCACAAATTATGCAAGACAAAATATCCAGATTAGCCAACTAAACAGGTGTCGGTGGCTAAACGCCAATACATAAGTGAAGATACTAGAGTAGTGGGGAAGAAACCCACTCGAGTCACCCGCCAGTCATGCTCCTAGTATGCACCATTGACGTCAGGGAAGAAGGTCGGATCCTCAGGCTCTGCTACGTGATCTGGCCAAACAAAACCAGCGAGGTCAGCCCCGAATAGCAAGTACCATAAGGGAGCACGAAGGAGTGAGATAAAACCCAAGCATAAAATAATATTACAATAGTAAATAATGCTTCCGATCGTAACCTTAGTCTACAGCCTGTCCTAGCACGATATACCAACCCAACAACCAAACAAGGATATGGGTTGGACCACGCACCATGACAGTCCATGTCCATCGGCTACTAACGGATGGTTCAAGCACAATCAAGTCATTTTCCAAGCGGCCATTCAATCCTATGGCTTTCTAAGTTTGGTGGGGTTATCTCCGATATATAGATTAAAAGGAATCCTCAGATCGTGTCAATCCAACAGGGCTAGCCAAACCATAAGACATATAACACATTGATTATGCACCAGTCCTCCGGAGGGCTACCGCGCTAAAACATTTAACACATAGCTCGTACGAATCGGATATAGCTATCCGCTATAGGCGAATGAAACCATATCCGTGACGGCCAACTCGACACGTCAGGTCTGGACCTGGGGTGGCTAGTATGGCACGATCTCGGAATTCTTTCCATCCAATGCATCTACCAAGTTAATTGCCTAGTTAATCCGTAGGTTATACTCAGAGTTCACATGTCGTGGTCACATGTTCACTCCTCTAGATGTCGTACATTGTACGAGTACCCCAAGAAAGAATCCGCACTGGCTCTTGGAGTCATACGTGTATACCTCCTTCTTGGTGTAATGCAACACATAACACATACCACGTCATTGCTACCGACCATTACTTATGTAAATGCTGGACTCTTGGTGATACTGGCAGGTATCATGTAGGAATACTTAGCGTATAGGATAGCACCTCGGTGCTCACATAGATTGTACCTTAGTACACACATAGAGTTTTCCAGCCATCACATAGGTAGTCAGATTAGAAATGAGGATTAATACACATAAGAACCTGTGGCTGAGGCACATGAGGCCAGACTACATGCGGCCGAGAAATGAAGTCCGTATGACTTCATGCGGTTCGGAAAAGCGGGCTCTTCCGGCTGCTAAAGCTTTTGCGGCCAACTGCTATGCGCCATACGGCCAGAAGAACGAGCTCAGGTGGCTAGATAACACGGACGCATGCGGCTCAGGAAGAACGGTCATATGCGGCTGGAGAGTGAGGTCTTATGCGGCCAAGATCCAACAAGCTTATGCGGTATTGATCAGGCGGCTAGGGCCTATGAGGCTGCAAAAGCTCATGCGGCTGCAAACTGGCTTATGCGGTCAGAAAAGCTTATACGGCTGCAAACTGGCTTATGCGGCTGCGAGTTCTCATGCGGCCAGAAAATACTCATGCGGCTTAGAATATTCATGCGGCTGCGATTGCTCATGCGGCTCGGGAATGCTCATGCGGCTGAGAATGTTCATGCGGCTGCGATTGCTCATACGGCAAGGGCACTATTCATCATCCCTGTCGGAACCAGCGCCAACAAACCTAGGAGATGTCCAAATATTGTGCCGGCCATAACTTCCTTAAAATAAATCAAAATCTAACTTTCTAAAGGTCAAAACTGTGTAGAATCAAATTTCCTAGAACATAGGACCATTGGTTTTCAAAAATAGCCAAGTTTGATAGATCAAAATCATGAAAACCCATGAAACCCTAGTTTTTAGGAACTTATATCTACACAAATCTAGCCATCAAAATCAAAAGCTTCAAGAACTAAACTTGTAGAGAATGAAGAGAAGAACAAAATAGACAAATACTATCAAAGAAAAATCAAGAATGTAAAATGCATAAAATCTCCTCTTTTGAGCAAGTTGTACTTGCCTATGGATGGTGGTGGTTGAGGGAAATAAATGGAAGAGTGAATGAGGAGGGAGAGTGAGGAAGAGGATATTAAATAGGGGTTGGGTTAGTTTAAGAAAACCCTAATCCCTAACCAGTCCACTAATGACAATGCTAAAAAAAGCTACATGCCACCATTAATAAATAATAAATAAAATTTATGCACATGCTAAATACAGAGGCCGTATACAGAATCTTTGAAGAATACATATATCGGGATTGGAGAGTGACACAGCTCGATGAATAGATGGTAACACATATAATAAGACCCAAGAACTGGGCAGTGAGTATACTTGAATTATGACCGAAAAATGCATGGTATCAAAGATGTAGGAAGAGATTGCTTAATCACATTCTATTAACCAGTGCTGTTGTAGAATATTGATTTTACTAAGACCCTGAAATGGGAAGATGGTAATGCGAGCGTTGGTTCAAGGCATATGTGGCAATACGAATGAGAATGACGGCTTATTTGAGAATAATGGCTTATTTACTTAGTTTTCCTCATCATGCATTATGTTTTCTTCATAGATAAGTTGCATATACTTGCATGGTTATGAAAAACTTGTCGACAAGGTGGTTCCTTGAACGGTATTTTGAGACCTCGAAAACTGATTCATCCTAGGGGGAACCTAGTGCTGAAGTAGCAGCACGGTGCTGAAGTAGTAGCACGGTGATTCGGGAACCTTCCGGACTAGGCTAGCTACCCGCCGTTGAAGGGGAGCCGTCTAACTAAAAGTCCAAGATGGCGTGTAGTCAGTGACCGTATATAGATATATCTCATGCTAATGATGCCTTATGTAGGCAGAGTGAGTTGTTAATCATATACAGGGAAGGATGTCGGTTGTTGGTAAGAATCACCTGAGCGATGATAAATATATTGAATTATGATATTGTTCCAAATAATATCTTATACAGGCAAAGTATTATAAATGAACATGGATGGCTGCATGATCGTGGGTAAGAAATCACCAAAGGGTGATATCATATTGCTTTATATTATGCTGGCTAAGAATAATATGCATGCTTTACTTCTGTCGATATGAACTGCTAATTGACCCTAAGGCAACAAGAAAGACCACATTAATAATGTTCCTATCACATGATTACTTATTGTTATCTTCTTAGGTGAGTTGGGCCAGCACCGTTCTCCACATTAATAATGTCGTCGCCGTCGCAGGTCTCATTCCTCCGACTGGAGCCTTCCTTCTGTAAGCGCCCTCCGCCACGCCCTCTTCGGCGGAAGCCCCCAGTGCACCGATCCGCCGCGCCGCACCGTCGACGAGTTCTCCGACAGGTAACCTCCGCTTCTTCCCCCTCTTCTCAACTTCCTCTCCCTCTCACTACTCCCTCCTTCTTTTCTTTTAAGGAAGAGTATATGGTTTATATTATTATTATTATTAGTTATTAATATTGTTATTCTTTAAAGAAAGGCTACTAATACTAAATAGGATGTGATGTTAACAGTACATTAAAGGTCTTGATGTTGTATACTAAAGTAATTTCTTGTAATTATATTTTACAAATGGTAATAATGGTATCAGTACATTAATGGTATTAATGTCACTAAGCATAATATTTTAATATATATACACACTAAATTTTTTAATATAATTATATTTTTGATAAAAATAATATCGTTATTATTCTTGGACACTACATGTAATTTCAAATAGAGATTCAAAGCCCTAAAATATTATATTATTAGTATTTTACTATATTTATATATGACTTTTGCCTAAGTATATATATATAAAAAGTTTTGTTTTATCCCTATTTCAGTATTTAAACTTAAAATTTTCCCTACGACGATTTCCAAATATTTATTATTTTAACTACTAGTTTTCTATCTATAAACTATTTTACAAAACTAAGGTATTTTGCCTAAAAATGAGTTTTCATTTTTCTAAATATTTATCTAAAAACCTATTTCGGCTAATAAAATTTACTGTTTCAAGTAATACAAATACTTTATAAAATATTTTATAAAGTATATACTCTCTGCAAATTTTTTTTCTTGTCATCACAAATCGTGACTGCTCATTCATACCTATTTTCTCACGGATTCAGACCCTTACACATCGACCTCAGCTATCGGATAAAACAGGACTTGTCAGAACACCGCAACACACCAGGCGATAAACCAGGCAAGATACCTTGCCTTTACTGTTTAAATTTCCTGCTCAATGTCGTGTATGTTTTATTTATTTTTAAGTTGTTTCTTTCTAAATTATATGTAGATGCAAATTACTATATTTTATGCAATTGGCTTAGAGTTAAGGGGCTACCTTCAAATTTAGTGTGTCTCATTGACTTGTCACAATTGTACATGAGTTGTGTGTGAGAGTTGTGAGTATCATATAGAGGTCACTTGCATGTGGGCTGATCCCTCGTGCGCATGCGTAGGAATAACTGTCACTAGATGCATGTTAGAAGACTTGACAGTTATATATTATAAAATAGTATGGTAGAAACGACACGTGCTTGTGTGTCATGGTTACGACATACGTATACTATCATTGGGGGAGGGGACAGCTACTAGCGTAGGGGCTACATTTATTTTTACACACATTTGGAAGATAGTGTCTCGAATGAGCGCTACGTGTTACCCGGTCGATAGTGTCTCGGATGAGTGCTACTTGTTGGCCACTCTTTATTACTTGCTTGCGTGAATCTGTTACAGCCCCTGCGTAGAACGTTGTCCTCTAAAGTACATTCCACATAGAATGGTTAGGAACCTTTATTCATGCATACCTTTCTGTTGAGCCTTTATTTATTCAGTTTACGACATGATATTATGTGTCTTGTTACGTCCCTCTGAGGACCTGGTGATCTCTCTAGGTGTGTGTTTCGTGATTCTTACAGGTGCTTTAGCTAAGGCCATGTCTTCCTTCCTCCGTGATGATTGCTCTTGGACTCGTCATTTGCTTCGCTCGACCAAATCAGATATTTGTATATTTTTTTCTTATTTAAACTTGTTGGTAGTGGATATGTCTCTGTCCAACGTTTGTACAAATGACTACTTGATTATATCATTAAAACTTTATATTTGTGGATGAGATTTTGTTTGAGCATGGCTTTCTACATTTTACAGCTTATGTATACATACGAGCCTTTCATGTACTCCTATGTATACAGTTGGCATGATACGTATCTAGTTCCAAGTATTTTGGGACTGGGGCGTTATATGTTTTTGTGGTGGCCCATGCAGGTCAAGATTGTCGTTTCGGTTACATGACTGTATCGAACGGGCCTGCAATATTGGATTAGACACTACAAGAAAATAGGACTTTGCCGTCGTTTTTTTCCTCCGACGTTTAAGTAAACGTCGGCGTAGTCAGCATATACCGACCTTTTGTGATAAACGTTGAAAAAGACCTGCGTTTGTGTTTTAACATCGCGAAATGGACCGACGTTTTGTCAAGAATGTTGCATATTTGTAATTTTTTTGACATTTATTTTACATTTTTCTCCGGCGTTTACGGATACGTCGGTTTAGGAAAATTATCCCAACGTTTTGAGATAAATGTTGGAAAGCATGGAGAAATTTGATTATCTCAAAATTTTTTTACACATATTTGGCAGCGTTTGTTTATGGTAAGATGGACACCGACTAAAAGCCAACATAAAAATTGGCATTTATATATGGAAACGTAGGTTATATGTTCAATATTAAAATAAAAATTGGCGTTTATATATGGAAACGTAGGTTATACGTTCAATATTCGGGTCACCCTATATATAGCAGCTGGTTCACAAGAAATTGAGGCATACAACTAGCTGTCCTCCTCTCTAAAATTTTCTTTCCCTCTAATGTTTCCCTCCTAAACCTTATACCCACCAAAATTTTCCCTCCTAAACCCTAATCCATCTCTCAGATCATGTGTCCTCTATTTTCATTAGCAAACCGCAACCCTTTCTCTACGTATACGTACCCATCAAATTAGAAGTTGATCCCAGTCTTCCTCTCTTTCGACGGCCTGCAGGTTCTCCTCTCTTTCGACGGTGGCTAGGTCCTCTCTCCTCTTTCGACGGCGGCCAGGTATGTTATATTGTTTCTCTATTTTCATTTGTAGGTTCGTATATAAAATTATTCTTAATTCTTAACAATATACTCTATGTACCCAACAAATCCGAGGCTGGATCCAACAAATTTAACAATATACTCTCATAAGGGTGTTTGTTGTATCAAATTATAGAATTGTTGATGAATTGTTGATTAAGTTGAAACTCAAGATGAAATATCAGGAGCAATTGGAAACATGCATTGTTCAAGGTCCTCTTTTAGTACGAGTCCCATCATGGGGCTTTCGGTTGATCCTTGTGCTTTGAAATATCAAGTACAAGTGGAATTATTGCAAGCTTGTAGCCTAGGCCTTCAATGCAGTAGTTGTGTAACAAATGGTCGAATGAGATAAAACATTTACTTGGGTACATACAGAGCCGGCCCTAGGAATTTTAATGCCCATGGCAAAATTTCAAATGGTGCCCTTTTTCTTCTAAAGATGCCTTGAAAACAGAAGTGTAAAAACTCATCTATCAATTATTAAAGTTCAATACAATGTCATAAAAGGGTTATGCCTTTTGAATATAATTTCAGATCGAAAAAAACTAAATAATAAATTACAATTATATTTCAAAACAATTTGTAAGCCTAAATATCACTTCATCTTCCTATGATATTATTTTAACACACATGAGATCATCCTATCAGTTTCCTTGATTAAACAATTTTGATTTTATGAAAATCTTATCCTGACATAAATCTGAAACTACTTGTAGTTTGAAATTAGATGTTTGGAGGGCATTTGACAAATGAGAATCAGATTCATGAAGCCACTCCTGACTACAAGAGCTTGTATCTACATTTTCTTTTATATAAAAAAAGAAGGGAAAAAAAAGGAAAAAAAAAATCTCGATTTCGCAACTAATTAAGCATCTTCAAACTATAATGTCTAATAATTAAAAATTAAGACCGAATTCTGAACATATAGAAATTCATATATTTTTTGGGCGAGTAGGCTAGCAATAATTGCATTAATCACTTCATAAGAAATTGGCAAACTAGATTTCAATTGACGTATGTTAATATTGTATTAAGCTTAAAACTAGGCAATCATTGTATATCAAAATAAATATAGACCTTTATAAAGGGGTATACATAGGATAGTTATCTGATAAACAAGTAAGCATGCATCCAGAATTAGAGTCCAATATGAAACAATTTTACTTTATTTGTATATGAATTGGAAAGACCTGCAATTAGATTCTAATACAGTGAACACTTTGAAGGAAACCAACTTTGTATCTAATGCAAATGAACTTTATGCTGAGTTATTTAAACCAAGGGACCTACTTGATCCCTCTGGTTCTTTACTTAGATCAGTTTTTTCGGGGGTGCAAAACAAATTTCCTAGTGAAAAATTTACTACAGATGGATGGCTTCATATTTTAAGAAAAGTGGGTCTTTGTACATCTTTACAAGCTGATACCATTATTGAATGCGCAAGGAAAGTAGAGTTGCTCGGTAGTCAAGCGATGACCCATAGAGAAGATCCTGAAGATTTTGAGGCTGAATTTTCAAGTCCACGATTTGAGATCTCCCTTGAACTATGGTCTTTAGCTGGTTCTGTTTTGGACTCAATATTTTCTAATTTTGCAACTCTCTACGACAATGCCTTTTGTGAAAAGATCAGTAGAATTGCTTTTATACCTGCTAAGAAGGGTCTTCCTTGTATTGGTGGTAAGAAAGGTGGAAAAAGGGTCCTTTCTTCATATGGGGAAGTTACTTCTTGATTCCCTATAAAGATGCTCTCTTAACATTTCAATCATAGAATTATCATAATAATATTAGTTACTTGCGAGACTAGCAACATTAATATTATTATGATTCCCTATAAACGTAGGCATATCGGGAAAGGTCACATGTCTTAGGAAGAAAACATTATGAAACAATCACTAATGAAACATTATAAAAATATAAATAGGAGATTATTTGTATTGATATTTTTCATATTAGAAAAATATATAGGAACCGGACATAAAGCATTCTCTTCAAGATTTTAAAGAAGATTAATACAATTAGGAGTGCTATTCTTGCCTTGCTAACACTATTAGAAAATGTCACATACCACACAAAAGCTACAAGTTGTCGAATACCACACTATAGGTTATGTTATCCTTTTTGTGTGCATTTTTCTAAATTTTGAGGCCAAAACTTTATCGTATGACTTATCAGAATAAGATATTTAGCTCATGATGTCATTGAGTGAGTTCCTCAAATTATTGCGTGTGTAACAATTCTGCTTGGAAAAGATGATGAACCCTTGATTGATATTTTCAACTATGATATTTGGACTAAGGTGACCGCCGTTTGATATAGGATCGTTTGTTGTTTTCTTCACCATTTTAGCCAAAATATCAAACAATATCTTGTTTGTTTTCTGTATTTGTCATTTTTGTTTCAAACAAAAATAACCAAACATGGCATGTATAATAGGTTATCCGGATTTAAACACATGGATTCCCATTAGAAATTTTATAAGGATACTTCTTGTTAGAAATTTTCATACTCACATATCGGTTAACTGAATTTTCTATTTCTCATAGTGTACCCTATTCTTTTATTACAATTCTTTAATCTTATTGATACGGAGACGTTGTCGCCAAGATATCACTATCATATCAAATTTATTGATACAAAGGCTTTGCCTTAAAGAGATTTCACTACGACAGGCTGAAACATATTCATGCTGATACACATATCTAATAAGTGATGCCATACATTTCTTAATAAATAATATTCATGTTGTCTCTATTTATCATGTAGTAGTTTCCATTCTTCTTATGATATCAGTCCCTTAAGGTATCATACACATACAATATATAGTCATGACACATACATATACGTATAAACTAACATTGTACATATCACACACACACACACATTTAATACACACATACGTTCACTCTAAGAATTTGCCTATTGCTGCTGCTTGTCCAAGGTAGCACCTGCTGCTTGCTTGATACCAAAATTTGGCACACATCCACACATTATTTCCCCTTTACCTACTTGTGGTTTGTTGAGCATGGTTTATTTGTCTTTTCATTGTAATTATTTAAGCTGTTGCCAAGTAATATACTTCTGAATTCAGACTATTTCCACAAAGATTCATGTATGAAATATCAATCCCTTAAGGACACATAACACATACATATACATATAATATATAGACACATGACACATACATATACTACTAATGCCAATTAATCCCATTCTTCTTCTTATGATATCCAAGATGTTATAACCTGGATTTCAATTAAAGTTTATTTAGGATAAAATTGGTGTTGTACAGTACAACATCTCTATAACATTCCTGGCACCATCTCTCCTGTTATAAACTTTGCATTATACATCTTATGGGGTGAGGTACCGAGAAATGGTCAAAAAGCTTTCTTCTCTCTTGCTTATTGGTATGTCACACAATGAAGCTCATACGTGAGGCTGTTCATCTGTTTGATTAGATAAGCATATTATTTAAACTTGTGTATCATGGAACTCCATTCTTCTTTTGATTAGATGTTAGCATATACCGACATTCTTACTTTTACAAACAAGTTCTCTGTTTTAGGCTCCTTTAAAATGTTGGCATATAAAATGTTTTTTTTTGATAAATTATTTCTTTTTGGAACTTGTTATTGTCAATATATAATTATTATACATCAAGTTCAATATTCTTTCTTTCTTTCTTATAACTTGTATACTGATTTTAATTAGGGTATTTGTTCCTTTTTCACTAAAATTCTTGTATTTTTCTTTATAGTTGTGAGACAATACCGTTAGGTTGAACGTCCTTATGGACAAGAGCTGGATTAATATACGAAACAAATGCGATCCTTTGTATGAGAAAGGAGCAGAGGATTTTGTGGAGTTTGCTTCTGCTAATAGATTGAATGCCGAAAGAATATTATGCCCGTGTAAGAAATGTCGCAATATGATATATGTGAAGAAAGATGATGTGGTCGAACATATACTACTAAATCATTTTTTAGAGAGCTACATGTGTTGGACTTTTCACGGAGAGTCTCCATCATCTTCAAATCCTTTTTGTGATTCTGTTGTCGGTGATGAAATGCGAGAGATGTTACATGATGCCTTTGGAATTCCTCCGACTGACCAAAGAAACTTTGTGGACGATGTTGAGTATCATCCACATATGGAAGGTCTTGATGTAGAAACTAAGAAAATTTTTAATTTGATAAAAGAAGCTGAGCGAGAGTTATATCCAGGCTGCAAGAAGTATTCAACACTCTCGTTTCTTGTCCGATTGTTGCATATCAAGTGTGTTAGTGGATGGAGCGACAAATCCTTTACAATGTTGCTTGAGTTATTAAAAGATGCATTCCCTGAGGATGTGACATTGCCGAAGTCCTTTTATGAAGCGCAAAAATTAATTGCGAACTTAGGACTTGAGTATAAGAAGATACATGCATGTCCTAATGATTGTATGTTGTACTTGAATGAGACAGAACAAGAGCTTGAATGCAATAGGTGCCATACCCCAAGGTATAAACAATTAAAGGTTGAGTCAGATAGCAGTTTTAATATAGATCGAAAAATTCCTGCGAAGGTGGTAAGGTACTTTCCATTGATACCAAGACTTCAGAGACTATTTATGTCGTCAAAGACAGCATCACAAATGAGATGGCATGCCGAGGAACGCATTAATGATGGGAATTTAAGACATCCTACAGATTCTTTGCATGGAAAACATTTGATGAGAAATATCCAGATTTTGCCGAGGACCCACGAAATGTCAAGCTTGGCTTATCTAGTGACGGGTTTAATCCATTTAGAAGCATGAGTATTGCCCATAGCACATGGCCAGTAATTTTAATACCATATAATTTGCCACCATGGTTATGTATGAAACAACCTTCTATGATATTATCGATACTAATTGATGGTCCTCATGGGCCAGGAAATAACATCGATGTTTATTTGCGTCCTCTAATGGATGAGTTGAAGCAATTGTGGGTTGGAGTAGACACTTATGATGCAATTAGTAATCAGATGTTTAAAATGCGTGCATCATTGCTATGGACAATAAGTGATTTTCCTGCCTATGCAATTTTGTCGGGGTGGAGCACAAAAGGTAAATTGGCATGCCCTTGTTGTCATAAATATACTCATTCTCGATGGTTGTCTAACGGAGGTAAGCAATGCTATATGGGCCATCGTCGATGGCTACCGAAAGGACATAAATTTCGCATGGATAAGGTCTCTTTTGATGGTACAATAGAGATGGATACAAAGCCCACTCGACTGTCAGGAGACGAAGTGTACACTGAAATAAAAGACTTCGATAATAAGTTTGGAAAAGATCCAGAGTCAGAACGAAAGAGGAGAAGGAGGGTTAAAGGAGATGGAGCCCTAACATATAATTGGAAGAAACGAAGTATATTTTTTGAGTTAGATTATTGGAAGGACAATTTGCTTCGCCACAATCTTGACATAATGCATATTGAAAAGAATGTGTGTGACAATGTGCTTTGGACTATATTAAATGTTGATGGAAAAGGAAAGGATAATTTAAATGCTCGTAAAGATCTAAAAGAATTCGGTATTCGCAAGCCATTGCATCCTCAAAAATGGACAAACAACAAATATTATTTGCCGCCTGCTTGTTTCACGTTGGACAATAAACGCAAAGATATAGTGTGTAAAATGTTGAAGGTGGTAAAAGTCCTGGATGGTTATTCTTCGAACATATTACGTCGTGTTAACCTTAAACAACGTATTATATCAGGACTTAAGAGTCATGACAACCATATCTTGATGCAAGAGCTTCTTCCTATTTCTTTGAGAAATATTTTGCCCAAGAATGTGCTTGGACCGTTGATTGAATTGAGTAACTATTTTAGGACTATGTACTAAAAAACGATGAATGTAAAGGATTTGGAACATGCTCAAACCCGCATTGTGCTCACACTCTGCCATCTTGAGAGGATATTTCCGCCTTCATTTTTTGATGTCATGGAGCATTTAGTCATTCATTTAGCAGAAGAAGCGATCATAGGAGGTCCACCACACTACCGAATGATGTATGCTATTAAGAGGTATGATATCATTTATTATTTTTGTATTTATATTATTTTTGTTTCTTATGAAAAATATTATTTATAACTAACCAAATCCCCATCGTAGATACTTGTCCACATTGAAGAATTATGTGAGGACCCGCAGTCATCCAGAGGGTTCAATTGCACAAGGATATTGGGTAGAAGAGTGTCTAACATTTTGCTCAAGGTACCTAAATGATATTAAGACCAAGTCCAGTCGACCGGTAAGGAACGATGACGGTGTATCTAATTTTATTGATTTAGAAGTGGGCCATAAATTAGGGAAGTCAGTGGGATTTGTACTTGATGACATAATATATGCACAAGCACATCGATATGTGCTAGTCAATACAGATACAATTTCACCATTTCTAGAGTAAGTATGCTACATTATTAAGTCTTCTATTTTGTAGCCATTTAAGACATTACATTGATATGGTGTTTTTCTATTACAGGGCTCACCGTATGTCAATTAAGAGTAATTCTCGTCTCAGACCACATGATGTTGACCATATTCATAATGAAACATTTTATTTATGGTTTAAGGATCATGTAAGCAAAAAATTGATATTTAAAAACTTTTACTGTTAAATAGGTAACCTCCTAAGTGAATTGCATAATATTTTTCTCCTTTGAAATAGGTGACGAAGTTGATCGAGGAAGCTAATGTAGAGATATCACAAGAAATCCGGATGTTAGCTTTGGGCCCCCTTAAGAAAGCAAAAAGATTCACAGGATACATTATAAATGGTGTTCGATATCATACAAAGGCCCGTGAGCAAAAAAGAACCACACAAAATAGTGGAGTCATGTTAAAGGCAATGACTGAAAGTTATGCAAGTGCAAGAGATAGAAATCCTATATCTGGAGACGTTAATTTCTATGGGATATTGACAGACATCATTGAGCTCTATTATTCTAAAGAGTATAGGTTTGTTTTGTTTAAGTGTGACTGGGTTGACAATAGTAGAGGTCTCATCGAGCGAGATGATTTTGGATTTACGCTAGTAAACTTTTGTCTTTTGTTGTATACTCGGCAACAAATAACAGATGAACCTTTTATACTAGCATCTCAGGCAAAACAAGTATTTTATGTACAAGACCTCGTCGAGAATGACTGGCATGTAGTTGTTAAGACAAAGCCCCGAGATTTTTTTGATGTGTTTGGGGAGCAATTTACAAGTCATAGATATATGGCAGATGAAACAGAGTTATAGGACGAGCAACATTTGGACGAGACACCATTCACACGTGATGATGATATTAGTTGGGTTCAACAAGGTGTCGATGGAGTTGAAGTCGACGAGGAACCAAGTGGGCGGGATGACAAAGATGATTAGGAAAATCCATATTTCATTTTCTGTTTTTGATTCTTTGAAGTTTGGAGTTTCAGTTTCAGTATATGTTTTTACAATCTGAATTCCATAATTTTTTGGTTATGTATCAAGTCACACTCTTTATTCAGGCTTTTTTGCAGCCTGTTCTATATCAATTTGTTTTTCTCTTACAATTTATGTAGTTAAGCCTTGGTATCATACTCTTTCTTTCTTTACTCTTCTTGATATGAACTTTTAGTCTTGGTCTTGCCTGCGTCAAGGAAAACTTTCTTTTTTGTAATGTAAACATTGATTATTTTACTGATACTTCTAAATTGATTTTTTGCCATATTGTTACTTTTAAGTGAAATTGACAAAATCAAGATATCCATGGTTACTGTCCATACTGTCCATAGATTTTTGAAATTGAAGACTTTCTCCGCCCACTTATTGCTGATTTTTTGTTTAGAAAAGCCACTTCTTTCTGATTTTTTGTTTGACCAGACTGTCCATAGATTTTTGAAATTGAAGACTTTCTCTGCCCACTTATTGTCAAATCATCTGAGGCATCTCTTTGATGAAGAGTGGGTAAAATTTATAATCTATAGTAATAACACTCCATGGGTTTCGTGGGACAGCAATACAGAATTGCGAGGTGGTGGACCAAGACCTGAGTGGATACGACTCTTTTGGAAAACATTTAGGGAAATAAAAGGTGATCTTGCACTAGTAGCAGACTGGCCTTTAATTCCCGAATTTCTAAATCATCCCGTCTTATGTCGCGTAAAAGAGAACCAGTCAGTATTTATACCACCAGTTATGGACGTGCATCCTATTTCAGGAGTATCAAACTTGGATAGTGAAGGGGAAAGTTTTGGGCATGATTTTACAGTCTCTGATAGGCTGGAGTCTTTTGGGAATGATATTGTGGATTTACAACTGACTAAGTCATATCTTAATGCATTCGAATTGACAAAATCAAGATATCCATGGTTATCCATGATATGCTGTAAATATATGTAAACTAAACGTAGGTATGTATAGTTATGATATTCTAAGTTATTCCTGTGGCTAGGTACTGCCTATGGAATACATTATTAAAACTAATTTGTGTATTCTTACAATAATCTGATGTGCAGCTAACCCCTTACTGTTACCATTGTTATTTCCTTCTTGTTACTAATTTGTGTCCTTACTGTTACCACTTTTATTTCCTTTATGTTTTCAATTTTTGAAGGTATGCTCGAAGTATTGTTGCCAGATTACAAGTAAAGTTGCACAAGCAAATATATTAATTCATACTCTTCATATGCATCCAAACAGACATGCCTCTGTATATTTATTACCGATGGCTTGTCTACAACATTTCCACACCGTGTTGACTATAAATAATGATGTAGACAACTATTTTGGTTCTCCTCAATAATGCAAATTAACCATTTATCAAACCCACAAAGAAATCTAAATCTAACCCTGACAAATGCTAATGCCCGTCCCTTGTTCAAGGGGCATATTCTATCTTCTCTTTAGTGAACACATGGAACATATATAATTGGATAATTGGATATGAGAAGGTATTAATATAGAATATTGATAGAAAGAGTGATGGTATTGCGACTTGATGTTGAATGCAATTTCCTGTAGGAAATATCATATCAACTTAGTTTAAATTGTATGATCGAAAAATGAAAATTTTCCTACAAGGCATTAAAGTCCAACTTTGTGCTCTCACCATAATTTTGTTGGACTTTAATGCCTTGTAGGAAAATTTTCATTTTTCGATCATACAATTTAAACTAAGTTGATATGATATTTCCTACAGGAAATTGCATTCAACATCAAGTCGCAATACCATCACTCTTTCTATCAATATTCTATATTAATACCTTCTCATATCCAATTATCCAATTATATATGTTACATGTGTTCACTAAAGAGAAGATAGAAGATTCCCCTTAAACAAGGGATGGGCATTAGCATTTGTCAGGGTTAGATTTAGATTTCTTTGTGGGTTTGATAAATGGTTAATTTGCATTATTGAGGAGAACTTCCTATATATAAAACAGTGATGAATTACTATACAAGGTTGGTTGGCTCTGATCATTGCACAGTTTCACCAACTGCATTTTTTCATCCCAAGGATGAGCGGTGTCTTTCTTATTCAAGGGATGAAAATCTCTTTCTTCATGCTTTGGGTGTCCGTGAGTTAAATGATCAAGAAGTACTTGTCAAGTTTGCATTATCTGGCTTGAAGGAAAAACTGTAGGTGAACAGGAAGACATTTTACTTTATTTGTATATGAATTGGAAAGACCTGCAATAGATTCTAATACAGTGAACACTTTGAAGGAAACCAACTTTGTATCTAATGCAAATGAACTTTATGCTGAGTTATTTAAACCAAGGGACCTACTTGATCCCTCTGATTCTTTACTTAGATCAGTTTTTTCAGGGGTGCAAAACAAATTTCCTAGTGAAAGATTTACTACAGATGGATGGCTTTGCATTTTAAGAAAAGTGGGTCTTTGTACATCTTCACAAGCTGATACCATTATTGAATGCGCAAGGAAAGTAGAGTTGCTCGGGAGTCAAGCGATGACCCATAGAGAAGATCCTGAAGATTTTGAGGCTGAATTTTTAAGTCCACGATTTGAGATCTCCCTTGAACTATGGTCTTTAGCTGGTTCTGTTTTGGACTCAATATTTTCTAATTTTGCAACTCTCTATGACAATGCCTTTTGTGAAAAGATCAGTAGAATTGCTTTTATACCTGCTGAGAAGGGTCTTCCTTGTATTGGTGGTAAGAAAGGTGAAAAAGGGTCTTTCTTCATATGGGGAAGTTACTTCTTGATTCCCTACAAACATGCTCTCTTAACATTTCGATCATAGAATTATCATAATAATATTAGTTACTTGCGAGACTAGCAACATTAATATTATTATGATTCCCTATAAACATGAATTAGTTACTTGCGAGACTAGCAACATTAAACATAGAATTTGCATGAATTAATACTTCTAAACATTATTGTGACTGACTTTTGCACTTTATGCTCTCTTAACATGTTAGTTTTTATTTTATTAAATATTGAACTCAAAATGTGTTCATGGATCTTCTTGATTCCCTGCTTTTGCACATATAATAAAGCATGCTTGGTGTCTTTTGAGGTTTCCTATGAAGTCTAATCTGTAAAGGGGTCAGTTTTAATAGTTTTCCTATAAACATGTCCCTGTTTTATTGACCATACTCTAAATGCATTAGTTATACGTTTGTCGAGGTCTCTGTACTTCAGTAGCTGTTATTCACCACAGTCACCATATTTGTGATATATCTTGGGCTTTCTATGGTTGAGCTCTTAATTCATTTGTACTTTAGTGGCTGTTATTCACCACAGTCACCATATTTGTCGAGGTCTTCTTAAGTCATCTTTTATGAGTTCATCTTTCTTAAGCATTCTCTCATCTTCTTCTATGGCAACAGTAAGTGTGAGACTGCATACTCTCATGTTCAAGTTTGTTTAGATCCTTTCTTCATTAAAAGTAACATATTATCTACTATGCCATCATGCATTTTCTCTTATACATTTTTTGATTGTAGTCAAGCTAAAATCCCATGGCGACAAGTAGACGCAACCAATTGAATAGGGGAGCTATGCCTACCGTTATTGAGGAACAAGAGCAAGTAGGTGCCAACACTGTCATGGTCGAACCTCCTTTGAATTGGCCACCTCCTACTATTTCTGAGGAGGAGGAGCAAACAGGAGTATTGTTCGACAATAACGAACAACTAGAAGATCAAGTGACAGGTAATAATATTATTGAAGTTAAACTTCAGGGTTTTAATATTATTGTGCATTAATTATTTTTATGTTGGCCTATTTTATACTTAGACCCGAATTCCAGCCAGGAGGAGCATAGACGAGTCCGTGGTCCTACTTTAATGCATAGGGGACGGGCAGAAGATGGTGGCATTCTAGAGATTCATGTCAACAATCTTGGCCAACCAATTGAGGAAACATGTTCCAGACTTGCTTCAAATTTAGGGGTTCTAGCACGAAATGGCCACCTAGCACCTTTAACTTACCTTGATTGGAGGCATGTACCAAACATTGGGAAGGACGCAATTTGGACTCATATTAAGGTAAAGTAGATGAATAACCACCTAGCAATATTAAATTACTGTGTCGCAATTTACATATGTGAATAATTACATGATTTTTTTTCTTTACATTTCATTTAAATAGGAAAATACGAATGCCACGGACCAGATGAGAAAATTTATGATGGCGTCTGTCGGAAGAAAATGGAAGGAGTGGAAGGCCGAAGTAAAGCGTCAGGGTTATACTAAGTATAAGACTAATGAGAAACGGTTGAAGCATTGCCCCCCAAGGGTCGAGGAAAGTCAGTGGCCAAGACTCATCTACTATTGAGATTCTGATAAAAAAAAGGTATATTTGTATTTATGGAAGCAGTGGTTTTCGGTTTATCATAATATTTTATTGTATATTTGTATTTTTCTTTGTACCAGGCCAAAAGTGAAAAGAATAAAGCCATTCGTAAAAATTGGACAACACCACACACATCTGGTAGAACTCCCCATGCTGAAGTTAGAAATAAGGTAGAACAAATTTAATTAATTTATTAGTTCATACATTTTTAATGTGCCAAGAAAGCAGGTTTATTACTAATAATCTGACGCGTTGATTCTTTATACTTATAGTTGGCTAAATCCATCGGATACGAGCCAACTCGTAGGATGGTATACAAGGAGACACATGTAACTAAAGGGAAAGGGCCAGTAAATGAAATAGCAGCTAAGGCGATTGTATGATCTTACTTCTAATTTTATTTTATTTTATTATTTACACTTTTCATAAGTTTATCTAAATTGTAGTTATGTTTATATGAACATGAGTTGATTTTACAGCAAGACATGGATGAACTAGAAGCGGAAAATCCAGAGACCGGTGTTGCACGAGATGATATATACGGGCGAGTTATGGGACGTGATAGGCACGATCGTGTGGGGACATATGGGCTCGGTGCTACCCTGACTATGGTATTCGGACCATCGTATAAACTGTCCCAGGATGAGAGGAGGGAGATTGAAACACAACATCAACAAGAGTTGGAGAACCTGCGACGTGAAATGGAGGCTGAAAATGAAAGAGTTCGTCGTGAGATGATGGCTGAAGATGAGAGAAACAAAACTGAAATGAAAGAGCAGATGGAACTGCAGATGCAAGAAAAGTTATCTGCTGTGGAATCTCGGATGAATGATCGAATGGAAGCACAAATACAAAATTTACTTGAGAGTCATCTGCGTGTTATGGGTGCTTTCTCACAATCTCCACGCGATGTATCTTCTGGCACAGAACAGGTTTGAATTTATCAACTATTAGATGTATATGAGCTAAATTTATTTGATGGATTGCATGTAATAGTTTCTTGTATTTATAATGTTAGTTTTTTGAAAACAATTTTGAGCGCACATCACCTCCAATATTGCATCAGTCGGCACATATACAATCAGAGGTTCAATCAAGAAGACAAACACAACCATCAAAGCGAATACAACTGCAACCACCAAAGCAAGCGCAATTGCAACGACCAAAGCAAGCGCAAACTGTACCACGATCTCAACTTCGAAGCTATTGTGAGGTTAGAATTTTTTATTTCTCCTATATTATGGTGATGAGTTATTAAGATTTTTTAATTTCTCCTCTACTAGTAGCATGGCTTCTCTTTGTTGGCAGTCTGTAAATTCGTAAAAATTATTAGGATTCTCCTTGTTATATTTAACTTTCTACAATTTTTTTCAATTTTCACTGAATAAAAATTATTAGGATAGCTTGATTCATTTGGGTTAGCAAATCAGTTTCTTCTCTAGGTTATAAAACTCCATAGTCTTGGATAACTTAGAGGTTGTTCCTTCACTTCATGAATTTAAAAAAATGGAACAGTACACCATATATATATAGCAGTTCCTCTTTAAATTAAAGCATTGAACTTTGACATTTATATTAAATATCCTTAAATTTTACTCTTCTTTTCTTGTGTTCATTAATTCAGGATCTCATGGCTATGTAGAGGGCGAAAAAGAACTGATTAGTGGAGAAGGTCAACTTACACAGTAAATCTTTAAAATATTCATTATTTACTCGTATGTCATAATTTTAATTTCTTTTTTTTACAGGTTTACATGCATGGTTAAGTTACTTATATGGATTCATGAAGATTGTCTAATTTTTACTTTGAATGAACTTGTATTTTGGTGAATGAATAAAGATATAAAGACTTTTTACACAGACAATATTTAGATTTGCAAAAATTTTATATTAATATTTTGTTCGATTGTTTGGTGTTGGATGCATTTACATATTTGTGATGGGATCTGAAATTTTTATATGTACAAGCACATTTATATTTTGTGAGATTGTGGCAGATATTTTTAACCAATTTTTGTAGCAAATCCAGTGGTTAGGTAAAACGTTGGAAAAATAGTTAAATTCTCGATATGTTTGTCCAATTATTTGAAAATTATCATCCATTAACACAACTTCCAATATTTTGGAAAATTGTTGGGAAATAGGTTAAATTTACGACATGTTTAGTAAATTGTTGGGAAAGTACCATCCAAAATTATATTTTCAATGCTTGTGGAAACACGTTGGAAAAAACCAACTTTTTTTAGAAAAGGTTGGAAACACAAATCCAACCATTTTTTGGGAAACGTTGGAAAATCACAACCCAACATTTTCTTCGACAAACGTTGGTAAAAATAATTCCAACGTTTTATAAAATATTGGAAATAAGTTTGTATGCCAACGTTTCTATTGTAAAAATGTTGAAATTGTTAACCATTTTTGTACTATTATTGACGTTTATAAACGTTACTGCAAACGTCGTCTAATCCCTATACCAACATTTATTGCAAACGTTGTAAATTCCCAACTAGGGCAACGACGACGTTTGCATAAATCGTTGGACAAACGTTGGCTAAACATATACCAACGTTTTATTCAGTTTTTACAACGCTTATGAAACGTTGGGATAGGCCAACTTTCTTGTAGTGAGTCTAGGATCTCATCCACCTGCTTGACCCTCTTCCTTAACTATTTTTTTTTGAATCACTTGTTCAACTTCATTAATCTACATCTTGCTTGAGCTCTTCCTACCGTAATCCTTATTTCTATAGTTGATAGGAAGATGACTACACTAGTATATGCTCATAGGTCAACCATATGGCTAGAATGATTACATTGACAACTAGTATGCATTGAGATCTTATTTGAGTTATAAAGATATGAGGATAAGAGGGACCATATTTTCAAGAAGTATGAACTTAAGGATTAGTTAATTCCAAGTTGGATAGTAGCAACATTAATAACTTCGAAGGATTGTTAGAATTTTATCTACAAAATGATAGTGGAATCTATATACAATTGAGAAAAAAAAATTGAATTGATTTTTGAGTTTTGATTTTTGAAGGTCTTTGAAAAATATTTATGATTCAGTGAATATTAGCTATACATCTTTGAAGAGATATAAAGTTAGTTGAAATTTTTTTTTGAAATTTAAATGCTGCTGTAAGATTTATGAGGGCGGTTGATAAAGCTTGGTTTTAAATTGGGTTGTATGGTTCCCAATTAATAAGTTCGTAAAATTTTGAATTTTAAGTTTGGAGTAAAGTTATTAAGAATTTTGGTTAAAAATACTTTGAAGGATATATAATCAAATTGAGGATCTACTTTAAACTCTTGTATAAATTACGATTGATAACTCCTATTTAAATTTTGAGTTTAAGATAGAAGAAGAAAAATATATATATTTGATTTGTGACACAATAAAGGTTTATTCGAGATTGATTGAAAATTTTGAAAGAAAAAAAAATTATTTGATGACTGATAAGATTATTTGAATATTGAGTTTAAAGGTAGATTGCTAATATTACAATCTTTGGAAAAAGTTACTAAAGATGTGGTGAAAAGTTATTTTGATTGATTAAAGGAATTTACCATTTTAAAATTGTGATTATGTTTGAATGACTTAGATGAGTGCGTTAAAAAATTGAGCGGTAAATTTTAGATTGCTCGTGATATGCTAAGGATTTAGCTTGAGGATTATTTGAGAAAATTTTTGGAGTTTAAAGTTATGAAGTAATATTAAAATCTTATAGATTCATGATTTATGAACTCTTGAGTTTGAAAGTTGAAGTAAAAATGCTAAATTTTGAAAAAGTTAGTAGTAACGTGATGAAAGTTCACTTGGAGATTTATGGAAGGGATTAAACTTTTAATCATGATAAAATTAGATGGCTTGAAGTGAATACAACTTATGATTTTTCATTTTGGAAAACTTATTTAGAAACTTTTGAAGAAAACTTGTGTTTTAATTTTTAAAGATAGGCCACAAAGATAACCCTAATGGGTTAGAAGGATTCCACGCTAATTGCCATATCCCTCATGGCCATGATAGTAGTGTATACACAAGAGTTGTTAGTCATCTACAAAATCATGTGGTCATATTTCAATCTTGACTCACTCGACATTCCCTTAAATTTATATTTTATCGTGACTATCTAACCATTTGAAATTTGAGAAATGATTAGATTGTTCCTTGATCATACACCATCTAAGTGGCTATCATATCTCTAGAAACTGTACTCCTAACTTATTTTACCTTGATTTGTTAGAATCTAAATTATCTTTATTTCATGCTTTTAGCTTGGTCAATTATTTTGTGCGTTAATCCTTATCTCATGAACTCCCACTTTCTATTTTAAATTCTTTTGTGTCCTTTACTGTGACTTGGATATTTGGAGCACAATACTAGACTTTTTTATCCAACAAACTTCATATGCAAGACCTAGACGAGCCCATCTTCATGTAGGTATATCACGTGCCACTAAAACACGTCTTCTTGTACTTTATTTTCCTGTTATGACTTTCCGGTCAAAAAGACTGGACTCTAATCCCTACCGTGAAACCAATATACTCTCTAGTTATAGATATGAGCTCAAACTCGACTAAATTCTTTCAACCCGAAATGTGATGATGTTCTACTTGATTTCCTTTAATGCTTAATTTTTGTACCTTACCTTGATCGCTTAACTCATTATCCCATCACACTAGTAGTTGGACCACATTGATAGGTTCATTTAGACCATAGAATTCAGTAGACCCTAACTTATTTAGTCAACTAAGCCGACTGTATAGGCCCAAACTTTGGGCAAGACTTAGATTTTAAAGGACCTTGGACTATTTAATTCTCATGGTCCCTTACTTATACTTTGACTATTTTAATGCTAACTTAGCATAAAGTTTGCGAGCTTATTCTTATCAAGCTTGATCATGACATGTTTTATTAGGTCGATCCCACTAACATACTGTCTAATCAGAACTGGTGCATGATGGTCTGATCAACCTATTGCACTTTGGTTCGCTTTTCGTATATTATTCTATGCTTATGGAGACATAATCAAACTTGCCCCTATATTCTCAGCCGCGACTGCCTTAACAATTCTACTTGAAGTTTTTTTCTCCATCGTCGTTGAACCACATATTGGTATTCAAAGCATATTTCTTGAACTCTTGTTGGTTTTCGCCTTTTACCTATTCTAAACAAAGCTTGTACTTGATAGTTATGCCAAACTATTCTCCTATGACCATGAAGTTTGTATCTACACAAAGATAGTTAGCCACTGACCTACCAATGCGTCTGTAACCCCATCTTGAGTACTCGTCCCCTTCGCGACCCTAGATTCATTATTATGATTTTTAATCACTCTTGAGACTTAAGAAACGATTCAAATCAATTCCTTAATCAAATCCAAACCTATACAACCATATTTTCACAATGAAACTATATCTTCCAAATTAGTCCCTTTGATCTACCAGATGCCTTACTATTTCTCGATTTGTGTTTAACTTATTTAGCGACCCTTATCCATTACCATATCTGTGAATTAAGTTCATAATTATCTAATTCAAGACTTTCTAAATGCACATTTGTGATAGCCATCGTTTCCTTACCTCGCCCAATGAATTGTTCATACTTCTTGTTCGTTAAACTCTTGTACCCTACCTATTCCTAAATTTCGAGGACAAAATCCTTTTAAGTTGGGTAGGATGTAAACCCCCTAAATTTCTACTACGATTTTAAAATAAAAATTGTATTTATTTTGTACTTCGTATCTGTACGTCGCGTACGAGTTTGCATTGTTGTATTTGCGTAGCGTACGAGAATTATATTTCGTATTTGCTCGACGAGTGCGAATATGTGTCGAGGTACATATTTTAGAAAAATATTTTTATTATAAATTTTATTTTATATAAAAAAAATACATGTTCAAACAAATACGATAAATATTTTATATAAAAGAGATGTTCTATTCGTCATTTAAAAATAAGTAGTGACTTAGAAAATTATGGTTTATATGAAATATATTCCAAATATTTTGCAAAATTTAAAATTTGTTTATTAATATGTTTTGTTATTTATAAGAGCTATTTTACGATTTAATATTTAAGTATTTATTGTAAATTTATGAAATTAATTATTACTATATTTATTTAATCATGAAAATGGTATTTGAAATATTGTTTGATTTAATATTAAATTAATTATTATGATTTAAATTGGAAAAGATTTTATTGACCTTATCTTAAATAGCTTTTAAATTAAAGATAAGTTTTATCTATATGGAATTGCATTTTAAATCGAATTGAATTAATATGGAATTTATCCATTGGGATTTAAATTTTTCTAATCCTTATCCAACTGGAATTCCCACCTCCTATATAAGGAGAGGTACTCGTCCATGATTTTCTACCATCTATATTGTGCATCGTGTTTGTGCCTCTACATCCACTATGATTTCTATTATACATACATAATTTTCGTCTTGTCCGACAAACTGGACGTCCAACCCAGCCGTGTCGGACCCATCCTGACACGACACCTAAACCTAAGCCATGCCCCTGTTCCGCCATGCAATACCCGACCTAACTCCTTCCCGTCACTACGCCAATCTCCTTCCTGCCACCGCACAGCTTGCAACCACAGCCGCCACCGCCGTTGCTGACACTCGACTCTTCTTCCACCACCAAGACAGAACCACCAGCAGCACCCCATCTTCTTCATTACTACCACCGATCCCGACACCCAAACCCGTTCCTCCAACTCTGACCAAACCCTTTCTCCACCGCCAGCACCTTTAACAACTACCATCATCTTCGTCGTCATCACCACCACCCACCATCAATCAAAGAAAAAAAGGAGGACTTCCTTACCTGCCCTGGCCGTCGCAGCGCCGGCAGCCGCCACCGCCATCCTCCGCTGGTGGATGTGCCGCCCGACGCACCAAGCCCCGTCCTCCTCCGCACCTTATCTCCGTCGCCGCTGAGTACGAGTGCGCCCGAGCCGCTGCCGCACGTGTGCACTGCCCCGCGCGCTTCCGCCGTGCTTGGCCTCATCCCAGCAGAGTGCCACCACGAGCAGCCCCAAGATCCGATAGTACCCGATCGAAAAACCCCGCTACCGCCTCTCTCAGCCGGCGTCTTGACCATGCCCGGCAGTACCCGGCCGAAAAACCCTATTACCCGCCGCCGCAGGTCTCCTTTCGTCGATCGGAGCCTTCCCTCTGTAAGTGCCCTCTGCCACGCCCTCTCCAGTGGAAGCCTCCAGTGCGCCGATCCGCCGCGCCGCACCGTCGACGAGTTCTCCGACTGGTAACCTCCGCTTCTTTTCCCTTTTCTCAACTTCCTTTCTCTCTCACTACTCCCTCCTTCTTTTCTTTTAAGGAAGAGTATATGGTTTATATTATTATTATTATTATTATTATTATTATTATTATTATTATTATTATTTCTATTATTATTAGTTATTAATATTGTTATTCTTTAAAGGAAGGTTACTAATACTAAATAGGATGTGATGTTAACAGTACATTAATGGTCTTGATGTTATATACTAAAGTAATTTCTTGTAATTATATTCTACAAATGGTAATAATGGTATCAGTACATTAATGGTATTAATGATATTTAATATATATACACACGAAGAATTTTCATATAATTATATCTTTGATAAAAAAAAATCGTTATTATTCTTGGACACTACATGTAATTTCAAATAGAGATTCAAAGCCCTAAAATATTATATTATTAGTATTTTACTATATTTATATATGACTTTTGCCTAAGTATATATATATATATATATAAACAAAGTTTTGTTTTATCCCTATTTCAGTATTTAAACTTAAAATTTTCCCTACGACGATTTTCAAATATTTATTATTTTAACTACTAGTTTTCTATCTATAAATTATTTTACAAAACTATGGTATTTTGCCTAAAAACGAGTTTTCATTTTTCTAAATATTTATCTAAAAACGTATTTCGGCTAATAAAATTTATTGTTTCAAGTAATACAAATACTTTATAAAAATATTTTACAAAGTATATACTCTCCGCAAATTTTCTTTTCTTGTCATCATAAATCGTGACTGCTCATTCATACCTATTTCCTCACGGATTCAGACCCTTACACATCGACCTCAGCTATCGGATAAAACTGGACTTGTCAGAACACCGCACCACACTAGGCGACAAACCAGGTAAGACACCTTGCCTTTACTGTTTAAATTTTCTGCTCAATATCGTGCATGTTTTATTTATTTTCAAGTTATTTCTTTCTAAATTATATGTAGATGCAAATTACTATATTTTATGCAATTGGCTTAGAGTTAAGGGGCTACCGACAAATTTAGTGTGTCTCATTGACTTGTCACGATTGTACATGAGTTGTGTGTGAGAGTTGTGAGTATCATATAGAGGTCACTTGCGTGTGGGCTGATCCCCCGTACGCATGCGTAGGAATAACTGTCACTAGATACATGTTAGAAGACTTGACAGTTATCTATTATAAAACAGTGTGGTGGAAATGACACGTGTTTGTGTGTCATAGTTTCGACATACGTATAGTATCATTGGGGGGAGGGGACAGCTACTAGCGTAGGGGCTATATTTATTTTTACACACATTTGGGAGATAGTGTCTCGGATGAGCGCTACGTGTTACCCGGCCGATAGTGTCTCGGATGAGCGCTACTTGTTGGCCACTCTTTATTACTTGCTTGCGTGAATCCGTTACAGCCCCTGCGTAGAACGTTGTCCTCTAAAGTGCATTCCACATAGAATGGTTAGGAACCTTTACTCATGTATACCTTTCTGTTGAGCTTTTATTTATTCAGTTTATGACATGATATTATGTGTCTTGTTACGTCCCTCTAAGGACCTGGTGATCTCTTCAGGTGTGTGTTTCGTGATTCTTACAGGTGCTCTAGCTAAGGCCATGTCTTCCTTCCTCCATGATGATTGTTCTTGGACTCGTCATTTGCTTCGCTCGACCAAATCAGATATTTGTATATTTCTTTCTTATTTAAACTTGTTGGTAGTAAATATGTCTTCGCCTAACGTTTGTACAAATGACTATTTGATTATATCATTAAAACTTCAAATTTGTGGATGAGATTTAGTTTGAGCATGGCTTTCTACATTTTACAGCTTATGTATACATACGAGCCTTTCATTTACTCGTATGTATACAGCTGGCATGATACGTATCTAGTCCCAAGTATTTTGGGACTGGGGCATTAATATATATATATATATATATATATATATATATATATATATATATATATATATAAAAAAAAAATATATATATATATATATATATATATTTTTATATATATAAAATATATATATATATATATATATATATATATATATATATATATATATATATATATATATATATATATATATATATATATACGAGCCTTTCATTTACTCGTATGTATACAGCTGGCATGATACGTATCTAGTCCCAAGTATTTTGGGACTGGGGCATTAATATATATATATATATATATATATAGGGTTATCCTATGTAATAGCCACCTAATAAAATATTACTTTTATTGTTTTCTCCTCTGTATTATATTTGCTAATAATTTAATAATAATTATTTGAAATTAATTTATTATTATTATTTTATTTTCAATTGAACCCATTTCCTTTTCTAAAATAAATTTTTTATGCATAAGCCCCTTGTAAATATTTGCAAATTGCAAATTAACCTTGACACCTAACTATCCATGTGTTTTGATGCATGTCATTATATGGATAAAAGGGTAATTTCACCCCTTAATGAGTAATGATGATGTTGGGGATCATCTTCTATTAACAAAAAAAACATATAAGAAAGAAAGAGAGGAGGAGTAGCACATGTACATTCTTCCCTCTTTATCTCATCCGATCTTAACCTCCCCCTCTTTATCTCTCTCACTCTCCTCATGTCTCTATTTCTCTTCATGTCTCTCTTTCATTCCCTTTCACCCGGCCCTCCACCGCACCTCCGGGCCCATGCCCCACCGGCCGACTGATCACTTTCGGTGCCCGCTGCCGGTCAGTCGACCGACCGGCGGCCTACTGTATGGCCGACCAACCTCCATCACCACCGTCACCCCCATCATCATCTTCATCTTCATCTTCATCTCCATCTCCATCATCATCACCACCACCACCATCATCAAATCCTAACCCTTTCTTCAGGGGGGAGAAGAAGCTTGAAGATAAAGAAGGAGTTGGAAGAAAAGGAGATCAAAACCCTAAACCCCAAATCTCAAATCCAAATTTTTTCCAAAGCAAGCCCTCCTTCCGTGAATTCATTTTCCATTTTAAATTCCAATATCATTTTGATTAAGAAATTATATTATGTCATTTGATTTGGAAATTAGAAAATCAATTTTGATTTCAAATAGAGTTCTTCAATTGCAATTTATATGTGTGTATGTTAACATAACGCCGACATGGAACTAGGACACGATACAAATACTTTAGTATAAATTGATCCCAAAATTGTGTGGTGATTGTATTGTGTATATACATATATATACACACACAACTAGCCTTGATATGTATATATCTAAGGATTCATAGTATTTTAACATGTAAATAAGGGCATTCCTATACTTTAAATCAAGTCTGTACGAAGGGGTGTATAGAAAAATATATGTAAATTTGTAAATTCAATTATAGTGTATATAAAAGTATCTATTTGAAGTTGGTATCCTAGAATTCTTAGATTACTATGTGTTATATTAGTATTTAACTCAATGCCGTGTTGTAGAATCTAAAGCTAGAGATAAATTGGGTGTCTCTAGGATTCACTGTGGAATAATACCACAATTAAGTCTATACATGTATCTTTGTAAATGTAGATTTAATTCTGACACAGTAGAGATTTTTTTTAGATTTTAAATATGAATTTAAACTTTAATACAAATATCGTAACTTAATGAAATACTTTACAAATATATATTTTTATTCCATGAAGGTGCCATAAGAGAACTGTTAGAAGAATACTCGAGTATTGGAACTCGACTGTATTAGACCAAATTTGCCTAAAAAGGGCCCAATAACAATTTAAATCCATCTTGTATACAAATTGTAGGATCTTCAATGTCATTTTTTTTTTGTATAAATAAAAATCTCGTATAAATATATTTTAATCTCATGTTATTAACTGAGCTTATGTGTATTTGTTCAAAATGTATATTCTAGTAATTTTAAAGTTATTTTAATTTTTCTTTTATTAGCTCATACTCTAATATGAGGTTTAAATTTAGTCTAGGCGATGTAAAACTATAAATCAAATTGAACCTAATACTCTCAGACCTTGGAAATTTCCAAAAGGCAAAACTCTAATTTCTAGCCAATATCTCGATAAGTTTCGAAAATATTTTCTATGAAGGAAATTTCATTCTAATCCATATAGTACAAATGAGATATTTTAATGTACAATTTATTAAGAGTAGTGTTATTATTCTTGTATGGTTTTGTTATCTAGTGTGTGTAACTTTATAATTTATGGATTGTATTGAATTGTTGAACTTGTGTAGCTAACCCGGAATCAGTGCTAAATTGCTAAAGGTAAAGTGTGCCATCAGTAGAAAGTCCTTGTTTTGCAATTGAGTATAAATATATGAACTGTATGTGACTTCAGTTTTTGAGTTGCTCCTCCGAAGGGGTCGATGTACCCAGGAAATTCTACGGAGGGCTTCTCCGGATCTTTTATAAACTGTGAAAATTTTCGGAGTTAATAAATACAAAGAAGACTCTGCCGAAATTTTCGAAAATTCTAAGAGTTATTAGCCAAATTTTTAACATTTAGAAAATTTGGGTTATTCTAATAAATCTAGAATTTTTAGGAAAATCCTCCTATAAATAAAATGTAACTAGAAGGTGATTTAGAAAGAGTCTATGACGTGTAGGACACGGACACTTATCACGCAAGCGCAACCTAACTCAATTTCCATATTTTTGCTCTGTGCCTTATTGTGAGGATATCATCCCAATTGATGATTCTGCATTTATATGATTAACCTGGAATGATTGGATCATGAAAATTATTTATACTTGACTACTATGATATGTGCAAGATGCGCCTTAGCATCTTAGCAAATATTAATTGCCTATTGGTAATAATGATGGTATACAAAGCAGAGTTAAATAAAGATAATAAAATATATTGATTGTAGATGCTAGTTAGAGAGCATTATTGGGCGGAAAAGAACAACATGAATACCACCTATGAACTTTCGTAATATAATAACAACAAAAGATGATCAGTAGTTAGCTCTTTCGTAAGGCCTTGCGGATTGAGTGGGTGAGGCTTAGCTCACTATCCTTTTTCCTACCTAATCTGATTTAAAAGATCGATTAGGGTTGTAATAACTTCCTACCTAATTCGATTAAAAAGATCAATCAGGGCAAGTCATACTTATTTTCTCACGATGTGAGAGGGCCGGAATCTAAGCACCGTGCCAACCCAGCCACAGCCTGATCCCTGGTCACGGAATTATTGTCAAAAAATTAGTATGTTGTGGTATTCAAAAGTTGTTCTCCAAATTGCATCTGCATCATATAGGCAAATTGTTTGTGATTGTGGTAGTGAATTTAGGATATTGTGATTGAAGTTGTTATTTATGAATGACTAAGATCTAGTCGTAGGAAAAAAATACTGAGGAATTCACTAGAATAGAATCTAGTCTGAGTCATATTTTATGTTAACACTATATTTCCTCTGAATCAATTTATCAGTTCTTTTACCTTGGAATTTCGAAAATCCGATCATCTCAGAGATTCTCAATTTATTTTATTTTATTTCTTGGTCCGTGATTGAGGGCTTGTATGTCATTTGACGACCTAGTATTTTTCACTAGTTTTGTAGCAATATATCAAAGAAAGCTACATTCAATTATTGAAGTACATCTGGAGACAAGAATATGATGCTACTATTGAAGGCGATTGTGTTGGAACCAGATTTCTTCTTATTATCTATTTAAGGTATAAATGTATTATTTGTATATTGGGTTAAAGGTTGTAGTCGGATAGAATAATAAATTTCTCTATTTATACTTTAGAATGTCTTGTAATCAAATTGTTAATTAATACATTATGTACCCTGTGACCTATTGTAATCCTATCCTAGAACTATACGAGCGACAATCACGAACATAGATACTGGAGTATTTGTAGGCGCGTAGCCTGGGGATGGTGTTACGTACTCGGCTCGTCGTATTTTGGAAGCGGAACGTGACACGTCTTTTAGTGGTAGCCCATACAGGTCTCGAAAAATAGAAAACTTAGGATATGATTGAGGTCAAGCGTTTGAGGAGACCTATATAGGTTACGCTATAGAACCTAAGATATGTTCTTAGGAAAAGTCTACAAAGAACCTAGGTTAGGGATTACTCCATGAGCTTTGTCACGCCCCAGAACCAGAATACTGGCAAGTAGGGACGGACCAGGCCAGCTACGTAATACCAAAGTACTCTAGTACTCTGAAATAACGTATAAGCTGTCAAGACATGGGGGTTACTATTACAAGCCAGTAGTCAATCCTAGGTCAAGCGATCCTAGGTATCTCAATCACAGACAAATAGGCAAAATACAAGAAGTATGATCATCAGACATAAAATAGTAAAGCGTCCCAAACTATATATACATGGATGATCATGAAGCTAGTAATACAAAGTAAAGAACTAGCAAGAGTAATAGTCATACATGATAAGCTCTAGCTATAGTCTAGAATATGTGAATCATGTTTAGGCCCATAGGCTAAATGTCAAGATCCAAAACACGAGCTAAATACGTACTCGGAAGCTAAACGCCACAAAAGAATAATGTACATAACTAGTAGGAGAATGAAAGAGAAAACCCACTAATGTACTCTGGTGCTCCGGATAGTCACCGTCGAGTAGATGGTACGGAAGATCCTTCGAGCTCCTCTATCAGATCTGGCCAAACAAAACCAGTAGGGTCAGACCCCCAATAGCAAGTGCCGCAAAGGAAGCCAAACTATGAACTCAAACCAGCAATAACTAACATAGCAATGGATAGAGACAAAAATAAGTAAATGCGGATCGAGACTCGTGTACTACCAATGCACTTATCCTGATAATAGAAAAGACAATAAGAAAAATAACATGGAGCATAGGGTAAATAACATGTGACATAATGGAAACTGTGGACATGTAAGGTAAAAGAAAACATGTGAACATGTGAGATAAACTGAACATGTGAGCATGTAAGAGAAATGGTACATATGAACATGTAAGATAACTGGGACATGTGAGCATGTTAAAGAAATGGTACATGTGAGCATGTTAGATAATTGGGTGTAAAACCCCTAAATTTATTACTACGATTTTAAAAATTGGTATCGATTTTTGTTTTGTAAATCGTACGTCGCGTACGAGTTCGCATTTTCATATTTGTACATCGCAAGACGATATATTTATACGAATATTTTATTAAAATATTTTTCCGAATAAGTATTTAATATTGATTTATTACGTTGCGTCGAATTTTGGCAAACGTTATTTATTTAATGATATTTATTTTACTTTACAATTATAAGTGATAATTTAGAAAAATTATTGTTTTATGAAAATATATTTTGTGTGCCAGTGACATGAAATTTACTTCATGTCCTCTTGATTTCACCAAAAAAATGAATTATAGTTATTTACAAAAATAAAAATTCTAATATCTAAATGTTTTATTAATTTTTGAAATTAATTAATTATTGATATTTAAAATTTATCGAAATATTTTTAAATGGATCTATAGTGATTTAAATTGAATTTTTGATTTTATTTGGATAGATTAAATAGTTTTCTTTAAAGCTATTATCTAGTTTTGATTTGAAGAATTTTATCTAAAATAGTTTTAAACGAGTTTAAATGAATTTGAATTTAATTATGAATTATCTAAAGGGGGGATTAAACATCCCAATCCTTATCCTAATGGGAATTCCCACCTCCTATAAAAGGAGATGTACTCTTCCATAATTCTCTACCACAACCACAATGTGCATCGTGTCTGTGCCCTTCCACATCCACTATTCCCCCCAGTACATGTACATTATCCCTCTTTACGTCCGACAATTCCGGACGCATCTCCTCGCCACCATCACCGTGTCGGATACACCCGACATGGCCAATTTCTATCAAATCCTAATCCTAAACCCTCCCCTCTTGGCTGCAGCACCTCCCATTCACCATCGTCACCATACCCCAACAACACCACAGTCGCCACGTCGTCATCATCCTCGACTCCCCTAGCCACCGGTGCCGGTTAAACCGCCGGAGCCCGACCATAACCTACCAAAACATCAGCCACCACCACCGTCATCCCACGCCGCCGATACCACCAATTTCTCGACCACCCCGTGAGCCCAACCCAAACTCCCCACCTTCACCGTCTCCACCGAAATACCCCGCCGCCATCACAGACTCCACCCCCAGCCATCATCGCCACAGCACCATCATCTCTGCCACAATAATTCCCCGATACCACCGTGACCACCACAACCGCCAGACCCGAACCCATCACTGGCTCCGTCACCACCACCCTAAGCCTCGCCATCACCGACGAACCTCCGTCAGCTCCGTCACGGCTACCAACCGTGTCATCCCCAAATCTTGCCACCAATGGCACGGCACCAAAATATACCACATCAGAGAAAGGGAGGGGACGACCTTTGCCTCGCTTCATCCACATGGGCAGCCATCGGTGAGACCCCCTCCACGTCACCCTCTTGAACTCCGCAGCAGTCGAGCGCCCTTTTTGCGCCTCCGTGGCAGCCAACACCACCACTGTACGACAGTTGCCCCGCCGAAAACCCTCTCATCGCCGGACCGGACGAGCTCCCCCACTCCGTCTAGCCTCCTTCTCCTGTGAGCCACCCCCGCGAGCGCCGTCCGCGAGAGCGCCGCCTCCCGCAGCCGTACGAACTGTCCTTCCACCGGCGAGATCCGCGTCCCTCTCTCCTCTCCGACCGCGCCGCCGCGCCAGCCGCCCCCCTGCGGTGCACCGCCTCGCGTCCGCAAGCTCGACGCCGCCCCAACGCCCAGACGCCGACGGCGGACTCCGGTAAGCCTCCCTCTTCTCTCCGATCTCAAACCCCTATGTGCTCAAATCCTTTCTCTCTCTCTCTCTCTCTTTATTTAGAAAGAGAGCTTAGTTACGGTTATATTAGTATAATTAATATTATTATATCAATAATAATAATATTATTATTATTATTATTATATTTAATTAATTGCTATATTATTAAGTATATATTGGAACTGTATAACTGAATTAATTAATATTTGGTTAATAATAAAGTTGTTATTATTATTATTATTATTATTATTATTATTATTATTATTATTATTATTATTATTACTATCATCATTTAACTAAATTACTAGAATGGTGTCATTTATTTTATTATTTATATATTATTATTAGTTTGTTGTTTTGTTAAAATTATTATTATTTTATAGCAAAATTTTAAGTTAGTTTTTAACCACTGAAATAGTATTTCGATTTATATGTACCTATATTGATGAGTTATACTTTTTGATCTAGATGATTTAGCAGTATTTTTAAATATTTATCTAAAATAGATATTTTAAAGTTTGAAATATAGTTTCCTCCTTAATCATATTTTACAACTTAGAGTTTTTGGTAGAGAAATGACTTTTGGCTTTTTATGGTACTTTTTTTCAAAAAATTATTTTTTCTAAATAAAACCTAGTTTTCAATTATTGTAAGTAATTTCTAAAAATTACTATAGGTGTCCATCTCCACAATTCTTCGTGGTTATCATCATTGACCACGACTACTCACGCGTTCCTATTTTTTTGCAAATTTAGGCCATGTTCGCATGGACCTCGGCTAATGGACAGAACATGGCATCCTGATCCTCGCACCACATCAGGCGACACATCAGGCATGACACCTTGCCTTTACTATTTAATTTCTTGCTCAATATCATGCATGCTTTTTCTTTATGTTATTCTTTTAAAACTATATATAGAAACAAATTATTATACTTTATGCAATTGTCTTAGAGTTAAGGGACCACCGTATGTTTAGTGCATCTCATAAACTGTCACGATGTGCCACGGATTATGTGTGAGTTGTGAGTCGCATATAGATGCGGACTTGCGTGCCGACTGATCATTGGTGCGTACAGGCCGTGCGTTAGGATATAACTGCCAATAGATTGTGTAGAAGACTTGGCAGTTATTAAGGATTAAATAGTATCATTGGGAGGAGGGGACAGCTATTAGCGTAGAGGCTATATTTATTTACACACATTTTAGGCTGATGGTGACTCTTATGAGCACTACCTTCTGCCCGGGCCGATAGTGTCTCGTATGAGCACTACTTGACGGCTACTCTTTATTACTTGCTTGCGTGAATCCGTTACAGCCCCTGCATAGAACGTTGTCCTCAAAGTGCATATCATATAGAATGGTTAGGAACCTTTACTCATGCATACTTTTCTATTGAGCTTTATTATTCAGTTTATCGGCATAATATTATGTGTCTTGTTACGTCCCTCTGAGGACCTGGTGATCTCTCCAGGTGTGTGTTTCGTGATTTCTTGCAGGTGCTCTAGCTAAGGCCATTCCTTCCTTCGTGATGATTGCCTTTGGACTCGTCATTGCTTCGCTCGACCAATCACTTTCTTTGTATATTTCTTTCCTATTTAAATTAGTTGGTAGTAGATTTGTCTCCGCCCAACGATTGTATACATGACAAACTCAAAGTCGCTTTTATATTATTATTTATCTTTGTGGATGAGATTTAGTGTCTTGGCTTTCTACATTTTACAGCTTATGTATACATACGAGACGTATATTTACTCGTATGTTTATAGCTGGCATGATACGTATCTAGTCTCAAGTATTTGGGACTGGGGCGTTACATGTTTTTATGGTGGCCCATGCAGGTCAAGTTTGTCGTTTCGGTCATATGACTGTACCGAACGGGCCTCCAATATGGATTAGAGTCTAGAATCTCATCCACCTATTTGACATTCTTTCTTGACTTCAAATTCTGAACTCTCGTTCGACCTTGTTGACTTGCATCTTGCTTGACTTCTCCTACCGTAAATTCTTAGTTTCGTGCTTAGTAAGATGACTACACTAGTATATGCTCATAGGTCAAACACATGGCTAGATGGTTACATTGACAATTAATATGTATGGAGATTTTATTTGAGTTATAGAGGCATTTATTTTCCTAGAAATATGATCTTAAGGATTAGTTAACTCTAAGTTGGGTAGTAGCAAAAGATAGTTGGAATTTTATTACAAGGTGGTATACACAAGAGGAGAGCTAGATCGAGAAAACAAATTGATTTGATTTTGCGTTTTAATTCTTGAAGGTCTTTGAATATGTATGATTTATTGAGTTGTAGTTATACATCTTTTTGTGGGATATAAATTTGATTTGAAAAGGATCATAAAATTTTAAATGTGGAAGTATGATTTACGATTGACCAAGATTTGAGGATGATGGAATTTTGGGTAAAATGTTTTTGAATTAAATAACGTCATATGCTCTATAATTTATAAAGTTATTTAGATTTCTAGTTTAAAGTCTTAATTATGGATATTTAAATTTTGGTAGAATTTTTTTTAATTACTTTTGAAGGGTAGTTGTGACTTATTGGATTTGGAAATTAGGAAATTAGGAATTATATTGGGTAAAAAAATATGGTGTCATTTCAATTAAGAAATTATATTATGTCGTTTGATTTGGAAATTAGGAATTTAATTTTGATTTCAAATAGAGTTCTTCAATTGCAATTTATATGTGTGTATGTTAACATAACGCCGACACAGAACTAGGACACGATACAAATATTTTAGTATAAATTGATCCTGAAATTGTGTGGTGATTGTACTGTGTATATACATATATATACATACACAACTGGCCGTGATATGTATATATATCTAAGGATTCATAGTATTTTAACATGTAATAATAAGGGCATTCATATACTTTAAATCAAGTCTGTACGAAGGGGTGCGTAGAAAAATATATGTAAATTTATAAATTCAGTTATAGTGTATATAAAAGTATCTATTTGAAGTTGGTATCCTAGAATTCTTAGATTACTATGTGTTATATTATTATTTAACTCAATACCGTGTTGTAGAATCTAAAGCTAGAGATAAATTGGGTTTCTCCAGGATTCACTATGGAATAATTCCACAATTAAGTCTATACATGTATCTTTGTAGATGTATATTTAATTTGGATGCAGTAGAGTTTTTTTTAGATTTCAAATATGAATTTAAACTTTAATACAAATATCATGACTTAATGAACCACTTTACAAATATATATTTTTATTCCATGAAGATGCCATAAGAGAACTGTTAGGAGAATACTCGACTGTATTGGTCGAAATTTGGATTGATTTGCCTAAAAAGGGTCAAATAATAATTTAAATCCATCTTTTATACAAATTGTAGGATCCTCCATGTCATTTTTTATATAAATAAATATCTAGTATAAATAGATTTTAATCTCATGGTATAAACCAGGCTTAAGTGTATTTGTTCAAAATGTATATTCTAGTAATTTTAAAGTTACTTTAAATTTTCTTTTATTAGCTCATACTCTAATATGAGGATTAAATTTAGTCTAGGCGATGTAAAATATAAATCAAGTTGAACCTAATACTCAGACCTTGGAAATTTCCAAAAGACAAAACTCTAATTTCTAGCCAGTATCTCGATAATTTTGAAAACATTTTCTATAAAGGAAATTTCATTCTAATCCATATAGTGCAAATGAGATATTTTAATATACAATTTATTAAGAGTAGTGTTATTATTCTTGTATGGTTTTGTTATCTAGTGTGTGTAACTTTATAATTTATGGATTGTATTGAGTTGTTGAACTTGTGTAGCTAACCCGAAATCAGTGCTAAATTGCTAAAGAGCTAGTTGCTAAGGTATAGTGTGCCATCGGTAGAAAGTCCTTGTTTTGCAATTGAGATATAAATATATGAACTGCGTGTGACTTTCGGTGTTGAGTTGTTCCACCGAAGGGGTCGACGTACCCAAAAAAATTCTACGGAGGGTTGCTCCGGGTCTTTTATAAACTTTGAAATTTTTTGGAGCCAATAAATACAAAGGAGACTCTGCCAAAATTTTCAGAAATTCTAAGAGTTATTAGCCAAATTTTCAACATTTAGAAAATTCGGTTATTCTAATAAACCTAGAAATTTTCTAGAAAAATCCTCTTATAAATAAAATGTAATTAGAAGGTGATTTAGAAAGAGTTTAGGACGCGTAGGACACGGACATGTGTCATGCAAGTGCAACCTAACTCAATATCCATATTTTTGCTTTGTGCCATATTGTGAGGATATCATCCTAGTTGACGATTCTGCATTTATATGATTATCCTGGAATGATTGGATCATGAGAATTATTTATACTGGACTCCTATGATATGTGCAAGATGTGCCTTAGCGTCTTAGCAAATATTAATGTCTATTGGTAATAATGATGGTATACAGAGCAGAGTTAAATAAAGATAATAAAATACATTGATTGTAGATGCTAGTTAGAGAGCATTGGGCATGGGAGAACAACATGAATACCACTTATGAACTTCTGCAATATAATAACAACAAAAGCTGATAAGTAGTTAGCTCTTTCGTAAGGCCTTGCGAATTGAGTGGGTGAGGCTTAGCTCACTATCCTTTTTCCTACCTAATCCAATTTAAAAGATCGATTAGGGTTGTAATAACTTCCTACCTAATTCGATTAAAAAGACCGATTAGGGAAAGTCATACTTATTTTGTCATGATGTGAGAGGGTCAAAATCTAAGCACCGTACCAACCCTGCCCCAGCTTGATCCCTGGTCACAAGATTGTTGTCGAAAAATTAGTATGTTGTGTTATTCAAAAGTTGTTCTCCGAATTGCATCTGCATCATATAGGAAAATTGGTTGTGATTGTGGTAGTGAATTTAGGTTGTTGTGATTGAAGTTGTTATTCATGAATTACTAAGATCTAGTCGTAGGAAAAAAACACTGAGAAATTTACTAGAATAGAATCTAGTCCGAGTCATATTTTATGTTAACACTATATTTCTTCTGAATCAATTTATCAGTTCTTTTACCTTGGAATTTCAAAAATCCGATCATCTCAGAGATTCTCAATTTATTTTATTTTATTTTTTCGTCCTTTATTGAGGGCTTGCATGTCGTTTGAAGATTTAGTATTGTTCACTAGTTTTGTAGCAATATTTTAAAGGAAGCTGCCTTCAATTATTGAAGTACATCTGAAGACAAGAACATGATGCTACCATTGAAGACGATTGTGTTGGAACCAGATTTCTTCTCATTATCTATTTAAGGTATAAATGTAGTATATATATCGGGTTAAAGGTTGTAATCGGGGAGAATAATAAATTTCTCTATTTATAGTTTAGAATGTCATGTAATCAAATTGTTAATTAATACATTATGTACCCTGTGACCTGTTGTAATCCTATCATAGAACTGTACGGGCGACAATCGCGAATATGGATACTGGAGTATTCGTATGGTGCATAGCCTGGGGATGGTGTTACTACTCGGCTAACCGTATTTTGGGAGCGGGACGTGACATCCTAAGATACTAGTACATAATCCTAAGGTACTAATACGTAATCCTGCATATATTAACATATATACGTACCATGTATATATTCCTATAGTAATAGTTAACATAATATACCAAATTATTCACAAAATATATTTATATCTGCATACCATATTTATTTATAAAGTCCCCCATATTTTGAAAATACATACCATATACGTATGAAATATTTACAAACACAATATAACATCTAAGATCACCAATGCATTTAATCTATGTATATTTATATATAGATATAGTATTGGACTAGTATAAATATAAATATACATATATACAAAATCATATTTAAAGCTATTGGACTTCACAAAATCCTATAAAAATAAATTAGAATAATTCTACTAGGTCACGGCTGTAACTCCTCTTCCCGAAATTTTGTGATATATTATTTATTTTTTTTAATTAGTTTACATTTAATTTTTCTATGATCATAGGAGTTGTGACTAAGCCCACAGGTGATTTATGACCATCTTGTGGTCACATGATCTCTAGATAGTTTTTATAAGCATGCTATAGCTATATTATATTTTCCTATAATTTTTAGACATTTTTAGATATTTATTTATTAAATATATATTTATTTTATTAAATTTTATGAGTTACTATAAGGTCATATGGGACTATTTTGAGACAAGTTATTTTTATTTAGGTTCTAGGAGGTTAGAAATATTTTCTAGAATTTTCTAAAATTTTTTTGGATTTTTAAGAATTTTTGGGAATTTTTATATAATTAAAACCTATAGAAATTATATTTTATAGGCTTTGGAAATTTACTGTAAGGTCACGTGATGATATTTTGTGTTAAAATATTTTATTTAGATTTTAGACACTTAGAAATATTTTCTAGAATTTTCTAGATTTTTTCTGGATTTTTCTGCAATTTATTTTGATTTATTTGGACTTAAAATAATTTTTGAATAATTTTCTGAATTAAAATAATTAATTATCCAAAAATTCACCCGGGGGGACTCACCTGTCGGCGCCCAGGCTGAACCGCCTCTCTCTCTTCTATATATATATATTATTATATTCGAAACCCTAATTAAATTTCAGCCGCATTTTTGAGAGAGAGTTCTAGTAGAGATCTCGACTTCCCGAGACGATTGCCGTCAACTCCGACGTGATTTTAGCGTGCCATTTTTTTATTGGATTTGTCTCGAGGTAAACTTTCTGAATATATAATTTATTTTCATATATATTATTCCTAAATTTCTGGAAAATTCGTAGAGTGTCGGTTGTCTGAAACTTGACACGTTTCAGTGTTTTCGAGTTTTCGGGAGAACCAGAAATCGAAATCATGAACCGTTTGAAGTTTCGGAAAGTTAACACAGATCTGTACGACATATATTTTTTACAGAAATTACTTCATTCATCTAGTATTTTAGTTATTCTTTTGAACTCAGAATTGATCGGTTGATCACCGTTTTGGTCACGATTACCCATAACGGCGATATCTTTTGACCAAAGCGTGATTTTGTGGTACGATTGATTTCAACGCACTGCACTTTCAAAATCTAGAGTTTATAGCGTTTGACTAGATAGGTAATGGTACGTCTCGATTTACGTGCCATGGTTTCCAAAATTGAAAAACACGACTTTGATGGCCAAACTTGCATGTTTAGATTATATTCAGATTATTATTAGGTTAAATTAGGTTTTTAAGTGAATTAATCCAGAATTAATTATTATTAGATGAACCCAACTAGCCACTATTCCATGAATTTAGAACTTGAACATTAGAATTCATTTTTAGTTTTCGTGCACGGTTCATGATACGATATGTGTTATAGGTTGACAGCTCCTAGATCGACATCCTCTCATCCTCGACTTGTGACTACGGTTTGTGCAAGAACCACAGGCAAGATACCTTGCCTCCCTCTACAGTTTAATTCGATGTTTATAATTTTCATGTTATTATTGTATTATCATTAGATACTCTATTTGTTATAGATTTTATATGATTTATTAGCTCTCTAGTTGACTTGATTTATCTAGTTTCTACATACCGTGTTCACCAGTTTATGGTCTTGCTTGACTTAACAGTGTAGTTATACTGGACTTGACTGTGTCTTGACTGAGTCGTACCTTGTCTCACCAGTACCTTGCTTGAGTCGTGTCATAGAACGAGTATGTGTAATTGAACTGCTAAATCCTTGTTATTATTTTTTGGCACCAGAGAGTCCACTCGGGACGAGGGTGTTTGCCTTGATCTGTTTACATCCATGAGTCCACACTCGGGACGAAGATGTCAATTATTTGCACCAGAGAGTCCACACTCGGGACGAGGGTGTTGACTTGACTTGCACCAGAGAGTCCACTCGGGACGAGGGTGTTTACATCAAAGAGTCCACACTCTGGACGAGGATGTTATACTTGCACCAGAGAGTCCACACTCGGGACGAGAGTGCCTTACCGTGAACTAGCCAGAGAGTCCACACTCGGGACGAGGGTTAGTGATTAGTTCAAACCTATGAGTCCACTCGGGGAGAGGGTTTGGTATTCCATTGATCTCGTGTTCGCTTGTCCATTCAGCAGTTCAGTTACGTATAGTTGTTCTTGTATTCCAGTTCATAGTCACCAGTCAGTAGCCACTTGTCGTTAGTCACTTGTTAGCAGTTTGGTCGTAGTCTCTTGCCATGTTAAGTGTCGTTCCTTGTTATATCATGTTTATATATTATCATGCATGATTAAACTGCTAGATAGGCATGTTTATATGTATCTTGTTATGTCCTCTGAGGACCTGATGATCTCTTCAGATTTAGCGATTGCATGTAGTTAGTGGCAGAGCGGGATGGTAGATGATTGTGATACATGTCTCAGGTATTTGTTAGTGATATTACATTGTTATCCTTTCCTGATTTTCATTCCTTATCATGAGATATTCTGCTTGTTGATTCAGTTTAGAGACTCTTGTTATATTCTTTGGAGTCTTATCGGACATATATGCTAGTGGGCTGCAGACCACGACGCATAGTGTTCATTCATGTTTCGCACACTTATTGTGGATTTGAGATATATATTAAATTATCATAATTTGGCAGTATACCCTAGCCTTGACAGCGTTTACGTATTCGAGTCGGGCTGGAGTCCGCTTGATGCGTAGCTGGCTTTCTCACGTGCTTGCATCCGAAAAGCGGGTGCGGGTCCAAATATATTTTCTAGTCAAATCGAATCTGAAAATCACCCAATGAGTCTCATGTGTCATTCGCAAATAAATAGTAGATGGGAACTCGATTGAGTGGCACACCCTTAGCATGCGTGTCATAGATCTAAATGGGTCAAAACGATATATTGGGTCAAATGGTTTTAATCTAAGTCGAGTTCCGAGCTCAAGTTGGAAGTTAGGTCTAGATACGATAAACGGTCAAAAGGATGTTAGGAAACAAGTTTGGATGAGACATGATATACCAAATTGAAGGTCAACCTGTCTACTACAAAACTCATGAGAGACGTTTCGAGAGATGGGCATGTCTTGTGCTCCAAAAATCAAAGCAACGAAAAAGTACATCTATAGTCATATTGATATAAAAATCTAGTTTAAAATCTAAATATCAATATTAAACAAATAAAATAAAATTTAAAATAGTATCCAAAAATTAGGTGGCTTATAACCTACCCGCCTTAAAAAATTTCGTCCTCGAAATTAAAATATCATTAATATGTAAAAATCTACGCAAGATTAATAAGCTAAAACGTACCAAAATTCATAAATAGATGGAGATAACGTTTTTCATGGAACCTTCCCGCTCCCAAGTAGATTCTCCTGGAGAATGGTGAAATAACGTGTAGGCAACTCTAGAGGGGGGTGAATAGAGTTTGTGTCAATAATCACCAAATAAAAATTAACTTTATATCACCTCCACAAAATAACTATCAAGATAGTAAATAAATCAGAGAGAAATGCGGAAGTAAATAAAGATCAGAAGAGCATACGCAAACACAACAGTTTTAACCTGGTTTCCCTCGTGGAGGACTAGTCCAGGCCTGAGAACTCTAGCTCGGGATTGAAATCCACTATTTGTGAAATAGTGTACAACCACGTGCCTTTACTCAGAAGAGCACGCTAACTTCTTACAGATTCGCAGGTGGCGAAACTTGGAATTGTCCAAGTGACTTTTCTTTTCAACTCTTGCACAAAAACTTCTAGTTGAATCGTACTTGAGCACCTTGGGGCTTAGGAAGTTTTGTGGCTAGTAGATTTGAAGAGTAAGGCTTAGGTAGTATAAGGCTTAGATGATTGAGAGTGAGAGATAGAAAGATGATGAAGAGATGAATGAAAATGGTTGAAATCATGTCCTATATATACTAGTCTGGAAGCCATAATTCGGCCAGAATTATGTCCTCAAAATTCAAAAATATGGCCGTTGTACCAGCTAGCAATTGGTAACCCTAAAAATTAGTTCCTGGAAATCAGGGGACAGAGTTCGGCCCGAACTCTGTGTGGGGGCAGAGTTTGGCCCGAACTCTGCCTCCTAGGTGGCAGAATAGCCTATGGGCCTATGGGCTTTGTTTGGCTTGGTGGATCTTGGGCTTTGGTTCAGAAATTTGTCTGTTTGTATGGTAGAGTTCAGAAAAATCTCTTTGAATGACGTCGTCTTTGGTCCATCATTAATTCTTCATTGCCTATGTCCTGGTTTGATCATGTTTGATCATGCTTACTACATGTCTACGAATACGTGTTAGGCGAGAAAAATATGTTGCAGTACAATACAAGCATGTCAATATGATATAGGACAATTAGGACAATGCTAAGTTTAAGTAGCAACATGATAATGAGTAAATGAATATTAGTGACATCATTATGTTAAACTTAGTTGATTAGCCATATTCAAAAATACAATGTAATCATTGGGCCAACAAATGGTGCTTCCATGCAATCCGAACCAAGCTAATTGTCTACCCTCTAATCATTTTCCTACTAATATCCAAGATACCAAACGACTACTCCTGTTATGATAGACTGGATCCTACTGTGATCTTGGAATGGTCGACCACATAACTGGGATCAGTCGCATACTTCCTCAACTGCGAGACATTGAATACATCTTGTACTCCCTCTAAGAGTGGGGCGATGTAAGATGGTATATCACTTCTCCAACACTCTCTATATGACCGATGGGTTATCATCCTATAAGTAAGGCTTCTATCTTGGTGCTTATGGAAAGTTCATAATTCCTTCGCAACTCGATAAATCCTTAAACTATATACTATATTTTTATAAATTACCTTACCAATTCCTAGAATAGTTCACTAATGACCCGCTCCAATTTCTACCTATACTCAATCTATACATCCTTACAAATATACCTAACTATTGATACCTATTTGGGGTAAAGGTCGAGGCTGAACTAAACCGCTACATACACCTATTAGGCATCCTTTTAGTCCTGGCCTGCTATTGGTCATTTTAAGAGATGATCATCCAATCTACTTCGATCTTCTTACTCTATCTAGCACTCTTATATTCCTAACCCTCTTGACACTCTAATCTAAGCCCTATCTTGGACCAAAGGTAGCAAGATTTAGTCTATTAATTTCTAGGGTTGCTGGTTAGGGTTAGGCTTCATACCGTACTATACCTAACTTATTCTTTAGGGAAGTATCCACGAAATTTCTACCCACCTTAGCTATTTACCTAGTCTCGTGAAGCATGGAATCATATCTTGAAAAATGTAAATAATGGTTCTTCACAGTCTTAGGTCCAGCCTTAGATACATGACTTACCAAGTCATTCTATTCCTAACAACTACCTAAAATTTATCACAAGGGGTCCTATTTTCTTAAGGTACTACAACTAACACCAAGTTTAACAGTCTAGCATCTAAAATCATATAGCAGGTCGAAAGGGTTAGGTCGAGGTCGAGTCTCCTATTTAGGTTGGAATGGTCAGCGGTATCGCGGAAGTGGCTAAGGTTGAGACCCTAGGCTCGAATGTTGTGCCTTAAAAGTAATGCACAAGAAGACGCATTTGAGTAGGACATGATATGCATAATTGAAGATGGACTCGTCTAGGTTATGTATATAAAATTTGTCTGAAGGTAACAACTAATCTTGCGCTCCAAATATTAATGTCACGGTAGCAGACACCAAATGGTCTGATTAGAAAGTGGGTGTCATAAACTACTAACTTATTAGCTTATTTGGAACAAAGATTCTTCCAATCACTTGCAATTATAGGAAAACCCTAAAATTATGAGGCCCTATAATCTCGCTACCATGGAGCCCTAGATTATCGGAACTAAATGGTAGCACTACATAAAAGGTTAAGGAAGTCATCCTTGGAATAAGTCAAGATGACTATACGTAAGGAGCATTAAGTCACAGTGACTCGATCAAGAAAATTTGAGTAGGTAATGACTGGTACCTATTGTGATATGGATGCTATATTTATGGAGGTACAGAGGAGTAAAGATATATCCTTAGTGGGGCTCGATTTAGGATAGGAACGTAGGCCATACTAATTTACCTAAATGAGTTGACTAGCCATGACCAAATATATTGGGATAAAAATTTACAAAACGTATTTGTAATTGAAGGGGTAGTGGAATGATCAAAGACGAACCCTACCTTAGGTTCTAGGATATCCTGAGCTTCGATTGATCAGTCAGACGAAGGGTGTCGAGCTTCTACTCTTACTAGAATGTTTGCCTTACTATCAAGGTTTTCTACGATAGCCTTTAATTCTTGAGGCTATGGCTAACTAATCATTGAAGGTCATGACCTAACTTATAACACCCTAAAACATCTTATCTCTAATATCTTTACTCACTTATATGACATGGTCTTCTCAGATGTTAGCTTTAATATCATGGTATACTAAGAATGCAGTCTGCTGGGTCCCCACCCTCTTTGATCTTGATTGACTATCCATAGAGCTACCTCCACCACTATAGGTAACTTAGTCCAACCCTACTGTTCCATCTACAAGGGGTTCTAGGATTCCTATTATCCTATATCATCGGTATGACCAACTAGTCTTCGTAAGGTAAGGTTTCCAATTTCGCGGTCGAGTTCTAGGTATGTCTAATCTCAAAGGATATAAATGCTAAATTTATTTCTTAAACTCTAAACCATACTTCCATAGAGCACCTATCAACCTTCCTTAAAGGATAGTTTATAATTGGCTCTTTCTAGTATGCCATATAGCACTCACGAATACGCATACCCATTCTACACCTATCTATTGAGTAAAGGTGGAAGTTATGCTAGCAGATGCTCACTGAATTATTCTCTTTATAACGAGACCCTTTGGCCCTTTTCCACTAATTTCTCCAGATGACTACCACTCCTAGTGGGGAACTGCAACTAATCTCTAAAGTCCTACTATATGTTCCTTTCGGTTCTTCCAAAACATCTCTATCTAACCTAGATAAGGTTTGAAGGGTGGTAATCCACTGATCCTAAAGTCTCTCGCTCGAGTTAAGTCGTTAATGAGAATCCTATATTACATATCCTATCTGCTCGGTCTACCTAATATAGGTACTACCTAAACCTTTTTTAACAATCAACCCCCTTTTAATACTCTATCAACTACGTTCTATTCAGTAATGGAAGATATAGTTCACCAAGCACGAGCGTACGTCCTTTAGAAAGAGAGAATAATGAGAATCTAAAACAAAGAGGCCAAAGAAGTTGATCGACTTCAAATTCGAGCTTTAAGGACGATGGATAAATTTAAAAGAGTTTTCAAGGCAGTTGTGGATTGAGATCCTATTATATTATCCTATCGCAGGCCCATTCGGTACAGTAACGTAACCGAAATGGCTAACTCAACCTGCATAGGCCACCACAAAAACATGTCATGCTCCAATTCTAAAATATATAGGAATCCAAGACATGAGTATGTCAGCTGTACGGTTAGATAAGTATTCCCAATTTAATGGACTTATCCTTATCGTAGTATGCTGTATAGTAAACTAAATCTACTCTATCTCAACTATATCTCAATCCACATAAAAATAAACAAAATTGAGAACAAACGATATATGTCATGGTCTACAGCCCATTAGCATATATGTTTGGAATGGACCCAAAGAATAATAAAGGTCCAGTAAAACTAGGCTAAATAAGCAAGATATAATAGGAAAGAAAATAGAAAGCACGAGAAATGATAAACTATCACTACAAGCAATACCTAAACTCTGCAGCCAAAATCATACTATCCACAAGTCTATACTATAAACTCAGTAACAACCTGGAGAGATCACCAGGTCCTCAGAGGGACGTAACAAGATACAACAACTAGCCACAATATGAACAGTAAAAGTAATATACATGAACATGAATATAACTGACAAGGTAGACTACCCATCTAAGTGTAATGCACTTAAAGACTACTTTGGGATCGCATATGCAGGTAAGGAGTGATATTAGCTTCAACTAATATTGCGAATATAGTAACATACTCTCGCCGAATCCAGAGACTAGTCCATAGATGATAATGGAATATCCACTAGTATAGCCTATACCAAGGCAAAAGCGAGGCTGAGGATAGGGTAATCCCGTACGCCTACTATTAGTCTTTTCTGTCCAGAAGTAGTACAAGATCATGTCCATGACTCGCACGACTCATATCTCACATGCAAGTCCTGTAATGCAACACAACTAGTCATATATGATCAATCACACGAACCCCTTGTATCGGCCAAGTACAGGGTGCATGCCAATACTAATATAACTCTCACTCTAAGTGTCGTGTCATGAGTCATGTCCAAGTCATAGAAGTCATTGAATAATAACTTCAACACAAGAAAGTCTACTGGCACGCTAGATCACAACACACCCACTACAACACCCAAGTCATACTTGGATGCTCTTTTGACACATCTAATCCTAACACACCATAGTACGTCCATGTATAATAAAAAATAAAATAGGATCACAGTGGCACGGTATCTTGCCTGAAGGTTGTCCGCTGATTCGACGACGTCCTGCAAGAGAACTCGTCAAGCCAGATAAAGCAGTAAAGGTGGAACTTTTATAAACATCTCTGGATGTTGAAACAGACATTGTTAATATTCCGAAATAAGCAAAATAGCAAGATTAGGCTACCTGTAAGTCCAATTCTGGACACAATGACAAAACGATAATTTTGGGTCAAAACGGTGTCCATCGTTGGATCCTGGAACGACCCGTTTTCGAATAATCGGATACGAGTCGGACACGCCCAGTTTATGTTGTAGACTCAACGTAGTAATTTGTACTAAGTATCTAAAGAGTTCACAAGATATGATAAAATCCATATCACAGCATCTAGTACATCCCAGAGTTCATCACAATATACCACCACATGTCTAGCCATTATTATACCTTATATAACTAAGTCGAAGACAAATTCGGAGACAGAAATAAAGGTGTCAGTCCACATCCATAAGTACCCTCACAATACAATATCCAAAAGTAAAGTCACTAGACAAATCTAAGTAATAAAACTAAAGATAGATGTCTGCAGCTCCTAAGTCCTGAGTCATGGTGTCATCCTGCTCAACTAAGGCCTCGGCTCCTTCCCATAGAAGGTAGAACATATAGCCTCTAGCTAACCTGCAACATATCCAGTCGAAAGCAGAGCAAAGTACAATCTATAATAATAAAACAAGTACAACATGTAAACTAGTAAAGAAACAATGAAACATGATGAACATGAACTGTTAATGCATAATCTAAACAGAATATGAACATATAATAAAAAGATCATGACAAGTGAATTTGAAATACATACTAAAATATGTGACTGGCTAGATAAGATCATGAATAAGAACAAGAAAATGGTAAGGTTTCATTACACGTAAATAGGTGTGCGATTAAGCTATCAACATGAATCCTAAGTTGGGCTTTGGTCACATATTCATAGTATTCCCCTCCCCAGTCTACAAGTAAAAGATCATGAACTAGAATATATGACCAAGTCGTGTAACAATATGTTTAATATGAAAAGACCACTACATGAAGTAAATGAATCAAAATCATAAAAGTACTTGCCTTGCTCTGGGAGATCGGTAATAGTAATATAATAATCTCTATGTCCACCGAGAAATAATTGGGAATTGATTATATTTAAATAATGACACTAGTTAGTTATTTATTTCTAATCATAAACTAACTAGCTAATTTCTTATAGCATAATACTAACTAATTATGTATATCTACTAGTCATTTATTATCTACACTAACTAATCAAAGAAATAAGTTACTAAAGTAGTAATAGCTAAAATATAACAACATATTAATCAATATGGATATTGCAAAAGTAATAATAGCTACACAACCATTTTAGAATTTTTACTACAAAATTTACTAAGGAAATATGAATGATCATAATTAATAATGGTTAACAGTAACGATACTAACCAAAACCCAGCACAAGCTTACAGCCCACAACCTATTTTCTATTCTTTTTCCTGTCGTGGCCGAAGCCCATAGCCTACAGACCTAGCCCAATATATTATTAATATGATTCTTTTTTTTAACAAAGCCTACTTCTAAAGCCCGATGGTTGCCTCTGCAACCCAACCCATTACTTCCAACCCGACCCACTATATCTAAAAAAATCCTTAACCCTATGTTATTCTCTCACCTCTCTTTCCTTTCAGCGTCGCACAAAAACCCTCTTATTCCCTACAGTTCACTGAGCAAACCCTAAAAATCCTTATAGTATTTCTCTCCAGCCGCAAACCCTAACCCTAACAATCTTCGTTCTCCTTCTAGCTTACTTCTTCCTTTTCGGCCTCACACACTCTCACCGAAACCCTAATCATTTCTCACTTCATCTCTCTCACACTGAAACCCTAACACATAATCACTCCCATGGTCGCACAGAAAACCCTAATTTCTAGGAAATAAGAGAAGAAGAAGAGATCAAGTAGATAGAGGCGAACGCTCACCTCAGGAAACGGTCTATGGTGAACTATGACGGAGAGGATGACGATCTCTGACGGTGCACAGTGTCTCAAAGTTGCGGCTCGAGCTGCGAAAGGCGGCACGATCCACGAGTAGTCGGTACAAGCTTCAACGTCTAGTGGCTCGATCTTCGAAGAGGCAGTACAATCCTCGAAGAGGCGGCTCAAGGTTCGAAGGGTCGTCTGTGAAGATTGAGGAAGTATGACAGACGAGGGGATGCCTTCGGAGTGACGACTAGGCGACAACGTCAAGTGGTGACAAGGAGCGACGGTGTCCAGTAGTGGAATGTTCTTTGTCTGTTCCTGGCAAGGTGCTGCGGCAGAGTGATAAGAAGTAGGTGAAGAACGAGGGGAAAAAAAGAACCAGAAAAAGAGAAAAGCAACGACAGTGGCTCACCACGGTGCTGATCGACCAGATCCGGTCTGGTCAGTACGTCCCCGCAATGTCGCTGGTGGCGACGACGAGAGTGTGACTCCAGCGCTGTGGTGGCATCGAGACAGAACTGAGTACTCCGGTGACGAGGACAATGATGGGGAGCGGCTAGATCGGCTCCGATGATGACATGACGACATGAAACATCGGTTCTCAGCAAACTCTGACAAAGTTCAAGGCGACGCTCGGCAAAGGAAGTCGGTGGAGAATAATCTGGCAGTTATGTGTTAGAGAAATCTTCCAATATTTATATTAAAATAATAGAGTGTTCTCCAAGTCAAGCCTTAGTGGTAACCTATATAATTTGTAATATATCTAGGGTCAATTAGTGAAAACCAGTAAGTAACCTGCTAACTAAACATATTACTTAATTAATTAATAATTATAATTAATCTAGAATTAACTGAAATTGTACTAAGCCCCTCACTAGGAATAGTAGGCTAAAGCCCACAATGCAAAGCCTAAGACTTGGTAAGATTTAAATAGAAGCCAATTAGTTTAAAATAAATCCAGCCCACAATCTATAATAATTATCATTAGTAAATAACATTAATAATAAAATAAAAATAAAATTATTTATTTAAAATTAGATTTTTATTAAGAAAAGCAAAATCAAAAATTTTCAAATAGAATTTCGAAAATACATTCAAAACTCACAAAAATAATTTTTAGGGAGTTACAAATCTCTTCCCCTAAACAAATTTTGTCATCGAAATTTGGACAACAACCAAACTTTTATTGAATCCAACATTCAAACAAAACTATTTATTGAAATACAACAATCAAACAAAAAGACTCGGGAAGCGCTCTCTCATTTCATCCTCGCGCTCCCAGGTAGACTCTCTAGGAGAGTGCTGCCTCCATATGACTCTGACCAAAAGAATTGTCTGATTCCTTAGCTACTTCTACCGGCGATCGATGATCTCCATGGGCTGCTCCACATATGCAAGTCTTGGTCCTACCTCCAGCTTAGTAATCGACTATGTGGCTCGGGTCAGCTATGTATCTGTGAAGCTAAAATACATGGAAGACATTGTGTACCCCATCCAAGCTAGTAGGAAGTGCTAGCCGGTACGCAACATCTCCGATCCTCTCAATCATCTCGAAAGGATCGATGTATCTAGGGCTAATCTTACCGCCCCTTCCAAATTTGATAGTGCCTCTGATAGGAGAAATCTTCAAGAACACCATATCTCCTATGACAAACTCTAAGGGTCTCCTGCTGCTATCAGTCCAAAGCTTCTGCCTGTCTTGGGCAAATCTAAGATGCTTCCTGATCAACTTGACCTTCTCAAGTGAGTCAAGTACCATCTCGGGTCCAAGCAAAGTCCTCTCTCCAACATCATCCCAAGATAAAGGCGTATGACACCGATGGCCATGTAGAGCTCTGCTAACTTCTCCGTCGACAGCCCTACCTTGAACGAAATAAAGTGAACCAATTTTGTCAGTCTATCCACAATAACCCAAATAGCGTCTTTCCCGTCGGGTGTTTGTGGTAAACTTGAGACAAAATCTATTGTGATATGTTCCAAATTCCATTCCGAGATAGGTAAAGGCTGGAGTAATCCCCTGGTCTTTGTCTCTCTGCCTTAACCTGGTGGCATACTAGACATCTCAAGAAAAATCGGGCAACTTTTTGCTTCATCCCATACCACCAAACATACTCTCGTAGATCATTGTACATCTTCGTGGCTCCATGATGGATAGAATATTGTGGCTAGTAGGCTTCATGCATAATCATCTTCCTCAAGATACCCTTAGGCACACACAACCTAATTCTATGCCTTAGGGTACCATCATCTTCTATGTCAAAGTCCTCTATCAATCTTGCTTCCACCCGTGCCTTCAGACAACGAAGACCCTCATCTAGAAACTAGGTCTCCTTGATCTTCGCCATCAACCCTGACTGGATCTGCATATTTATCAGTTGTCCCTCCATCCCTGGAATGATGACTTCAATCCCTAAACTTTCTAAGTCTTCTAGAAGATGTCGGTCCATAGTGAAAAATATAGCTATAGGATACCGACTGAGTGCATCTGCTACTACATTAGCCTTTCCTGGATGGTACTGGAGGTTAATATCAAAGTCCTTCATAAGCTCCAGCCATCTTCTCTATCTCATATTTAACTCATTCTGAATAAAAATATATTTCAGACTCTTATGGTCTGTAAATATTTTCTCTCTCACCATAAAGGTAATGCTTCCACAGTTTTAAGGCAAAAATGACCGCTGCAAGTTCCAGTTCATGAGTAGGGTAGTTCTTTTTATGAGGCCTCAACTGTCGGGAAGCATAGGCTATCACCTTCTTATTCTGCTCAAGCATACATCCCAAGCCCTTCCCCGATGCATCACTGTAGATGGCAAACCCTCCAATTCCTGAAGACAAAGCAAGAATAGATGTTGTAGTAAGTTTTCTCTTCAACTCTTCAAATGCTGATTAGCAAGCATCAATCTAGATGAAATACTCGTCCTTCCAAGTAAGATTGGTCATCGGCTCAACAATCTTAGCAAAGTCTTGCATAAACTTCATGTAGTAGCCTGCTAGCCCCAGAAAACTCTGAATCTCAGCTACTGATTTGGGAGTGGCCCACGACTTTACTGCTTCAATCTTCTTAGGATCTACTGTAATCCTATCCCCAATCACTACATGGCCTATTGTGTGGTCCGGCCTCACCACGTGACAATGGTGAATGGTGAGCCCGACCACTAATTTCTTGATACTCGGCTTAATATTTGGCATAAAAAATTTCAAAAAATTATAAAAAAATATATATTTATTATATAAAAATTCACTTGGCATATAATTAGAAAAAAATAGATTTTTTCAATTAAAAACATTTAAAAAAATTGACCTAACAAATAAGAGAAATGTAGTGTTATGTCAAATATTAAGCCAAGTGTCAAGAAATTAGTGGTCAGGCTCACCATTCACCATTGCCACATGGTGAGGCCGGACCACCTACTCTATCTAGGAAAAACTCACATTTCGAGAGTTTTCCATATAGCTTTTCCTTCCTTAGGATCTCTAGAACTATCCTTAAGTGCTCTTTGTGTTCCTCTGGTGTATTAGAGTAGATCAAGATATCATCTATGAAGACCACCACTAACTTGTTCAAGTATCGGTGGAAAACCTTATTTAAAAGGTTTATGAAGACAGCTGGGGCATTATGAGTCCGAAACGCATAACCAGGAACTCATACTCTCCATACCGGGTATTGAAGGGAATCTTAGGAATATCTTATTCCCTGAATTTTACATGATGGTACCCAAATCATAGATATATCTTTGAAATGACTTTCGCTCCACTCAACTGATCAAAGAGCTCATCTATCTGGGGCAAAGGGTATTTATTCTTAATTGTAATATTATCGAGGGCCCAATAGTCAATGCACATCCTAACGGTCATGTCCTTCATAGGCACAAAAAAGACTGATGATCCCCAGGGTAAAGCACTCGATCGAATAAAACCCATTCCCTCTAAGTCATCAATCTGGGCCTTCATCTCTTTTGCCTCCTTCGGGTTGATCCTGTAGCAATGAGATACTGATGCTGACCCTGGCACTAAATCAATAATGAACTCCATATTTCGATCTGGCGACAATTCAGGCAAATCATCAGGAAAAACATCTAACAATTCTGTAATGAGTGGATGCGGCAATTCCTTCTCTTCTACAACAGCTCCGAAGTAGACTCCTTCTGGCTTCTTAGCAATCTGCCTTCTGACTTCAAATGGTAGGCTGTCCAGCGGTCTAAAGATAATCTTCCCTAGATGATAATCTATCACGGCATAATGCTCACTCAACCAATCCATCCCAAAGACAACATCGAATCCCAGGAGTGGCATTACGAGGAGCTGGGCCCTAAATTCCCTTCAAGCTATACTAATAGGGCAATCATACATATCACTAACCGGTACTACTCCTCCTAGTAGGTACTGGTGTGAAGTCGTGTCTATACAAGAACTCAAAAGATAGGAAACTATGTGTAGCGTCCGAGTCAAACTGTACAATAGCAGGAAATGAATGAAGCAGAATATAACATATAGTTACATCTGGTGCAGCCTCATCCTCCTTAACTGTGGCCATAGCATATGCCCGTCCCTGCTATGGAGCTCCCCTATACTGCTGATGGTGGGTGAAATGCTACTGTTGAGTGGGCAGAGGCGGTCCACTTGGTGGCGGTACAGGTAGTCCTCTCAGTGGTGCAGGTGGTCCTCCAGCTCCCCCGGGTCCTGTAGCTGGTCCAAGGGCAAGACGAGCGACATCCTCTTAACAATCCATCATCTGGTGTGTAGAAGATCTGCAAAACAAGCAGAGTCCCAATCTCTTGTGACACACATCAAAGTGATGACCCGGTCGATGGCAATATGCACAAGTGATCACCGTCTGAGTCTACCTTTATGTCTAGGGTGCAGGAGCTCTAGCAGAACGATAAGGCTGCTGGGGTGCTGGATGTTGAGGTGGCCTCGCCTGAGTCTTAGTCCGCTTTGGTGGACCCTGGTACCTGCTAGTGCCAACATCTCTGTTCCACTTGGTCTATGTCCTTTTCGACTCCTTGGACAATGCGGAGAATGTCTACATAAGTCGTCACCCTGCTCATGGTAACCACTATGCGAATCTTCCGGGCAAGTCCTTTCTTGAACCTTTGGGCTCTCTCCTACAGAGTGCTCACCTAGTTCTTTACAAAGTGGCTAAGTCGATTGTACTCGAAAGTGTACTCATCAACGATCATGCTGCTCTACTGTAGTAGCTTGAATTGGCTCTCGAGATCGCCTCGAGCGACCTCCGGGAAGAACTTCTCCGTGAACAACCTCTTAAAGTCTGCCCAGAGAAGTCATAGAGCAGCTAGCTGTGGCTCCTCTCTAAACCCTGCTCGAGAAACATCGTACAACTGCATGATGGCTGCCTTGACCTTTAGGTCCTCAGGAATGTGAGCGATCTGGAGTAGCCTCTCATCATTCTCTAGCCACTCGTCGGCGTAGATAATCCCTTCTGTCCCATAGAAGTCCAGGGGCTTAAGATTTTTAAAATCTCTAGCAGTCCTCTATCGCACTGTGGTGTTGTGGAGTCGTTCTGGATCGAGTGCATCTGCGATAGTGGCTCTGAATTGAGCGGCCTGCTCACTCTGGGTGTCATGAACTTCTAGAAGATCCCCGTCAACTGGGTGCTATCAAGAGTGATCGTCTGAGGAGGCGGAGGAGGTGGTAGAAGCTCTGGTGCCGCGAGTACAGGGGGTTCAGTGGTCCCGGTGTTCCTGTATGAACCATCCTGAAATAGAAAAACAAACGGTTGATTGCTATGTCCTAAAAATAATAAACAACTTAGAAATAATACATATAACCATTTCCCCTGATTCTATGCTTTGATGAGTTTTTCTTAGTTTAGCAGGCTCCCTAATAGCACTCTATAGCCTAAGTACCATTAGGATGAGACCTACATGGGCCACCACTAAAAATATGTCATGACCTGCTTCCGAATAATCGGATACGAGTCGGACACGTCCAGCCTACGTTGTAGACTCAACATAGTAAGTTGTACTAAGTATCTAAAGAGTTCACAAGGTATGATAAAATCTACATCACAACATCTAGTACGTTCCAAAGTTTATTACAATACACCACCACTTGTCTAGCCATTATTACACCTTATACAACTAAGCCGGAGAAAAATCCAATAACAGAAATAAATGTGTCAGTCCACATCCACAAGTACCCTCACAATACAATATCCAAAAGTAAAGTCACTAGACAGGTCTAAGTAATAAAACTAAAGCTAGATGTCTGCAGCTCCTAAGTCCTGAGTCATGGTGTCGTCCTACTCAACTAAGGCCTCGGGCTCCTGTCCATAGAAGGTAGAGCATATAGCCTGTAGCTCAAATGCAACATATCCAGTCAGGAGCGGAGCAAAGTACAATCTATAATAATAAAATAAATACATGTAAACAAGTAAAGAAACAATAAAACAGGATAAACATGAACTGCAAATGCATAAGCTAAACATAATATGAACATGTAATCAAAAGATCATGACAAGTGAATTTGAAATACATACTAAAATATGTGACCGGCTGGGTAAGATCATGAATAAGAACAAGTAAATGGTACGGCTTAATCACACGTACACAGGTGTGCGATTAAGCTATCAACATGAATTCTAAGTTGGGCTTTGGTCACATATCCGTAGTATTTCCCCTCCCCAGTCTACAAGTAAAAGGTCATGAACCAGAATATAAGACCAAGTCGTGTAACACTATATCCAATATGAAAAGACTATTGCATGAAGTAAATGAATCAAAATCATAGAAGTACTTGCCTTGCTCTAGGAGATCAATAATAGGAATGTAGTAATCTCTATGTCCACCTAGAAATAATTAGGGAATTGATTAGATTTAAATAATGACACTAGCTAGTTATTTATTTCTAACAATAAACTAACTAGCTAACTTCTTATAGCATAATACTAACTAATTACATATATCTACTAGTCCTTTATTATCTACACTAAGTAATCAAGGAAATAAGTTAGTAAAGTAGTAATAGCTAAAATATAACAACATTTTAATCAATATGGACAATACAAAAGTAATAGTAACTAAAAAATTACTACAAAATTTACTAAGGAAATATGAATGATCATAATTAATAATGTTTAACAGTAATGATACTAACCAAAATCCAGCCCAAGCTTACAGCCCACAGATATTTTCTATTCTTTTTCCTATCCTGCCCCAAGCCCATGGCCTACAGACCTAGCCTGCCCTATTCTTAATCTGATTCCTTTTTTTTACAAAGCCTATTGCTAAAGCCCGATGGTTGCCTCTACAAACCGGTCCATTACATCCAACCCAACTCGCTATATCTAACAAAATCCCTAACCCTAAGTTATTCTCTCATCTCTCCCTCATTTCAGCGCCGCACAGAAACCCTCTTCTTCTCCACAGTTCACTAGGCAAACCCTAAAAATCCTCTCTCCAGCCGCAAAAACCCTAACAATCTTCGTTCTCCTTCTAGCTCACTTCTTCTTCTTTCCCGGCCTCACACACTCTCACCGAAACCCTAACCATTGATGGAACTGGGGATTTCCAGGACCCTTCCTTTGGTGTGTGTATTGATCGATAGAAAGTTAAACAGATCAAATACGTGTTCTAACCCTTCACAGGCGGAAACTAGGGTTCACGAATTATACCTACGACAGAAAGGAGACAAGTAATTCCTGGCAATCTCGAGCGGACGACCCCAAGATCTTCTGTATGTATTCCTTCCTCGAGTTGGACGTCGTGTGGGCGACGATCTCCCAACTTTTTCTTCTCCTTGGCAGCACTCTCTTTCTCTCCTTACGTGAATCACGAATTTAGAGAAAATTTCAGATTTCTGATCAGTAAATTAACGGCCAGAGAATAGAGGATATATATAGGCTACGACAGGGACCATGAGGAGAAATTAGGGTTAGGCCTCCTAACGGATCTGGATATCCCGTGTTCAGCCCGAACACACAATCCAGGCCCATTAACAATAGCTCGGTCCACTAATGATCTATTGTTGCACTACCTCCCTAATCCCAAATTATGTTTGTGGGCTCATTTTATTATATGCTCGTTTGGCTCCCCATGTTAAGATATCGTATGTCCGTCGATCAAATTAAGTTACTGACAACTATATTGATTCGACATCTTTTATCCATAAGTAGTACCGCTCAACTTTATTTGTCATGTCGGATATAATCCACCTGCAGGGTTTACATGACAATCCTTATGAGCTCCTTAAGAGGACATCATCAACCCGATGTATCGGGACATGGATTCTATTTATAATTAACAACCCATCATACCTACAATGTTATTATCCAATTCATAGAGGTTGTTGATCCATAATGAATCTCACTCTTTTATGAGTCAAAGTAATGCACATTGCATATACATGTCTGTTATTATATCCGGATTAAGAGCACAAGCATCCATAATAACAGAGGTGTTCGTTCTCTTATGTAGTCAGTACAAAGAGAACAACCTCAAGTGGTCCTGTTCAATACACACAAAGTGTACTAGTGTAAACCTATAGTCAAGATAGACTAATACCAGATTACACTACAACCTTTCCAATAGATTGTCCAAGTCCATCTAGGTTGTGAACTATTTATATACTCCATAGGAAACTGATAATATGATCTTTTGTGTGACACCACACACCATATTATCTACAATATAGAATATCAGACATTTGTATTAACACTTGCAACAAATACAATATGCAAACATTTGCCCATATGATTCTCATTCAAAATTTAAGGAAATAAGGTTACTACAAAAGTGATGCTTTTAGTATATAACCCTAACAGCGACGACGAGAGCGTGACTCCGACACTGTGGTGGCATCGAGGCGACATAGACTACTCCGATGATAAGGACAATGATGGAGAGCATCTAGAACAGCTCCGGTGATGATGCAGCAGCATGAAACGGTAGTTCTTGGCGAACTTCGACGAAGTTCACGGTGACACTCGGCAGATGAAGGCGGTGGAGAATAGTATGGCAATGATGTGTCAGTGAAAAGAACAGTGTGTCAGAATATTAGTGTAATAAAATAACTGGAGAAATCCCCCAATATTTATATTAAAATAATATAGTGTTCTCCAAGTCAAGCCTTAGTGGCAACCTATGTAATTTGTATTAGATCTAGGGTCAATTAGTGAAAATTAGTAACTAACCTACTAATTAACTAACTAACTAACTGCTAACTAAACACATTACTTAATTAATTACTAATTATAATTAATCCAGAATTAACTAAAACTTCACCAAGTCCCTCACTAGGAATAGTAGGCTAAAGCCCACAATCCAAAGTCCAATGCTTGGTAGGCTTTAAATATAAACTAATTAATTTAAAATAAATCTAGCCCACAATCTATACTAATTAATCATTAGTAAATAACATTAATAATAAATAAAAATAGAATTATTTATTTAAAATTAGATTTTTATTAAGAAAAGCAAAATCAAAATTTTCCAAATAGAATTTCGGAAATACACTCAAAACTCACAAAAATGATTTTTAGGGAGTTACAGACCCACTTTGCAGCGAAAATGTGCCAAGGCAAAGGTTGTCCAAATTTGAAAAATTATTTGTCAATCTTGGCCAAAATAATGCCACGAGTCTAATGGCGGTGTCAGATTTTGAATCCGAAGTCCCGGGTTCAAAATCATAATTTTACATGTTAGAAAATACGATTTCGAGAGGCCAACTTTGACGTCGATTTTAACCAACCAAACGACATCCTATGAAACTAAAATTTTATAGTATAAAATATGGTTATACCTTCTGCGCATCAGAGTTGGTAGTTCATCAACCAGAGCTTCGACGATGCAGAAATAAATCTACGAAGTTGGCTCCACAAAATTGTCCAAAATAAGTATAATTTAAATAGACAACTTGGTGGCCAGTTTTGATCTATCAAACGATCGAATTAACGTTGCAAATTTTAGGTGAGATAAGGGGTATTTACTGAGATTGAGGCAAAAGAATAGGATCGATGATCCAACGGTCGGATTGTCCGTAAAACATGCCCAAAGTTTCTGTGATGAAACGTAATTCTGGACTCGAATTCACGTGCGTCACGACGGGACCTCGTACAAAAAGCACAAATAGGCCGTGCTACGCATCGGAGAGAAGGATGGTGGCCTGGGGGCGTTTGTCGGAGTCACGTGCGGGTCATGGGTGGTCGTCGATGGCGGTTGGCAGTGGTTGGCCTGCGGTTGCTGCTGCCTACACGCGCTTCTGCTGCACACGGCTGCTGATGTCTTGCACCGCTGTACGCACACATGCGACGGTGGTAGCCTGGTGGCATAGGTGGTCGTATGGTTTTGGTGGCCCGTCCCGCCGTGGTGGCATGGTAGCTCATGTAGAAGCTCAAAATATATCAAATATTGTAATACGCCATTCATAGAGCGCCAAACTATATTTATCCAATGGCGTACAGAGTCAGATGGCGCACCACATCAGATGGCGCTGAGCATTACATGGCACCGACGGCCACGTGGCAAGTTTCCTTGAGAAACCAAATGTTTGTCATTATAACTGACAGCACGTCAATCAAAGAAAATCTCTTTGAATACCGAGCGCGCGACACTCGAGAAGATCTGTCAGAGTCATTATTATCACGTTTGTCATTTACTCTGTGCCATGTATGAGTAGCGCAAAGTGATTAACATTTCACAGTACCTAGCACTTTTCGCAGATGGCGCCTATTAATAGCATGCACCAATCAATCAACTATCATCCAGAAGCAGATGACGTGGCACGCATGCCTCCACTAATTTCGAAGAACGTGCACGCGACACTATCCACGACCAAGCGCATCTCTCTCACAGAATGCTACGCGTCATATGCAGTTAAGCCACCCATTCGTACATATGGGTGATGGTGCGCCAACCAGTGTCATGCACCAATTAGGATAACTACGTAACGGTTATCTCAAAACTCTATAAATAGAGTTTAGAATCATTCCTTCAGCATCATTAATGATCATAATCTTCTAAAAAAGTTACTGCAGCACATTTAAGAGCTTTTTTCTCCGACATCGCATTGTCCAAGGGATAAAGTGATCATTTTCTGATCAGATTCCTATAATTGTACTTCCCCAGAATTGAATTGTACTCTTGTACTTTCTTTTCTTAGTTTGTAATTTAGTTTTCTTGGAAAACTTTTGTTTTGCAAACAAAATGGCGACTCTCCTGGGGATAACTTTCTCCTCTGATGAGAAAGTGATAACTTAATGCAATGTTACATCGGTCGACACGTCGCAGAAGAGTTTGGTCATCCAGGTCGACCAAATAGCCTACGGAGCAATGATTGGTGCAGGGGTACCAAGCGTGCATCTGCTGCTGTCTCCAAAGACAGGAATACTCGTGCCATCTAGACTCCGAATTCCATAAGCGCACCAATCATTGTTCCTGTGCATAGCAAGGAAAGGCACAATATAGCCATCCCTTACTCTTTTTCAGTTCTAAACTTGGTGGAAGGCACGCCAACCATTATTGCTGCACAAAATAAAGGAAAGCGTCATACGACCATTCCTCGCTCCTCTCCAGTCCTAAACTTGGTGGAGAGTGCACCCATCACTGCCTCTGCAAAGAATAAGGGTAAGTGCCCTATGGCCACTCCCTACTCTTTTCCAGTCCTGGACTCGTTGGAAAATACATCTGATTGTGCCTCTGTGCCAATCGATGCCAGAATATTTTTGGGTAGGAATTCTACTTCTCTTAGTAAAGATGATCAAATCAATGCCAAGAAAGTAAGTTTTGCTCAAAGTTCGATTCATGTCGTCCATTCGTGTCGCGCAAAATGTGCTGGGATAATATACGCGGAGCAACAGGACATACTGCCCACTCAATTTCAAACTGGCCGACGCCATTCAGGCCAAAGTCAGAATTTTCCTACTTGCACAAATCAAGATCAAAACAGGAAAAGTTGATGGTGTCTCAGACTGACAAGCAAGTGGTGCATGATACTGATATACGTGCTTATCTTAACAAACGCAGAGCAGAACTCCATTCATCAAGTCATATGGTGTGCCTAAAACAGTCCACGCTAGCCACCGACCGGCGTTCAGTGAAGGCTTCTAAAATCATGAACCCTCTTACTTATGCCTACGAACTCAGTACTTCCTTGTACACTCAGGGGACAGAATCTTAAGAATAGAAATCATATTCCCAATATAATCAGGGAATATGTGCCTTCTTTTTCATCGTCTTCTGTCAATGTAACTGATCTTCATAAAATTCTTGTACTAACGTAGAAGACTACAGGCCCATCTCATACAACTATAACTCCACATCAGGAACATCACTGTAATCAATATCATAAGATAGTAATCAAGTGCTACTGTCAATCAGCCAAACGATCTATTTTTTACCATTTGAATTACACTCGAGATCCTGAATTGATCATGGTGGACGAAGACAAATTGCTATTTGCCTCAGTTAACATGACGTCTTATGGTATCGGGGGTGGAAGACGTCTAAGACGTAACTCATCCCGCACTTCCAGTCAACAATACCTTGATCGACTCCGTGACTCCGGTGAAGGTATTTACCAGAACACACGATCAAGAAACCAAAATTTCTTCGGTCAAAGGAATCTTCCCACTCCTAACATTGGGGGTAGCAGTTTACCGAACTTCAATGCCGATAGCGAAGATTCTGATCGAACTATCCTTTCCACCAGCTCATCCTCAATATCTAGAGAAGTATCTGTCTACGTCACCAACGAAGAGCAAGACGCTTCCAGTTTGGCTAGCCAAGAGCAAAAAATTGTTGCTCTGGAGGCCAACCTAAAAGCTATGGCTGATATGGTTACGAGCATGCACACGGTAATTATGACACAACATGCTGCTCCGCCGGTTGTGAATCCAATTACAACCCAAGAACACGTAGCAGTCTCTGCACCTACCAGGGTACAATCCCCTCTCAGTGCTACTGTACCAGCTCAGGTTACCCCGAGTCATTCCGGTGGTGGGGGTGGGACTTATCATGCGATTCTGCCTCCCAATCCATCAAACCAGTCTACTGCTCCTTAAACATCGAAAGACCCTCTGGAGGCAGTTAAGGTTCTACAAAATCAGTTTGAATCTTTCAAGCAAAAGAAAGGGTTGCATAAACTAGGGATTAAACAACCATATCCTGCTGAGTAGAAGGAAGTTCTGTTCCCACCCAAATATAAGCTGCCAACCATAATGTTGTTTGACGGTAGCACATCTTCAAGTCAGTATATCAACCACTTCGAGATGATGACTGATCATTTTTAGCAGAACGATGCTTTTCTCACTAGAGTATTCGTCAGATATTTAGCAGGTGCTGCCTATGACTGGTATCGTAGCTAGCCAGATGGTTGTACAACATCTTTTGCCGCATTGAAATAGATGTTCTTGGAACGGTTATACGAATGAACGAACGATATGATTATGTCGGCCCTTACTAAAATTAAACAAAGGCCTAATGAAACCGCTGAACGTTTCATAGAGCACCTCTGTCGAGAAGCACTCAAAATGCCTTTGGGTACTCCTGATGCATTGACTATCGATACTTGCAAATCAAATTATCTATAGTCAACATGTGGATGAGACCCACACAATTCCAAGATTGGGGCTCCTTTATAGTAAGTGCCAGGGCAGGTGAAGGCAAAGAAGCCTTGGCCATCAACCTGAGTCAATCGACACCTATAGCAACGGTACCTCCGCAAAGAGCACCATGTCCCAAAGAGGAGTATTCCTTTGATGAAGACGACATCTTGAGCATATTCTATTGTCTGATCAAAAGCAACAAAGTTCAACTGCCTGATGCTAAACGGCCAGATAAAGTAGGTAAAACTGACAATCCTAAATATTGTATATATCATAGGTTCCTGGGGCATCCAACCATGGCGTGCTACTTTTTTAAAGAAAAGATCCAAGAGCTAATCAATGTCAAGGCAATTACTCTTCAGTAAGATAAAAAGATGGTAACCACCAATGTTGTCTCCCTACAGTTCGTGACTTCCCTGCTCAGCTGGCACCTGACGGTGTTGTCCCTATCCTAAAAGGTACCTTAGATATCGTCAACCTCCCGCCAGCATGAAGAGACAGCTTGGTACCACTATCAACCGACAAAGGAAAAATCATGTGGATTCATCCTGATTTGATAGCCGACTTTCAACCAAAGACATCTACTTCTCTTGCCAAGTCAAGGAAGATGGCCAAATATAAGTCATGCCAAATGACTTCAAGCGAATTTTCTTCGCTGGATGGTCATGTTCCCCCTCTAAACACTACATTCATTCCAGTGGCAACTTTGCTTCTTTCTTCAGCGACTATGATACCAAAGCCAGAGATCAAATACCAACTAGAATTCCATCGGTATAGTCAACAGTCCCACAAATTGATGATGAAGATAGGATACGACCTACAGAAAGCTTCTGGCTTAAATAACAAAAAAGGGTCTCATATATATCTCTTTCTCTACGTCTTCAAGACAACCAGTCCCGTGTCGATTTGAGATTTTCGACAGATCATTCATCTCCTCAAAAGAAGAAATCTTCCAAAAGCAAGACACGAGTACAAACCTGTAACATGGTTTCTCTCTCATCTGCTCCCGAAGAAGAAGTCTTGACCGACACTAGATCTGGTAGACTCTACCTTAGAAATTACCCAAATGGTCAAGAGAATAAAATTGTCACTCCTCCTCCTGCTTCTGATGCTCCTACAACATTAGCTCCACCAGCTGACTCAGGTCCTTCTAAACCGATAACAGTTGATAAAGGCAAGTAGCAGGTTCGCTTTGATAAGAACCTAAAGAAGATAACTCCTTTGCAAGGACTCGAAAAACAATATAATTTTCACATTTTGGCTCAACTAGCCAATACTCCAGCAAGATTATCGATTTTCAAACTCGAACGTCTCTCGTGAGAAACTCGAGAAACATTAAGTGAGATTTTGATACAAGCTGATGCTTGTCTGGTACTTCTAAAAACCAGACGAAGAGCCTGTGGCATGCTCTTATTGTCATAGTGTGATGGAAGTGATTCCTAATATCACCTTCACTCAAGGTGACATGTTACTGGAGGACAATCAACATGACCGATCTTTCTACTTTACAGTGTATGTCGATACAATGAAGGTTGATCGCATTTTAGTCGACCCTGGATCTGCACTCAATATTATGCCAAAAACTATATTAGATGCACTGAGGATCCCAGTCCATAGCCTCTCTACGATGGTCACGACTATTCTTGGATTCAATTTCGGGAGAAGCAAACCATTGGAAAAGATCCGCCTAAGAGTCCAAATTGGCGATCTCTGTACAAAAGTCACCTTCTATGTGATTGACAATTACGTCTCCTACAATGTGTTGTTAGGATGATCGTGCTTGTATGAATATAACATTGTGTCATCCACTCTCCATCAATGCTTTAAGTACGTTGATGACAATAGAGAAGTCAAGAAAGAAGTTGCTAATTTCAATATCTTCCGTGGTATCGAGGCCTATTATACAGATTCTAGGATGTACGAAGAAGAATACATGAATGTTGTATTGGCTATGGACACCGAAAAAGACCGAAAAGATAATCCAGATGAGGTCCTAGTAATTCCAGTTAAGGAACGCACTTCTCGTCCCTCATCTTCTCATATGCTGACCATTAATCTCTATCCTACTTCTAAGCCTCCTTCTATTGGAAAAATATAACAAAGTGAGCTCACCTTTTCTGAGCTTCTTGTTATTGACCTTCGTCGTAACAAACCTCCTACTTCTTCTCTTCTTGTTACTAACCTCTGTAAGTCACCAGCCAAGGTTAAAAACACTATTATAAATATTGAAGTAGATATCAATAAAGCAGTGTCTCCTTTGCAGTATATTAATATCAATTATTACACACAGCATTATTTAAAAATTCTGGATAATTTTGAACCTCTTGCCTTGGGGGAAACTCATCCCCTCCAAGATGAGATATCATTCGAACCAGTATAAAACTCATTCTTTCTAATTCCTTCTCGGAAGAAAGATGAGCATTTTATCCTCTTTAGTAAAGGATTGAATCAAAGAACTATATTTGATTGCAACTCTAAAAACAATGATAGTGGACGAATTCAACTACATCGTTACAATCAACAATCCAAAAATATCATTTGGAAGATGGGCTACAATTTTAAATCTGGCCTCAATGGTGGAAAAGGTAGACGAACTCCTATTCGTATACCCGCCCCAAAAGGAAAGTCGTCACAATATTATGACAAGACAAAACATGGGTTAGGCTACACTACGCCAATCACAACCCCAAATATTTCTGAGTCTGATAAAGAAGAATGATCTAATTCTTCTGACTCTTTCTCATCGAATTCAGACACCAGCATAGAGCACGTCCATCGAGTAATTCTATCTTCCAATATAGTGACATCTGAATTCTCAGAGGATAATAAAGATTTTATCGAGGCTTATAAAGAAGAGCCTTGGGTACAACGGATGGATACTTAATGGGAGCTTCGTTTCGAACAACGTGAACAACCTACTGAAGACGAGCTAATCCAAATCGACGTCGGAGACAGCTTCCCCAAGGCCAATCTTTATCAGCAAAAGTCTTCCTGAAGTAGACAAACAAGACTGATCCAGCCCAATAAAGAATACCTTAATTTATTCGCCTGGAGCTATGAAGATATGTCAGGATTAGATCCTCAAATTGCTACTCATAAGCTCAATATTTTGCCAAATACTAGGTCGGTCAAACAACATCAATGACGGTTCCATCCTGATTTGATGGATGCCATAGAAGCTGAAGTCAAGAAGCTCATCGCTTGTGGCTTTGTTACGAAGGAACAACATCCCGACTTGGTAGCTTATGTCGTCCCAGTCATGAAGAAAACAAGGAAAGTCCGAGTCTGCATCGACTTTAGAGACCTTAATGCAGCTTGTCCCAAGGATGAGTTTCTTCTTCCAATTACTGATGTCATGATCGATAACACCTGTGAGTTCGAGCGAATGTCTTTCATGGATGGATTCTCTGGATATAATCAGATCAGGATGAATCCCAAGACGAAAAGCATACATCCTTTCGCAATCTTCTGGGAGTCTATTGCTATACAGTCATGCCATTTGGTCTCAAGAACGCTGGTGCCACCTATTAGTGGGCTATGAGTACCATCTTCCGTGAATATTTATAAAAAATAGTCAAATTCTATGTCGACGATATTGTTGTCAAAAGTCGTCTAAAGGAAGATCACATCAAAGACTTAAGAACTATCTTCGATCTAATGCGTCAGCATCAACTCAAAATAAATCCTACTAAGTCATTTCTAGGAGTCTCTAGTGGCAAATTTCTTTGATTCGTTATTACCTATAATATACACGTTGACCCCGAGAAAGTCAAAGTCATTCAAGATATGCGTCCTCCACGCAACCTAAAAGAGCTACGAGGATTCCAGAGATGACTTGCGTACATCAGAAGATTCATCTCAAATATCTCTGGATACTGCAGACCGTTCACTCAATTGATGAAGAAATGTGTCTTTCATTCGGACTGATGAATGCCAGCAAGCATTTGAAAACATAAAGCAGTACTTGATGAACCCTCCTGTCCTAGTTTCTCTAATCACAGGAACACCCTTTCTGATGTATGTTCGAACAATAGATCACTCTCTGGATGCCCTCCTAGCCCAGAAGAATAATGAAGGCCATGAGCAAGCAATTTACTATCTCAGTCGCACAATGATCGGTGCTAAACATCAATACAGCCCGGTAGAAAAAGAGTGCTTAGCCTTAATGTTCGTTGTCCAGAAAATGCGTCATTATATCAAAGGTCAGACCATTCATGTCATCTCCAGAGTCAATCATCTACGAGTTCTGATGAAAAAGCCTAGTACACTTAACTCCAGACTTGCTATATGGGCGATACTGCTAGAATAGTATGATATGGTCTATGTCCCTTAAAAGTCTGTTAAGGGTCAAGCCCTAGCCGACTTCTTGGCCGCACATCCAATTCTTGAAACTTCAAAACTCTACGACAAAATTCTTGATGAAACTCTAGAGACCAACATGATTTTAGAAGAAATACTTGCTTGGCGTCTATTCTTTGATAGTGCATCCAGAATTGGACCCAACGATATCATCATTGCTGGTGTAGGAATTGTCATTGTATCCCGAGAATGACTAGCTATTCAAAGAGCCTATTCTCTGGATGAACCATGTTTTAACAATGTTGCTGAGTATAATGCTTTACTCATCGGTCTTCGGTTAGCTAAACAGCTGGATATCGACTATCTTGAAGTATATGGAGACTCTAAACTGATTGTCAACTAGGTTAGAGGTACGTATGTGGTCCGGCATCTTGATCTTATCCCTTATCAAGAAGCAGCAGTTAAACTGGCCACATCATTCAAAGGTTTCTTTATTGAACATATATGTCGAGCATGCAATACAGAAGCTGATGCACTCGTAAATCTAGCGGCTGTGTTAGCAATTTATGTGAAAAGGCAACAATTAATCGTCATCGCTAATCGAGAATTATTCTGTGTCGAGAATAATTTGAACATTGAATTCAGTAATGCGGTTAAGATTTACACTACTAACGAGGACTAGAGAACTCCTTTCATCGACTTCGCGGTATATGACATCTTACTGGAAGACCTAAAAAAGCAACAACAATTCGTTGTAGGTCGCTTTGATTCTATTACAATCACTCCTCCAAAACACTCTACCGACGATCATTTAACGGTATGCTCCTACGTTGTCTTGCAGGCGATGAAGCAAAATAGATACTACGTGAAGCTCACGACGGTGCCTGTGGTGCACATCAGCCTGGTCCTAAGCTACATGATCAAATCTGACATATGGGATATTAATAGCCCACCATGGTAGCAGACGCAATCGAATATGCAAGAAAATACAGAGCATATCAGATTCACATGGATTTCATGCACCAATCGTCTGAATTTTTACATCCCACTACAACATCTTGGCCCTTTTAAGCCTGAGGTATGGATGTTATTGGTCCTATCAATCTGCCATCATTTATAGGACATCGGTTTATCTTAGCTATAACCGATTACTTCTCAAAATGGGCAGAGGTTATTGCGCTGGACGAAGTCAAGACAAGCAGTGTCATTAGCTTCATCAAGCATCATGCGATCTATCGATTCGGTGTTCCTCGATGGATCATCCATGACAACGGACCCCAGTTTGTGAGTCAAGCATTCACTTGGTTCTGTAATGTAGCTCCCCTTCCCAAAAAATTTAGAAATATTTTTCTATTATTTATTTTATTTGAACGGTTATTTTTTTAGATTTTGAAAATAGTTATTTAGATTATTATTATTACGGTAAATAAATTTTGCCATAGCTAGGAATTGGAGTACAAGGTGACAGAAAATCGTGGCACAACTAGTGCAGTGACGTGCCCCGACTAGTGTATTGGCCATGCCAGGGAGGGCTGAGCCATAAGAATGTCCTAACTACGAAAACCCGGCTAATTAGTAAACATGACCCAATAAATAATCTAATTATTTAGTTATTATTAGTTATTGACTTGTAGGAGACCAGATCATACCAAATTAGTTCAGACGGGATCCGAACCAAATCAAAGCTCATGTGTAGTCGAGCAGTGAGTCCAGAGACGTTCATATAGACGTATATATATTGACTATTATTATATTAGTATTTATGTTCTGGGCTAGAGAGTATATTATTGTTATAATGCTTAAATATATCAAATATGATTATTTTTAGTTAAAAGATATTCTACTTAGAAGATGGATGCACATTCTTCAAGTGATGCATTTCTAGATCTCCAGGATTTTATACTAAATATATATATATATATATGGAAATGTGTATATATATTGTAGATATGTAAATATAATTGTATGTACACTATTTTATATTTTTCCAGTCTTAAGATATTAGTTGAATTATGCAAATGGATCTCGGCACGTATGGTTTCACCTACTACTCTTAGTTTAAGAAGTTGTGTTCTATTTTTTCTGGAGCAGATGCATCATTTATAGTTATTCCATATTTGTATTTTTCTTGCAAATGTGGATATGGAAATCATCTAGATACTTTAACAAATGCTATTCTTTTCACAGAATTGTATATAAATTTAGATCAAATAAGGATACATACTGGATATTAAAGGAAACTAAGTTTCAGTTACAAGTTTAAGGATTCTGATATCAACCGAATACTATCTGGGGATTACTTGAAATATTGGGATATGTATAAACAGACCATATTCTTATCCATATATTAAGGAGGCAGATAGGCACTATCAGCGTGTTATGTTTTGGATAGGGATACAGATTTGAATCTGATTATTTGTATTTGTCACCCGTAAATTAATAGGCTATCTGCTTAAATTCCCCACAATCCGCCCATAGAGACCCAGCCGAGCCCAGCCCTGCTTTAAGCTAACCGAGAGCCCACATGCAAACTAATTCAACCAGGCTTGAGCTCCTCACCCCGGGCTTAGGGAGCAGACCTGAACCCTGCTATTAGCACAGCCAACCCGAAGTACACCCGAGCAGTAGAAGGAACTCCCCAGGCCCATTAACTCTGTTACATAACTGACATATGTAAGTCTATACCCGAACGAACGAACGAGAGAGAAGGGAACGAAAACAAAACCATAAACCCTAAGCACCTTCGCCCCCACCCCTGCCCTGGGCGGCCCAACCGCCGACGGTGCCGCCGCACGCGGCCACGGCCGCGCAGGTGCGCATTCGTGTGCACGAAACTGACACTCAGCGACAGCAAGTGCAGTCCGCCGAGGCAAATTCGTCGCGTGTTTTCTTCGCGCACGCTCGACTAATCATCGAGCCGTTTTCTTTGGTATGCATCTAACCTAACCATCTTTATTTCGATCGTATTACTTTGATTTACGTTGTACGACACGCGTCACGAATCGAGCCCAAAGATTGACACAAAATCTGTTCCAAAACAGAGTTTATAGCTGTCCAACCATCCGTATTTGGAGATCGTTTTCGATCAATCTAATACCAGATTAGAAATTCTGCTTAAAGACAGCCCTAGACAACCTATAGGACTTCGAATCCCTTTTTACGGAATTTGATTCCATCGACTACGTGTCGAGAAATCAAATCCTAAAGTTTCCCAAAAAGCTGTTTTAAAAACTAGAAAATTGCTCCACACGACGTGCGTTCTGCCATTCCGGGCGACGTGGTCATGAACCGTAAGCATAGAAAGCTGCGTAACGGTTTCGTGGTCGTGTGGGCTTTGACGGAATTCAAATTGGTCGTGTGTGTGCGACGAATTTGATGCGTATCCGTCGAAATTCACCGTATCATGCACTTTGCAAATTTCTCAATTACTTTGTGCACGCTCATCGGATCGAGACGAAACTTATGCCAACATAACCATATCATTTTTCTGCTCCTGTATGCCAAGTTTGGTCCGATTCTGAGACCGTTGATAAAATTACCGTTTTGTGGGCCCCACGGTCCCACTCAACGGGCGATTTTGTGCACGGCCCGCCGGAATCCAACTCTGGACATACGGTTGGGTTCGTATCGGAAAACTGAATCCGTAGACATGTAGTTTGACGACTTTAGAGACCATTGACTCTGGTACGCTTTTCGGTGCAAAGCGGGTCCAACGGCGGATATCGTTTTTGCTCCAAATTACCGTTTTGCCCCTGTGTCCAGAATTGGACTTAAAGACAGGCAATCCTAGCTAATTTGACTATTCTGAGAACGTTGGTACTATTTATTTTAGCATCCGGAGACTTCTACATGTGTTGACTGATTGTGGCTCATTGAGTGGTATGGTATTATTGGTTTCTCCAGCTAAGGACCTCAGGCAAGTGCACTTTCTGATTGCTTTCCGATTCATAGTAGTCTTTTTATTTCATGTCTATACATATATCTTGCTGCTTGTTGACACGCTCGTCACATGGAGTTGTCGGGAGGGGAAATATTTAAGTAGACATGTGAACTACCCAGAACTATCCCATGAGTCTATTCTTGAATAATAGCACCTGCGCACGACACGTGCAGTGTGTCGGATTTAGCCCTAGCCGTTCACATGTCGAAAGGATATTTCACACCACCTAGATAGATGTCTTTTATTAGTTTTTCTTATTTTCTTCTCTATCATGCTATGTCATCAGTTATTTACTAGTTTTGATATCTCATATGTTATTTTTATGTCTTGTTAATTCTATTGTGTTTTTGCATTGTCGTCGGTTTCTGTACTTGTTCCATTCCTGACTGGAAACCAACATTTTTCAGGTTTAGCCGCGATCATTCTTGGCACTGGAAAGATTTGGGTATGCTGATGCCAACCTAGAAGTAGATAGCCATTGTATCATTTCATTAATTGTAAAACTTTGTATTTTCCTTTAAATATAAATGTTGTAAATGTTGTAATAAATTAGAAATGTGAATGAGCATCAAATGTTATTTCTTGAGCATTTATTCTTGCGGGCTTGACAGCGTTCTACCGCCGACTCTGCGGTGTAGGCTAGCTTGGACATGTCTCGTATCCGAAAAAGCGGGTGCGGGTCGTGACAAGTTTTTGTGGTGGCCCATGCAGGTCAGTTTTCATAAAATATTGTGAACTCGTGATGGTACGTTAGTCGTACTATTGCGAGCCTGCGACCAGGAAATGCTCATTCACAAGCTAGGATTAAAATGATTTAAGAGAACAACTAGGATAAGGGTCCCTTATTAAACTGACTAATTGGGTAGTTAAGGTTGTTAGATAGGCCATGCTATTTTTGAATTCAGATAAACTTGCCCGATCTCTATAGAAACACTGATACTTTTGATATGACATTATGATCCAATGTGGATCCACTATTCACTGGTAAGTTAGACTTGCCTAGAATTAAGGCATTAATTTTAATGAACTATTTAATATTCTTTTGCGTAGTAGATATAGATCTTATGTCATAAGTTAGAGTTGTTTGTTTTAAATACTATGTTACCGTAGGGAATTAGTTTAAATCTTCTAAATCTGTTATTTGCATACGAATCTCGAGGTAGATTGGCTTGAGATTTTCCATCAACCATTGAAATGCACATAAAATAGACACTAGGATGTTTGTATCTCTTTTTCTTTAATTAATTCCTCCATGGTTAAATCTTTTATTTTAAATGTTGCGATTGATAGGACAAATACCTACGCTCTATTTTAGTCAACTTGTTTGAATCTCTAGAAGCTCATGGATTTTTACGGTTATAGTTAGAGAAATATTAGCTAACCCATAAAGTTTAGACAGCAGCGCACTGTCATCAATTATTTGAGAGTGGAGAATGTGAGTTCACTACAGCCAGCAGCGCACTGGCGAGGCACAACCCACAGAATTGAAATCATCCCGAAGAACCATAGTCTATGGAACATTACTAAGACTATGTTCTCGTTGACCTCTTTAGATCCTAGATACCCTTGTGCCAATATAGCGTAGAGTACCTGATAGCTTATCACATCTGAATCACGGAACCAAGGGTTTGTCACAGCCAGAGTATACAGACGAGGCATAATTCCCGATGAAATGACTTCAGACGTGATTAGCAGTTTAGGATACTATAGAGGATAGGAGCTGCCCTGTGTGTCCCAGAAGATCCAAAGCCAAAACTAGTGAAGGCCTTGTAAGTTGGATAGCCTGTCTTCCAACCTAGCGTTATGTGGTCCTTGTGATCTATTGATAAGGTAGTTGACTGATAATAATAGGTTACCTAGAATATAGAATCTAGAGTCCATAATCCATTAGTCAACCAAGGCCTTATAAATAAAAGATAGTAGGATTGACTGTATAGGCAATAACACCAGGTAAGGTTTTGATTTTCCAAAACTCAAACTACTTATTCCTCCTTTCAAAAATCTCGCATATTTATATTTTGACTCTCTTGACCAATTCTACTATTACAGTCTAGTTTTTGCAAGCTTCCTCTTTTATCGAGCTTGATTCAAGACATATGATTATTGGGGACGCCCATTAACATATTGTTTAATCAGAATCATTGTATCACGGTCTGATCAACCATGATACATTTGGTTCACTTTTCATCTAATTACCCTACGTAGAATAAGATTTAGATGTCTCTAAGATCTCATCCACGACTGCTTTGACCATTCCTCTTGAATTATACATTCGCCTTTGAATCACGTAATCGTATTCAGTGACATCCTTTTTGAACTCTTTATTGCTTTGTCTTTCACCGATAAGAAGGACGAAAGCTCGTAATTGATAGATGGATACAGAGTACCCCCATGGCTATGATGGTTGTATACGCAAGTGTATCTACCATCGGCCAGCCCTGTGACAGTAACTTTGCCTTGAGTTACTCGTTCTCCTCTCGACCATCAAGCTACTATTGTGACCTTCTAGCCATCTGAATTTGAGGAACGATCCTTGACTTGACTTATATCCACTGTATCCCATTACGCTGTGCCTTGTTCATTATTGACCAGAGTCGAGATACAATATCCGGACTTTGGAATCCTTCTGATCTCATTATCCCTAAAACCATATCCCAGCTTCTAAGGTGGGTAGGCTGTAAGCTTTCTAAAATTTTGGGGGTATATGAAGATTACCGATTGATTAGAATAATTTCCATTATGACGATAAATAGTGCCCCTGGACTCCCACTTTCCATTTAGATCATTTCGTGTCTCCGGCCGTGTCATTAATATTCGGAATACGAGACCAACTGTTACCTTCCAACAGATTTCATATGCAAGATCTAGATGAGTCCACCTTCATCTAGGTATATCATGTCCCACTCAAACCCGTCCCCTTGTACTCTATTTTTATGGTACGACTTTCAGGTTAAAAGGATTAGTCATAACCCTTACCGTAATACCAGTATATTTTCCGACTTCCCTTAGAGCTCAACCTTGACTCATTTCCTTCGATCCAATATATGGTTGCGATCTACTCGAAGCCCACTATGCACATGTCACAAGTGTGCCGCCCAATTGAGGCCTTATGTTCTACTTAAACACAAAAGTCACGAAAGGCGTATTTCGGACTTTATGAACCTAGCTAACCAACCTGACGAGCAACTAGCTCAACCCCTTGAATAGAAATCTATTCAAGAATACCCTAATCTAGTAGGAATAGTCTTATCATTGGAATCTTGCCCAGTCCATATAGAATGCAATCCAAGGTTTATCCAGCCAACTAGTAATGTCCACATAGGGAATCCATTAAGATCCAGTACAACCCATCTAGGCATACCACCATATTTGGACTAGAAAAACCGAACTATTTGAAATAGGTTCCTACCCCTATTGTGCTGTCTCCATCTTTTAGAATGTGAAGTCATTCGTAACCTTATTCCATCTACCTGGAAGTCGTGACACGATCTTGTGTTGTATTATATCCCTTGCTCGTGTGTTTAAATAACCACGGATAAGACCACAATCTTGATTTCTCAAATTCTGTTCCATTATAGAATCTTGTTTGAATTAGAATTTCAAAAACAAGACTTCTGTATTGCACGGATTGTAGGCCACTCCAAGTAACGAAGGGCTCTTTGACGTAGCAAGTGACTGAACTAGAATAGCCCAATCTAGCAAATAAGGCTTTGGCTCATAGACTTCCTTTCTATCTGCATCATCAGATACTCTTTACCACCCTGGAACTACATACTTGCTCTTGATTACTCTTCCTTATTTTTCCTGTCCTTCCTATTTTAGAGCGACGTGTGGTCATTCTTATTAGAATTTATCAATATTTATTTGCTACTTGTATAAATTTGTTGCTTGTTAAAAATTCGGGTTGCTTGATAGATACGAGAGGATTATGGGTACCATATGCCTAGATATTTGTTGATAGGATTGTTAGAAACCAGTTAGAAAATTTTAATATTTTAGTTTAAGGAGTAGTGTGACCAAAGGTGGGTAGAAGTCCTGGAGGCTATATGGCTAGGAGAAGAATACAACTATATTTTTTTGGAATTAAAATTTGAGAAGATTGTGGTAATAGTGGATTTATTCTTTTACTTTTACTTTTATTTTATTTTATTTTATTTTATTTTATTTTATTTTATTTTATTTTTTTGAATTTTAGGCATGGTTATGAGTAAGAATTTCGAGGACGAAATTATTTTTAAGGTGGGTAGATTTGTAGCTCCCCTTCCCGAAAAATTTAGAAATATTTTTCTATTATTTATTTTATTTGAACGATTATTTTTTTAGATTTTGAAAATAGTTATTTAGATTATTATTATTACGGTAAATGAATTTTGCCATAGCTAGGAATTGGATTACAAGGTCACAGAAAATCGTGGCACAACTAGTGCAGTGACGTGCCCCGACTAGTGTATTGGCCGTGCCAGGGAGGGCTGAGCCATAAGAATGTCCTAACTAGGAAAACCCGACTAATTTGTAAACATGACCCAATAAATAATCTAAGTATTTAGTTATTATTAGTTATTGACTTGTAGGAGACCAGATCATACCAAATTAGTTCAGACGGGATCTGAACCAAATCAAAGCTCATGTGTAGTCGAGCAGTGAGTCCAGAGACGTTCATATAGACGTATATATATTGACTATTATTATATTAGTATTTATGTTCTGGGCTAGAGAGTATATTATTGTTATAATTCTTAAATATATGAAATATGATTATTTCTAGTTAAAAGATATTCTACTTAGAAGATGGATGCACATTCTTCAAGTGATGCATTTCTAGATCTCCAGGATTTTATACTAAATATATATATATATGGAAATGTGTATATATATTGTAGATATGTAAATATAATTGTATGTACACCATTTTATATTTTTCCAGTCTTAGGATATTAGTTGAATTATGCAAATGGATCTCGGCACGTATGGTTTCACCTACTAATCTTAGTTTAAGAAGTTGTGTTCTATTTTATCTGGAGCAGATGCATCATTTATAGTTATTCACATATTTGTATTTTTCTTGCAAATGTGGATATGGAAATCATCAAGATACTTTAACAAATGCTATTCTTTTCACAGAATTGTATATAAATTTGGATCAAATAAGGATACATACTGGATATTAAAGGAAACTAAGTTTCAGTTACAAGTTTAAGGATTCTGATATCAGCCGAATACTATCTGGGGATTACTTGAAATATTAGGATATGTATAAACAGACCATATTCTTATCCATATATTAAGGAGGCAGATAGGCACTATCAGCGCGTTATGTTTTGGATAGGGATACAGATTTGAATCTGATTATTTGTATTTATCACCTGTAAATTAATAGGCTATCTTCTTAAATTCCCCACAATCGGCCCACAGATACCCAGCCGAGCCCAGCCCTGCTTTAAGCTAACCGAGAGCCCACATGCAAACTAATTCAACCAGGCTTGAGCTCCTCACCCCGGGCTTAGGGAGCAGACCCGAACCCTGCTATTAGCACAGCCAACCCGAAGTACACCCGAGCAGTAGAAGGAACTCCCCAGGCCCATTAACGCTGTTACATAACTGACATATATAAGTCTATACCCGAACGAACGAACGAGAGAGAAGGGAACGAAAACAAAACCATAAACCCTAAGCACCTTTGCCCCCACCCCTGCCCTGGGCGGCCCAACCACCGACGGTGCCGTCGCGCGCGGCCACGGCCGCACGGGTGCACGTTCGTGCGCACGAAACTGACACTCAGCGACAGCAAGTGCAGTCCGTCGAGGCAAATTCGCTGCGTGTTTTCTTCGCGCACGCTCGACTAATCATCGAGCCATTTTCTTTGGTATGCATATAACCTAACCATCTTTATTTCAATCGTATTACTTTTATTTATGTTGCACGACATGCATCACGAATCGAGCCCAAAGATTGACACAAAATCTGTTCCAAAACAGAGTTTATAGCTGTCCAACCATCTGTGTTTGGAGATCATTTTCGATCAATCTAATACCAGATTAGAAATTCTGCTTAAAGACAGCCCTAGACAACCTATAGGACTTCGAATCCCTTTTTACGGAATTTGATTCCATCGACTACGTGTCGAGAAATCAAATCCCAAAGTTTTCCAAAAAGCTGTTTTAAAAACTAGAAAATTGCTCCACACGACGTGCGTCCCGCCATTCCGGACGACGTGGTCGCGAACCGTAAGCATTGAAAGCTGCGTAACGGTTTCCTGGTCGTATGGGCTTTGACGGAATTCAAATTGGTCGTGTGTGCACGACGAATTTGATCCGTATCCGTCGAAATTCACCGTATCGTGCACTTTGCAAATTTCTCAATTACTTTGTGCACGCTCATCGGATCGAGACAAAACTTGTGCCAACAGAACCGTATCATTTTTTGGTCCTGTATGCCAAGTTTGGTCCGATTCTGAGACCGTTGATAAAATCACCGTTTTGCGGGCCCCACGGTCCTACTCAACGGGCAATTTTGTGCACGGCTTGCCGGAATCCAACTCTGGACATACGGTTGGGTTCGTATCGGAAAACTGGATCTGTAGACATGTAGTTTGACGACTTTAGAGACCATTGACTCTGGCACGCTTTTCGGTGCTATAATGCCTGTTGTTCGTATTACGTATTTGGAATACGTATACGTATTTTATCTTGTATTTGCATATCTCCTTGGTTTGGCTTGGCTTGTTTACTTTCGGTTTGGGTTGGCTTGGTTCGGCCGGCCCAATGCTTGGTTCGTCATGGGCCAAGGGTGGAACACCTTAGCCTATGCTTCTCCTTCATTTCCACCACAACCCCCTCTTTATTATCCCCACCAACCTTCTCTCTCCTCCATAATTCTCATTTACTTCTCCTTTCCCCACCATTACTCTTCTCCACCAACCAAGAACACCATAGGCAAGTGCAACTTGCTTCCACAAGAGATCTCCTTTTGATGGTTTCATTAGCTTCTCCTCATGATTCTAAACCACATTAGAACTTGTCATTTTCCATTTTGAGGCTTTAATTCTTGTAGATCTAGAGTCTTGCTATTTTCGGATTTTTAGGGTTTTGATCTATCAAACTTCTTTGTTTTCAAGCTTTGATGGTTTCATATTGTAGAGAATTTTATTCTACCCAATTTTGACCTTTGGAAAGTTGGATTCGGACTTGTTTTGACCAAGATATGGACAATTGAAGCTTAGATTCAACTTTAGAGTTCTTGCTGTTTTTGCCATTTGGAGAAGACAGTGAACAGTGAGCTAGCTTTTTAGCTTACGCTACTGAGCTGCGTGCGCTTTTTAGCGAGCGTACGCTAACTTGAGTACGCTGCTCTTTTGCGTGCGTACGCTAGCCTTGATTCGCTGCCTGTTGACAGCGTGTCTTTTGCGTACGCTAGCGTGAGCGTGCCCTAGACCCTTTCGTATGCTAGCTCGAGCGTACGCAGTCTTGAGCGTACGCTAGCTTGAGCGTACGGTGACCTGTAGCTTGAGCGTGCCCTTGTGTACGCTGACCCTTGCGTACGCTTCCCATTGGAAGTGTATGGACCCTTTGGTACGCTAGCTCCAGCGTACGCAGACCTGATGCGTACGCTAGCTTGAGCGTACGCTAGCTTAAGCGAGCAAGGCGTACGCATGACCCGAGCGCATGTTGACCCGAGCGTATGTTGACCCGAGCGTATGTTGACCTGAGCGTAGCCTGATTACCCTGGATCTTCTATTGCCCTGTATATTAATATTTTATTAGATATTTAACGTCCATTTTATATCCTTACGCCTTTTGTCCTGAACTTAAAAATCACGAATTTACTTGATATATTTAGAATTGATAATTGAGCATGACGTGATAGTGACCCATAGTGGTGCACTCCTGACATGATAACCGGACATGACCTGATAGTGGCCCGTCGTGGCACACTCCTGACAAGTACACTTGGTATGATAACCTGACATGACCTGATAGTGGCCCGTCGTGGCGCACTCCTGACAAGTACACTTGGCATGATAACCTGACATGACATGACCTGTATAATAAATCCTGGACACCGTGGGCGATTGTGCTTGTACAAATAAACCAGTCCTGTCTTGCATCATGTCTAGGATGGGACTCCTGAGTACCACGGTCAGGAGTACCTACTAAAATGGACTAAGGTTAACAACTAGATTAATACATTAGTCATGAAGAGATTTCCCAGCTACAGGCAATCCCGTTACCTGGGCGCGCTTGGGATCTGTAGCCTGCCGTCGAGTAGGGCACATTTCCAGCACACTGTCATGTGTTGCACCCTTCAAACTGCTTAAGGGTACATATGTTTCCTGGACGATGTACCCACCTGAATTCAACCCTAATCTCTCGACCTGGGTGACCTGGATGGTCTGCAGGGCTTGTGGCTGTGGAATAATCTCACTGCATCTTGTTAGTAATTAGGCTTGTGACAACCCTAGTTAGTTAAAGTATCAAGCCGTAATTCTTGCTTGGCCGTGAAGTGATTGGATGGAGTCTAACCAGTCTAGTATTGCCCTGATCCTGTTCCAGATTATTAAATGACCAGAATGCTTGTATTTATTTTACCGATATATGGTGAGAATTCCAAGTTCTGTTCAGACGAAGGGTTATAACCCCGGTCCTTGTTTGGTTTATGGGTTGTAACCTGGTTATCTGAATAGTTCCATGGTTATCTCGTCGTATATCATCCTGGTGTATTTTCTTTATTTCCAGTTCTTACTTTTATTTATATCTTGTGCTGATTGCTGGTTTTAGTTCTTAAGTGAAGCTTCCTTTGTGGCACTTGCTCTTTCTGGGGTCTGACCCAGCTGGTTTTGTGTGGCCAGATTTCGGAGTAGCTCCAGAGGATCTACCGACCTTCCTGCCAGATGGTGAACACTAGACGGAACCCTGGCAACGAGTGGGTTATTTTTGGCTCTCCCACTCTATTGTAAAAATATTCTTTTGAGGCGTTTAGCCGACGAGCACCTGTTTAGCTCGATTGTACTTTACTTATTGTCTGCCTACGGGCTGTAGCATGATTAACATATCCTAGGGTTGATCATGTATGACTAAACTCTTGCTAGTCCTAACATTTTGTAACGACTAGCTTCATGATCAGCTGAATATGTAATGTTTGGGACGCCTTACTATTGTATATTTAATGATCGTACATCTTGTAACTTTTACTTACTTGCTTGTGATTGAGACAATAGGCTTGTTCATAACCTTAAGAGACTGCTGGCTTGTAGTTAAACCCTCATGTATCCTAGACAGCCGTGACCGTATAGCGAGGTGGGTTGCACTTCAATATACGTAGCTGGCTATGTCTGCCCCCGCTCTCCAGTATTCTGGTTCTGGGGCGTGACAGGTGCAAAGCGGGTCCAACGGCGGACATCGTTTTTGCCCCAAATTATCGTTTTGCCCCTGTGTCCAGAATTGGACTTAAGGACAGGCAATCCTAGCTAATTTGACTATTCTGAGAACGTTGGTACTATTTATTTCAGCATCCGGAGACTTCTACATGTGTTGACTGATTGTGGCTCATTGAGTGGTATGGTATTATTGGTTTCTCCAGCTAAGGACCTCAGGCAAGTGCACTTTCTGATTGCTTTCCGATTCATAGTAGTCTTTTCATTTCATGTCTATACATATATCTTGCTGTTTGTTAACACGCTCGTCACACGGAGTTGTCGGGAGGGGAAATATTTAAGTAGACATGTGAACTACCCAGAACTATCACATGAGTCTATTCTTGAATAATAGCACCTGTGCACGACACGTGCAGTGTGCCGGATTTACCCCTAGCCGTTCACATGTCGAAAGGATATTTCACACCACCTAGATAGATGTCTTTTATTAGTTTTTCCTTATTTTCTTCTCTATCGTGCTATGTCATCAGTTATTTACCAGTTTTGATATCTCATATGTTATTTTCATGTCTTGTTAATTCTATTGTGTTTTTGCATTGTCGTCGGTTCGTGTACTTGTTCCATTCCTGACTGGAAACCAATATTTTTCAGGTTTAGCCACGATCATTCTTGGCACTGGGAAGATTTGGGTATGATGAGGCCAACCTAGAAGTAGATAGCCATTGTATCATTTCATTAATTGTAAAACTTTGTATTTTCCTTTAAATATATGTTGTAAATGTTGTAATAAATTAGAAATATGAATGAGCATCAAATGTTATTTCTTGAGCATTTATTCTTGCGGGCTTGAAGCGTTCTATCGCCGACTCTGCGGTGTAGGCTGACTTGGACACGTCTCGTATCCGAAAAAGCGGGTGCGGGTCGTGACATGTAATGACACCCAAATCCACAACATTGCTTCTACAGCTTATAATCCTGTAGCTAATGGTTTAGCAGGTGTAAAACCCCTAAATTTTACTATAATTTTTTTCCTGATATTTATTTAACTTAATATTTGTACGTCGAATGCGAGTATCTACACGTAAATACAAAGTATTTATTATTTCTTATACAAAAAGTTTTATTATCATAAATATAGAAGACATATATTTTATTTCAATATAGTATAATTAAATATTTTATTTTGGTGAAAGGTATATAAATTTCGTCGTACTAGAGTGACAACTTTATAAGTACTTATTTCTAAAATAATAATTACGTAGATATTTTGTACTAGTTGCATGCAGAATACATGAGATTTAATTCATGTACATATTTCAAAATTTTTATTTATCTTAAGTTATCAAAAAGGTATTTGAAGGTATTTCCTACTAATATTTAAAATATATATTGGAATTTTTCAAAATTAATTATTATATTAATTCTATAAAAAGATATTTTGGATTTATAGATGATAAATTAAATTGTGATTAGATTTATTGATTTAAATTAAATAGTTTAATTTAAATGTGTAATTTATCTATATTTAAATTGGATTTAAATTTAGATATGAATGTATTGATTTAAATTTAATAGTAAAATTATTTATTTGGGTTTAAATAAGTCATAATCTTTATCTACCAAGGATTCCTCAACCCTATATATGGGAGCTTTTCTATTGATTCCTCCATAATTATCTCCACAAATAGTTTCTCCATCCAAAAGTGTCGTGTATCGTGTCCGTGTCCAATTCCTTTTCGTGTCAGCCATGACGACCTTGGGTGTCTTTCTAATAGATTATTTTCTTTGTACATGTACATTGCTACCTCCCCGTGTCGACAACCCCGATACGATAGGTCTAATCCCTAATCTAACCCGACCTCCTTCATGTCCGACACCCCGACACTCGACCCCTGCCATATTCGGCACCTCCACCAACAGATCTGCCACCACAACCACCACCGCTGCCGCCATTGAACCTCCATCATCACAGTCCACCGTCCGACCTCGCCATCCCCGGCCATCCATAGACTCACCCCCACGCACACCACCGTCCACTATTTCTGCCATCGGCCAAACCACACCCAACTTCCGTCTGGCCACCGACCTATAGCCGACCACTCCCTACCACCACGGCGAGCCGCTCTTCCCTGGGTCACTAGCAAACCCACTACCACACAGACCACTATCAGCGCCGCCGTCTCCTCTAAACTCCCTGACCCATGAACATCATCACCACCATCGCCCGTTACCATCATCTCCGCCATATTCCCTCCTCGTCAAAACATCCCTACCACCACACCACAGTAAAAACACCACCATCTTCGACCAAAACCACCAGCAAACCCCTAAAATAACGACCACCATAAATCACCACCACCATCACCAAAGGAGAAATAAGAGAATGCTAACTACCTCCGTCGCGCACCTGGCCTCTACCGGACCCGCGTCCTCTGTCCGTCGTTCACCATTGCCCGTACGCCATCGTCGGCACTGTACAGCCCCGAGGTCACCGCGATTTGCCAGATCTGGCGACTCTCCCGTCGAGCGCCTGAGCCAACGGTCGACCGCCCTCCTAATCTTATCCTTTCCCGTCCTCCTCCTCCTCGACCTGCCCGCGCCGGTTCGAACTCCTCCACCCCTCGATGACTGCTCCGACTACGAGTTCGTCGAGGAGCACTGCTCTCCGCCGTGGACCCCTGCACGCCCTACGACGTCTGATCGCCCCCCTGCAACCTTGACAAACCATCAGCCAGCCCGCTCCGGTGAACATCGCATTGGTAAGGTCCCGACTTCTTCGCACCCCTCGTCCCCTTCTCCATCTTTCTCCTCTCTGATTCTCTTTCCCCAAAGTTATACACACACAACCCTCTCTCACTTACTCACTGTATACATATATTTTTTCCAACACAGCAAACAGGTGAAGGAGTCAAGTCATACTAATATTTTGTTTTATTATAACCATTGTATTATACTTATTAGCATCAACCAGTATGTATGCATATCATTATTTTCGAAATAATTATTATTTTTATCACCATGGCTTTTATTATTTATAATATTATTACTTATATTTATTATAAAATATCTACATATGCATAATTAATAATTTTGAAATATTTTTTTTACAAAATATAGAGTTGGACTTGGCCTTAAAACTATTTCAAATTGGTGAGGAAAAAGAGAGAGTGTATTATTATAATATTTTCTCATCTAAATAAAATAGAGTTTTTAAAAGATATTATTAATTATTCTGATCTATTAAAATAAACAACTATTTTGATCTTCCAGTTATAGTTTTGTCCTAGAACGATTTTTATAATAAAATATAGTTCCCAATTGTTATATATAAAATTATTTTCAAGCAGTTTCATAAATTATTCTAACTAATAAAATATATTTTCAACTATTATAAATATTTTTCTAAAATTATATAAGTATTTTTGTGAACTTCTTCGATTTTCCTTATGTTCATAACTAAGCCCATTACTTCTAAACTCTCGTCAATTCTGGACTTCTTTATGTCGTCCTAATTAATTTGATTATTCGAAACCCAATGGACCAGTCTGTGCCACCATCGGAGGCCCCTTGCGTAGTTGTAACACCAAAGTCAAACTTTGTCCCACATTGATCATCGCAGCACACCAGGAGCCACTACCAGGCAAGTATACCTTGCTATAATTTACTGTCATATTATTTATTTTTAGCATTATTTACTTTGTTTCATATTTATCAGTTTTATTTGTTATAAACTGCACGTCCAAGCCACACTTGGGTGCAAACGACTCTATTAGTCGTTTTTCTTGGTTTTTGCTTTATTTTATGCATGTTGACTTAGTTTTAGTGGACTACCTTCTTTTTGGGGGATATCCTTATATCTCCTTCGGTCATGACACTCTTACTACATGGTTTGAGATATTTTGCTAGGGGCACGACTTGCATATTGATTGGCCATCTCTATAGTCATGTGTCGGATAGATGATTGTAACTGCTACGATTAAGGTATAGAGACTCGAGCAGTTATAAAACCGGACGGGTCATGGACATGACTTGGTCGGTATGGGAAATATTGGGGGAGGACAGTCGCTAGTGCGTATGGGAAGCCAAACAGGTAAACCATTGTTTTTGAAAAGAACTATGGTGAGATTATATTTGCAGATACCCTCTGACGTTTTGGACGTTACGGACGGATACATATGACTGGATGCCAGTTACGTACTTATATCCTAAATCCCACCCATGCGCATGAAAGTTGTCCTCTAAATTGCACATTAGATGGTTAGAATTCCCTTAGCATATTTTTGTCTAGGAGAGTCTTTGCATATTATTATTATTCTGACAATTCATATTAGCATGTTCTTCCTGTATCTTGTTACGTCCCTCTGAGGACCTGGTGATTTCTCCAGGTGTGTTTGTGATTTTTGCAGGTGCTCTAGCCAAGGACATAGTTTACAATCTACCTTCACGATGCTAGCTTTTGGATCGCCTTTCGCTTCGTTCGACTCTTCCATCGTCACTATGTATTTCTCTCTTTTTGTTGGTAGTGGATTTGTCTCCGCCCAACGTTTTGTACAAATGACATTTATAAGTTGATTTTATGATAATTGGTTTGTGGATGAGATTAGTTTCATGGTTACTACAGTTTACAGCTTATGTATACGTACGAGGTTCCATATATTGGAATGTGCATCGTATGTATACAGCTGGCATGTCTACGTACTTAGTCCTAAGTATTTTAGGACTAGAACGTTACAGCAGAAGCATTCAATAAGACAATCATCAAGCTTCTCAAGAAATTCATTTATGCCAATAAACAAAACTGGAGCAAAAAGCATGAAGAATGTCTATGGGCGTAGCATACCACTCTACGTACCCCGACTGGCTGTATACCTTTCTCTCTGGTATATAGATGCGAAGTCGTCTTACCGTTAAAGATCCAAATCATATCTTTGAGGATAGCTATTACCAATGAACTCACTGTAGAAAATAATGATCTTCTTCGACTTCAAGAGCTTGAAGCACTCGACGAGAAGCGACTGCTAGCTTAACAATACATTAAGCTGTATCAAGCCCGAATCTCGAAAGCTTTCAATCACAAAGTTAAAGTACGAACCTTTCAAAAAGGTAAGCTAGTCCTTACTGTCAGACGTCCTATGACTATGATACACTTGAGAAAAGGTAAATTTGAGCCAAAATGGGAGGGTCCATACATTATAAGCAAAGTTTTCTCTAACGGAACTTATCAGCTGACTGGGATAGACGGTTGAATTGCTATGATACCTATTAATGGCAAATTCCTCATGAAATATCATATTTAAAAGTGTATATTATATTTCCTAGCAAATATTGTATAAACGTAAATCTTCGAATTTTTATCTTTTATTCACACTTTCGTGAATAAACCCACAGATAATAAGTCTTAAAAATTTCTAGCGGAGTCTTAATTAAATCTTATGGTCCATCTTCAAAAGATTTACCCATAACATCTGTAAGACCCAGTTTTCTGAAATTAGGGTATTTTTGAAAATTTATTATTTTTATTACTTATTAATGGTGTTTTAGTCATGATATGATTTTTGATGATTTTAGTTAATTTAAAACTATTTTCTAAGTCATGGCTTATGACTTTGTGATTTTACTAGTATAACCCTAGTGTAAACCGTAGAGATTTCATAACCTAGAAACTAACCATGATCATGTGAGCCTAGCCATAGGTTTAGAACATCAAATTAGGGCTTTTTAGCCTAAAGGGTATTTTGGTAATTTTCTAGGATTTATTAGGAATTATTTGGATTTATGTGTTTTTACTATTATTTAATTAGTTGATTAGTGTCATGTTAGCTCCTAACCTAGTTTACCCTAACCTAGAGATTAGTCACTAACCTAGGAGGCTAATGTTAGATGTTAACCTATGTGTAAATATCTTAGGTTGGAAATATCTAAGATATTACTTTCTTAGATATTTTAGAAACCGAAAATATCTATCCCCTTAGTCAAAGACTTAGGAGCTAAGTTTTGCTAGGTGGATAAACCCTAAATATCTACCCCCTACCCCCCCCCCCCCCCATGGCAGCCACACCCTACCCCCATCCTATATAATCACCTCTCCTTATCATTCATGCCATTTTTCACTACTCCTAAAAACCTATTTTTTCCACAACTTCACACCCTCACCACTTAATCATTTGGACTCCAAATTGAGCCTAGTTTCTTGCATTAGACTCCCCTACACTAGAGGATACTAGTTATGGCTTGCTAGCAAGGATTTGTGGAGCTTTGGACATTGGGAGTTGAAGGGGGTTTTCATTCAAAAAGGCCTAATATTGAGGATTTTGCACTCATAGGTAAATACCTATAAACCTAGCTAATATTGTGATTTCTCTTCATAAATGCATGCATATAGGTATACCCTAACTGTGGGTCAAGTTTGGTGAGATTTAGGCTTGGTTTGGTGTCCGTATCGGACACGTGTCTGTCTCTTGATTTCAATGTTTGGTGAAATGCCACATAGGATTAAACTTTGTTATTTTGTAAAACAAATTACACTTCCTTGTAGCCCTAGACATGTAGGACACGAAACAACTTGACTGAGCACATTTTGTGCTGTGTCCGTGTCCAAAATGGACACGAATTTGCAGCACGAGGCCACGCGTGCATGCCCTGCTACTCGACACTTAGCACGGACACTGTGGGACACGTGGACACGTGAAAATTGACACAGAGGAGGGGGCAACCTCTGACATGTCCCCCCTCGAGTTTGAGACACGTTGGTGTCGTGTCGAGAGAGCACGGACACGTGCACTGGTTATACACTGTCAGCACACACGCGCACGGGGGCCAACTTCGCGCATGTCGTGTCGCATGGACACGACACTTGGGCACCTCGTGGTGACACGAGTGTGTAGCCCATCATGGGGCGAACACGTGGACACGAGCACATAGTGTGTCGTGTCCTGTGTCGCGAACACGAGACGCACGACCGCGTGCACGACGCGGTCTGAAACGCGCGTATCAGTCGTGTTTTCACGACTGATACGGTCTTCATACCGTGTCCTGGATCAACGTGGACACGGTACAGGGTGTTGGACACGTGCACAACCCCTAGGTGAACATTCGTGCACGAGCACGAGACACGAGAGTGTGTGTGTCGTGTCCTAGGGTGATTTGCACGCGTGCACGATGCTGTGTGTGTGCGTGTGTATCAGAATTTACCCGTGTGGTGTTTTCGAGTGATTGGACACGTGAAACCGTATCGTGGTATCGTGTCAGGCACCTAGGATACTAGGGTATGTGTGGGGCATTAGTTACCAACCACTAGTTTCGAGTCTTAGCTCGTGTGGGTGTGTGAAATCGGGTTTACACATGTTACCTATGCACAGTGCACTTATTTCCTAATTTTGGGATTAATCCCAGTTTTTCAGAAATGAAATTCAAAACCTATTTTGATATGATTAATGCATGTATATATGTATTTTCAGTGTATAAATATGTAGTATATATGTATGTGTGTGTGTAGGTGAGGTTTGAGGGTATTTGGTTGTGTATTTTTGTAGTTGAGTATGTATATACATACATATGTATATATGTACTGTGTGTGTGTGTGTGTGTGTGTGTGTGTGTTTGGGGTTGGAATTCCTGTTCCAGGAATTCTGGAACACTTTCCCCCTACTGTTCTGTCACTCTTTCACTCTCTTACCATCTCTCTTTCACTCTCTCTCTCACTTCCCTCTCTATATATATGTAATATATATATATATATATATATATATATATATATATATATATATATATATATATATATATATATATATATATATATGTTGTATATATATATATATATTTGTATATATATGACTGATATATATATATAATTGTTTAGAATTATATATATTGTGTCAATATATAGATATCTAGGGTAGGTGGGTATTACATAGGCTATAGGCCTATGAGTTATGAGGTATGTGTATATATACATAAGTTTTGTATATATATATGTATATATATATATGATATATATACATTTGGTATTAGATATATAGTGTCATTATATATATATATATGTGGGTTTTGGTATTGTATATAGTTAGGCCTATATATATATATATATATATATATATATATATATATATATATATATATATATATATATATATATATATGTATATATTGTGACTTGATAAGTATAGGTTATATAGAACCCTATGACATAGTCTATGGGCCTATATAGTTATGTATATATATAAATGACCTTCTAGTATAGGTTTATATAGAAACCTGTAAGTCACTAGCCTATAGAAACCTGTAAGACTATCCTATGGCCTAGGCTACTAGCCTATGGCTTTGGGGCTAACCCAACTAACTCTAATGGCCTAAAACACCAACTAGTTAACCCTTGTTGACTAAGGGTTGACCAAAGTCAACTATTGGTCAAACCATGACCTAATTGACCTAGAAATGGCTTGGATAGACTTAAAAGGACTTAATGACTAAGGTTTGACTAAACCCTAAGTAGATGATTAGGTTAACCATATAGATTATGAGGGTAATCCTATATAGATGAAGATATGTATGGGGTTAAGTGAGATACTTAGAGTTGAGTCATGACTTGAGTTGGAGAATAGGATTAGCTTGATTATAGGATTAAGGTTTGTATTGTACTATATGTATTTATGTGTGGTATACTTTGTATAGGTAATTATAGTATAGTATCTTAGGTATTCTAAGGTATGTTAGCCTATGTTTGGTTTTGAGTTAGCCTTATAGGGTTTGACTGGTTGTTGACCATTAGTCAAGATTAACCTAATTACCTTGTTGACTAGTCTATGATTAACCAAAACCTTAGTTAGTCTAAGATTGACCTAGACTTTGACCATGTTGACTAGTATTGACTAATCTGACCATTATTGACTAAGCCCTAGATAACTTGACTAGTTTGGCTAGAATATTTGACCAAGGGTTGACTTTAACCTAGATTAGACTTGTTTAACTTTGTTTGACCTTGTATGACTTAGTTTAACTTCTTGTAACCTAGTATGACTTAATTTGACTTAGTTTGACTGTAGTGTTGACCAAGTTTGACTTTGACCTAGATTGGCTTAGAATTCATATAGATTGCATCGTAGATTTCATTTACCTTCATTTTGGACATGTCATAACTGTATTGCTCTATTTTAGGACATTGTGACCCTGGTACAGACATCTGATATTACACTACTCTTTCCAGAGTATCAGGCGAGTACATTCTCTGATAATTCTCTCATTTATTTGTCGATTACTGTATTTCAGTTCTAGTTAGTTCTATGTGATTCTCTATATCAACACGTATGGATATTTCTGAATTCATGTATCGACACATACTTTACTTGCTGGCCTCTATTACTGGAGTCATTAGTATCATTCCGGAATCATTTCTGGAATCATCACGTATTGGCCAGACTCATCTCGATTCTTTTTGTCGATTTTGGATTCACTTGCTGGACGGAAAAATATTGAGTAAGACATGTAGACATACCCCAAATCCGGAATCTCCTACTGGAATCTACCGGAAGCATAGCCATCTCTTGCCCGATCAGTGAGAGATGTGCCTGATACCTACAGCCGTTTGCATGTCGACCTCGGTATTTTAAAACACATTGTTAGATCATAGTTGGACTCACCCTGGTTTCATTGATCACTGTTGGACTCATCTTGTACTGGAAATTATCTGGTATCAGATTATATGGACTGGACTCACACTGGGATTACATTAGACTTATATCATACTGTCTGGACTCACACATATTATTCTAGTTCAGTTAGCTTTTATTACAGTCTTCCTTGCCATGATTCTTCTCTTGTTTTAGTTACCTTTCTTTTCTTGTATCTTACTGCCTCTCTATGCCATCATTACCTGTATAAAACTGCCATGCTCATCAATAAAACTGTCTATAACTGCTTTATAGTTCTTTGTCATTTACTTGGGTTTTTCTAGATGAGTTGTACTCGTTCCCGTCCTGATTGGACCTGTTGAAAATATTACAGATGATAATCCTGAGGACACATGCCCTGCTTACCATGGACCTGGCGAGGGATTAGCTACCTTTGGTTCTGACTCTCAGGAGTGATTCAGGAGATTAGCTAGTAGACTACTTTAGCTTTCATGTTTTGGCTTGTTGTATTAAAGTTAAGATATTGAGTCTGTATTAAGTTGGTTTGAGATATTGGTGTATTATTTTAGTAGTTAGTTGTTGTTGTCTTTAATTCCTTAGGTATAACTTTTGTGTTATCTTTTCGTGTTTAGACTGTGTTTGAGTAGATCATACCTTTTACTTGCCCTCCATTCGGAGCTGATATCTGGACAAGTACTTTTTATATTCACTGCATGAGATTAGTTAGCAACCTAGGACAGCTTACTACCGCCGATACTGCGGCGTAGACTAGACGTAACCACTTCTCGTGCCCCTATACAGGGTGCGGGTCGTGACACGTTTTTAGTGGTGCCCCCATGCAGGTGTCGTCGACTAAATTGTTTGGTTACGTTATTGTACCAAGCATGCCTGCAATTAGGAACTTAAGGTAATTAGACAACATTAGGAATGACGCTTAGAACACCTAGAGGAATACTAGGATTGCAGCATAGGAAATACAATACATGCTTGCTATTATAATTAGATTTTCTTGTCTATGATTGTTTTGCTTAAAGAGTCCTTATAAGTCTTTTTATTGTAATTAGATGGTGCTTACTCGTTCATCCCGGTATGTCTCACCTGAGAATGACACACTCCCTATCCAGTCAGCTGACCAGTTGACTGATACACCTCCACCTCCACCTACCACATTCCCCCACTCCACAGATCCACAGACCCAGATACCACAACCACCTTCCTCATCACAGGCCCAGCAGGACCCAATACTTTCACCACTCCCTATCACTATACCTACCCAGGCTTTCGTCACACTCGACGGGAACCAACTGCTCATTCTGATCCAGGGGTTCCTAGCAACCCATCAGGAGCAGACCACCCTACTCCGCCAGAGCATGGAGCATTCTGAGGGACGTACCGTGGTCCTACCACCTGTAGAGCCGCGGCAGAGAGCGGGGACGATCAAGGACTTCATGGGTCTGAATCCCAAGGAGTTCTTAGGGACTGAGGGCATAGTAGTAGCAGATGACTGGTTAGACTCGGTAGAGAGGAAGCTTATTGGAGTTAGGATGTCGGATGACCTCCAGGTCGAGGCAGCGGGATTTTTGCTGATAGACTTGGCAGGAGTTTGGTTCCGAAATGAGTCGTTATTCGCGAGAGGGAGAGCCACTTGGGATCAGTTCAAGACCCAGTTCAAGAAGAAATTCTTCTCGACCACCGCTAGGGTAGCCATGGGGCTACGATTCCAGAACATCCAGCAAGGGAACCGTTCTGTTGACGAGTATGCGGCAGAGTTTAGTCGCCTGAGCCGTTTCGCTCCTAGTTTGGTTGCTGACCCTGAGGAGATGACGCGTAGGTTTTGCCGTGGTCTAGTTCCAGACATTGGCATTCTTATAGTGGTAAACGGTATGACTGACTACTACCAGAGTTTAGAGTTAGCCCGGAGTATCGAGGAGCGTCTTCTATCTTGCAAGAGGCCGGCTTCTGTACACATTGAGGGACCCTCCAAGCGTCAGGCTTTCCAGCAGAAAGTGCCGACGCTACACCAGCAGACATATCATCCTCCCACACCACATCATTCGACCCTGCCAGTTAGAGCCCCGGGACCCCGGCAGCAGAGGCTATTTCAGCAGGTACAGCATCAGTATCGGGGTCAGGACCCGAAGACGATCAGTTGTTCATACTGCAGGAAGCAGGGACACATCAGGGAGCAGTGTAGGAAGAGGCTGAAGGTTTGCTATACCTGTGGGTCTGATACTCACCAGAAGATGGATTGTCCTATTGCACCTCCTTATATGGGGGCTAGGCCACCTGTAGCTCAGCACCAGAGGGGTGGAGCTTTTGCGATGACGGTCGAGGAGACCAACGCTGCAGGTGACGGGTTAGCAGGTTTGTCTTTTCTGTCCTTCCTTTCCCATCTTGTTGTATGATTCCATTAGTACCTGTCAGGATATGCTTGTGATATACTAGATAGTTTAGTTACCCTGTTCAAGACTATGGAATCACGACCAGTAGGACTATGATTGCATGTTATCTTTTGACTTTGATTGACTGGGGGTTTGACCTAGAAGGAGTACGACTATCTTAATTTCGAGGACGAAATTTCTCTAAGGAGGGTAGACTTGTAAGACCCAATTTTCTGAAATTGGGGTATTTTTGAAAATTTATTATTTTTATTACTTATTAATGGTGTTTTAGTCATGATATGATTTTTGATGATTTTAGTTAATTTAAAACTATTTTCTAAGTCATGGCTTATGACTTTGTGATTTTACTAGTATAACCCTAGTGTAAACCCTAGAGATTTCATAACCTAGAAACTAACCATGATCATGTGAGCCTAGCCATAGGTTTAGAATATCAAATTAGGGCTTTTTAGCCTAAAGGGTATTTTGGTAATTTTCTAGGATTTATTAGGAATTATTTGGATTTATGTGTTTTTACTATTATTTAATTAGTTGATTAGTGTCATGTTAGCTCCTAACCTAGTTTACCCTAACCTAGAGATTAGTCACTAACCTAGGAGGCTAATGTTAGATGTTAACCTATGTGTAAATATCTTAGGTTGGAAATATCTAAGATATTACTTTCTTAGATATTTTAGAAACCGAAAATATCTATCCCCTTAGTCAAAGACTTAGGAGCTAAGTTTTGCTAGGTGGATAAACCCTAAATATCTACCCCCTACCCTTCCCCCATGGCAGCCACACCCTACCCCCATCCTATATAATCACCTCCCCTTATCATTCATGCCATTTTTCACTACTCCTAAAAACCTATTTTTCCCACAACTTCACACCCTCACCACTTAATCATTTGGACTCCAAATTGAGCCTAGTTTCTTGCATTAGACTCCCCTATACTAGAGGATACTAGTTATGGCTTGCTAGCAAGGATTTGTGGAGCTTTGGACATTGGGAGTTGAAGGGGGTTTTCATTCAAAAAGGCCTAATATTGAGGATTTTGCACTCATAGGTAAATACCTATAAACCTAGCTAATATTGTGATTTCTCTTCATAAATGCATGCATATAGGTATACCCTAACTGTGGGTCAAGTTTGGTGAGATTTAGGCTTGGTTTGGTGTCCGTATCGGACACGTGTCTGTCTCTTGATTTCAGTGTTTGGTGAAATGCCACTTAGGATTAAACTTTGTTATTTTGTAAAACAAATTACACTTCCTTGTAGCCCTAGACATGTAGGACACGAAACAACTTGACTGAGCACATTTCTGTGCTGTGTTCGTGTCCAAAATGGACACGAACTCGCAGTACGAGGCCACGCGTGCATGCCCTGCTACTCGACACTTAGCACGGATACTGTCGGACACGTGGACACGTGAAAATTGACACAGAGGAGGGGGCAACCTCTGACATGTCCCCCCTCGAGTTTGAGACACGTTGGTGTCGTGTCGAGAGAGCACGGACACGTGCACTGGTCGTACACTGTCAACACACACGCACGCGGGGGCCAACTTCGCGCATGTCGTGTCGCGTGGACACGACACTTGGGCACCTCGTGGTGACACGAGTGTGTAGCCCATCATGGGGCGAACACATGGACACGAGCACGTGGTGTGTCGTATCCTGTGTCGCGAACACGAGACGCACGACCGCGTGCACGACGCGGTCTAAAACGCGCATATCAGTCGTGTTTTCACGACTGATACGGTCTTCGTACCGTGTCTTGGATCAACGTGGACACGGTACAGGGTGTTGGACACGTGCACAACCCCTAGGTGAACATTCGTGCACGAGCACGAGACACGAGAGTGTGTGTGTCGTGTCCTTGGGTGATTTGCACACGTGCACGATACTGTGTGTGTGCGTGTGTATCAGAATTTACCCGTGTGGTGTTTTTGAGTGATTGGACACGTGAAACCGTGTCGTGGTGTCATGTCAGGCACCTAGGATACTAGGGTATGTGTGGGGCATTAGTTACCAACCACTAGTTTCGAGTCTTAGCTCGTGTGGGTGTGTGAAATCGGGTTTACACATGTTACCTATGCACAGTGCACTTATTTCCTGATTTTGGGATTAATCCCAGTTTTTCAGAAATGAAATTCAAAACCTATTTTGATATGATTAATGCATGTATATATGTATTTTCAGTGTATAAATATGTAGTATATATGTATGTGTGTGTGCAGGTGAGGTTTGAGGGTATTTGGTTGTGTATTTTTGTAGTTGAGTATGTATATACATACATATGTATATATGTACTGTGTGTGTGTGTGTGTGTGTGTTTGGGGCTGGAATTCCTGTTCCAGGAATTCTGGAACACTTTCCCCCCTACTGTTCTGTCACTCTTTCACTCTCTTACCATCTCTCTTTCACTCTCTCTCTCACTTCCCTCTCTATATATATATGTAATATATATATATATATATATATATATATATATATATATATATATATATATATATATATATATATATATATATATATATATATTTGTATATATATGAATGATATATATATAATTGTTTAGAATTATATATATTGTGTCAATATATAGATATCTAGGGTAGGTGGGTATTACATAGGCTATAGGCCTATGAGTTATGAGGTATGTGTATATATACATAAGTTTTGTATATATATATGTATATATATATATATATGATATATATACATTTGGTATTAGATATATAGTGTCATTATATATATATATATATATATATTTTTTTTTTATATATATATATATATATATATATATATATATATATATATATATATATGTGGGTTTTGGTATTGTATATAGTTAGGCCTATATTGATATATATATATAGATATATGTATATATTGTGACTTGATAAGTATAGGTTATATAGAACCCTATGACATAGTCTATGGGCCTATATAGTTATGTATATATATAAATGACCTTCTAGTATAGGTTTATATAGAAACCTGTAAGTCACTAGCCTATAGAAACCTGTAAGACTATCCTATGGCCTAGGCTACTAGCCTATGGCTTTGGGGCTAACCCAACTAACTCTAATGGCCTAAAGCACCAACTAGTTAACCCTTGTTCACTAAGGGTTGACCAAAGTCAACTATTGGTCAAACCATGACCTAATTGACCTAGAAATGGCTTGGATAGACTTAAAAGGACTTAATGACTAAGGTTTGACTAAACCCTAACTAGATGATTAGGTTAACCATATAGATTATGAGGGTAATCCTATATAGATGAAGATATGTATGGGGTTAAGTGAGATACTTAGAGTTGAGTCATGACTTGAGTTGGAGAATAGGATTAGCTTGATTATAGAATTAAGGTTGGTATTGTACTATATGTATTTATGTGTGGTATACTTTGTATAGGTAATTATAGTATAGTATCTTAGGTATTCTAAGGCATGTTAGCCTATGTTTGGTTTTGAGTTAGCCTTATAGGGTTTGACTGGTTGTTGACCATTAGTCAAGATTAACCTAATTACCTTGTTGACTAGTCTATGATTAACCAAAACCTTAGTTAGTCTAAGATTGACCTAGACTTTGACCATGTTGACTAGTATTGACTAATCTGACCATTATTGACTAAGCCCTAGATAACTTGACTAGTTTGGCTAGAATATTTGACCAAGGGTTGACTTTAACCTAGATTAGACTTGTTTAACTTTGTTTGACCTTGTATGACTTAGTTTAACTTCTTGTAACCTAGTATGACTTAATTTGACTTAGTTTGACTGTAGTGTTGACCAAGTTTGACTTTGACCTAGATTGGCTTAGAATTCATATAGATTGCATCGTAGATTTCATTTACCTTCATTTTGGACATGTCATAACTGTATTGCTCTATTTTAGGACATTGTGACCCTGGTACAGACATCTGATATTACACTACTCTTTCTAGAGTATCAGGCGAGTACATTCTCTGATAATTCTCTTATTTATTTGTCGATTACTGTATTTCAGTTCTAGTTAGTTCTATGTGATTCTCTGTATCAACACGTATGGATATTTCTGGATTCATGTATCGACACATACTTTACTTGCTGGCCTCTATTACTGGAGTCATTAGTATCATTCCGAAATCATTTCTGGAATCATCACGTATTGGCCAGACTCATCTCGATTCTTTTTGTCGATTTTGGATTCACTTGCTGGGCGGGGAAATATTGAGTAAGACATGTAGACATACCCCAAATCCGGAATCTCCTACTGGAATCTACCGGAAGCATAGCCATCTCTTGCCCGATCAGTGAGAGATGTGCCTGATACCTACAGCCGTTTGTATGTCGACCTCGGTATTTTAAAACACACTGTTAGATCATAGTTGGACTCACCCTGGTTTTATCGATCACTGTTGGACTCATCTTGTACTGGAAATTATCTGGTATCAGATTATATGGACTGGACTCACACTGGGATTACATTAGACTTATATCGTACTGTCTGGACTCACACATATTATTCTAGTTCAGTTAGCTTTTATTACAGTCTTCATTGCCATAATTCTTCTCTTGTTTTAGTTACCTTTCTTTTCTTGTATCTTACTGCCTCTCTATGCCATCATTACCTGTATAAAACTGCCATGCTCATCAATAAAACTGTCTATAACTGCTTTATAGTTCTTTGTCATTTACTTGGGTTTTTCTAGATGAGTTGTACTCGTTCCCGTCCTGATTGGACCTGTTGAAAATATTACAGATGATAATCCTGAGGACACATGCCCTGCTTACCATGGACCTGGCGAGGGATTAGCTACCTTTGGTTCTGACTCTCAGGAGTGATTCAGGAGATTAGCTAGTAGACTACTTTAGCTTTCATGTTTTGGCTTGTTGTATTAAAGTTAAGATATTGAGTCTGTATTAAGTTGGTTTGAGATATTGGTGTATTATTTTAGTAGTTAGTTGTTGTTGTCTTTAATTCCTTAGGTATAACTTTTATGTTATCTTTTCGTGTTTAGACTGTGTTTGAGTAGATCATACCCTTTACTTGTCCTCCATTCGGAGCTGATATCTGGATAAGTACTTTTTATATTCACTGCATGAGATTAGTTAGCAACCTAGGACAGCTTACTACCGCCGACACTGCGGCGTAGGCTGGACGTAACCACTTCTCGTGCCCCTATACAGGGTGCGGGTCGTGACAACATCCACTACGTCATAACAACTATCATCTTTTAAACTCATTTGTTTTAAAAGATATTCTATTCTTGAGCCCCAATTGGTTTAAGGATAATCAACCGATATACGAAATCACGTCCATAATACCTCTAAATTCTACTATCTACATCAACGACTTGTCATGTCCATATTACCTTTGATAATGTCGTCCCAGAAGTAATAATATATCAAAATTATATTTTGTCATGTCCACATTATTTTGAACAGATATAATGATTGTTGTTATTTTCTAGAAATATGTCACGTCCAGTACCTCTGAACATATTTCTTACTCTTATCTATTACTTGTGTTCAAAACAGATACATAATAAGTAATAGAGCCACAAAAAATCATCAGTTCTTCATTTTATGCAAATCATGCAAACACAAAAAGCTATTACATTTATCAAAAGTGCGATAAAAAAGTACTTCAAAAAGGAGTTATTACATTCATTCTCCTTTTCTAAGAGAACTTCATTATTGAGGCTGCGTACTGAGGTCGAGAATTTGTCTCTTCAAAGCTTCAGTTCCCTCAATCCTAGTCGCAATCACTCTTTCTCGGGCCAAGTTCCTCCAAGATTAGGGGAGTAGGGGTTGCATCAATGTGATGTGACGCGCCATTTCTGCATCCCGGGCTCGAAGGAGATCATCTCTTTGCTTGTGCAGACCATCCAGCAGACTTGAGGCAAATTGGTACAATTAGATAATCTCCTCTTGGTGCTTCTTAGCTGCCGCAACTAAAGCTTGGGTCCGGGCGAGCTCAGCTTCTAATTCTTGAATGCGTGCTTGGCCTTCAGATACTTCTTTATCCTTTTCGGCTTTTTTGGCCTTGTGAAGTTCAATGGAGGAAGCGACCTAAGCAATACCAGATTCTAAATCTCCAGATTGTATTGAGAATGTGAGCGTAGAATTGTTCAATGCAGCTTGTCGTTCTTTATACTCTCGAGCGATGGTTTCGCATTCGACATCCACCAGCCTATTTATGTTCCCTCTGGTTAGGGCCTGGTAGAACTGGATGGGTTCCTCAAGCTCCGCTAAGATCCGCTCCAGGGCACTCGCCGTCTTATTGTCTCTGAAATTGCGTATGGATTCAATTGGAAACTGCAAAGACTTCCTTACATAATCTTAAGGATAATTCTTATCCAAGGACAATTGAACCAGAGACCACAAAGTGGTGAAGAAGGCATCTGTATAAGTACAGATGAGGCTGTTCATCACCATCGAGATGCCAGACGTTGCCAACTCAGCAGGAACTCCTCCTTCTGCAGAGACAGGAGGAATAGCAGCTTGCACAATATTAGTACCCGAAGATTTTGGTGCAGGCGTCTCTGAGGAGCTTCCTTCCATGACATAAGTCCCGACATCCAAAGGAGCCATGGTAGAACTGAGAAAGGCAGTAGAAGCCAACAGGACTTCGACGATTGTCCCTACATGACCAGCTATAATTCAAAGTAGAAATTATTATATAACACGACATCAAAGATAGGAGCAACGGTAAATAAAGTCAGAAATTTACCCGGGCCCGGCGGCATATATGGAGTCTCGATAGGCGTAGTATCTCCTTCTATAATGAGTCTCTCTATTATAGAAACAGATACTGCCACATGGCTGCTTCCTGCTTTCGAACCACCTGACATAAAACGGCTGCTTCCAGCCTCTGACTCAGCTTGGGTTCCTTGGGCTGCTTCTTCCGTCCACTCCATTTCAGAAGTGTGCTCAATAGGGATTTGAATCCCCTCAGCTTCAATATCAGGGTTCTCATCACCCCCAGGACCTTCGAGACCTTTAGTAAGGTCTTCAACACCTTCTTCATCGTCATCTGGGCTTCCGTCACCCTCAATATCAACATCAGAGTTCTCATCGTCTTGCGGTTCATCAAGTCTCTAATTATCATCAATAGGGCTCTGGTCGCCCTCTTCTTCAACATGGTGCTCTTTACCTTCAACAGCAATCTGGCCATCATTGGCCACTAATCTTTGACCCTCTAGAGTCATTACCTGATCATGGCCTTCAACTTGGTCAGGTTCTGAGGTAGCATCAATGGGATCCTCCTCGATTGGATCACTGCCGAAATCATGGTTTAGCAGCGCCTCTATCATCTCCTTATTTTTTTGAGACGATATCTCATTTAGGATAGAGGCTACAGGAGTTTAGAGTACAGAAGGAGCCAAAATTTTGTGAACTACTTCTTTTCCACCATGAACTAAGATTATCCCAAATGGAAGTGCTACCCCTTGGAGGGTAGTGGTTCTCAGAGCCGGGGGAGACATCAAACCAGATGAAATGAGTGCAGCAGATGTCCTCTCTATCTCGATAGCTGTTGGCTCCACAACAGTTACATAAGAAACATCCACCTAAGCAGTTGGAGCTGGTGCACTAGCCGGTAAGAGATCTGGAGATGAAGGTATATTAATACAAACTGCTATCAGATCAATGCCTATTATTTTTGATACAATTGCGAGATCAAGAATATCACCTGTCTGAGAGGGCATATCCCTCGATAGTGGCAGAGGATCCTCTTGTGGTGGCAGAATCGAATCATGAGGAGGTTATTCTGGCGAGGATGGTGTAGGAGAGATTACATACTTCTCTCTACCGATTTTTGTGGCCAACAATTTCCACCTGGCCAAACGCTTGAACGACGATTGTGGAGAAGTCGTAGTCACCTCAACAGGAGCAGGCGGTTGAGGTTGTGCTTCTTTAGGAACGAGCTATTCCCTATTTGTTTCCTCTCCAGCACCCATACTCTCTCTCTCTGAAAGGGGGATGGAGTTGATCCTCTAAGAGAAGTAGTTGCTCCAGGCGAGAGCCCAACTTCCATTTGTCGCATCTGAAGTCTGGTCCTAGCTACAGTCTTCTCGACAGCGGTTGTCTCCTTCGCTTTCTTTTTTCCTTACAATAGGTGAAAGTGGATCATCAAGGGCTGACTGAATAGAGGAGGCCCCAGTCTTTTGTTTTTTGCTTGCTCACTTCCCAGGAGATTTCTCTTTTCTCTTCTTGAGAATGATGTGCAGCGGGTCCTGAACTTCGTCATAGAAACCTACATCTACGATTTCCAGAGGATCATCAGTGGGAAAATTCTCTTCAGCCTCAGTCAAATTAATGGTAGCCTTATTCCTATCAAGTGCTTTCTTTGCCCCGACAAAGCTATCTGCCATTGAATAACCTTCAAAGAAGGTGTTGGCTGAAGTATAAAATGCGCGTATGAACTCAGCATACGCGGATCATTCTAAAAAGTGGTGGAGGGCTTGGTGAATACAGCCTTCGTGCCTCTAGCACTAAAATATCTCCATCCTTGAGTGCCATCAATCAAATGCCCGAAGGCTTTAAGACAAGTCATCGCATTCCCAACGTGCAGCCGGTCGTAGCCAAACTAACGAGTAAAGTGGCTTGGCAAGTACAGCTCTAAATAACAGTTATTCCCAAACTGGTAAACCAGATGAGAAGGCCACGGGAGATGGACGAGAATCGACAGGTTCTAAGTCCACGAGGGGAGCTGGAAAGTCCTCATACCCAGGTAGGGGAGTAATGGAGACGAATTTCCAGTCTGTGCCCCTATTTAATACTTTTATACAATCAAACAAGGACTCCACCTTCCATTTAGCCTTTACGAACCTACCAATCAAGTCCGCTGCCAGTGCTCCTCCAATGCCAAGAGCGTGGTCCATCAATGAACGATGGTATAGTAACAACCAGCCAAACAAACATGTATATGACATCTCGGTATGATGGAAATCCTTTCGAGAGTTAGGATTCTCCATCATGGCATCCGTAAATTCTCAGAGTCCCGCGTTTAGCCGACTCGTCATGGTAGATAGTATATCCATCTTATACACAAATACTAAATGCACAGCGGCGATTAGTATGTCTCGATGGATTTGGTCGTCGGTACTGGCTCCCGGAACAACAAACCTTCGCAGCCACAAAGAAAGAAAACCTGCTAGAGTGGCCTTTGGGGACAAGGCTATGCTACCCTGTCTTATACAACTATCAAGATGAGTATCGGCATCATAACCATGCCAATCTTTGACCAACTTAGTGTCGACGCGACCGGATTCCTTTATCAACTTGAAAAAGGTTTGAGGCGGCTCAAAAGAGCGAGGATCGCATTTTTGTTGCTCCTGCACCTTGTTCTCTTGGGCATGACCCAAGAAAAGGTATCACAACCATTTAGACGTATAACACGTCTCCGGGGGCTTGATGTTGTACAAATGAGTGCAGGTCATGAAATGACACAGTAACTCATCAAAGACCGCCACCATGCGAGGATTCTCTTTTTCCAAAGCTTCTAGCTCATCCTCTATAGGCACATACTCTTCATAGAGGTTCTCTTCCATTGGTAAATACGAGAGAAACTGCATCTCATGCAGAGCAAAGCCTATTTCACCGTGAGAAGTGGCAAAGGTGCCAGTCAAGCTATTGTACCTCTCCGCCAAGGCCAAAAATAGGTTGGGATTATTTTGGATCCCACAAGAAGTAGTCAAAATAGCTTCGTAAAGCTCCAGTTCATTCAGCTTTTCACAAAAATTGTTCAGAGCCTACGCGAAGAGTTTGTTCCAAGTATAATCTCCGTGTGCATCAAACCCGTCAGCCTCATAGTTGAGCAAGGATATTCTTCCTCAGACGCGGCATACGTGTTTGCGAAGATGGATATTTTGACGAGTAGCATTAAAGCTGAATCGTTTGCTAGTATGCAACTTGGCTTTAGACCCCTCAAGTGAATATTGTACTTCTCAGAAGCACAGAAGAATATGTCTCTCCTGCGCTCCCCAAACTTATGACATATCCTTCCAACCCTAGCTTGTTGGGAGGGAGTCAAGTTTTATGACATATTCCTTGGGTAGCTGGCATGAGCATACCGAGACAGGGACAGATTCCTTATCATTTCAGGATGATACACCAATGTGTTTCCCCTTAGGAAAGCTCGAAACTCTTTCATTGACTTTGGTTGAGAGTCTGCATCTATGGCTTCTCCGAAAAGGAAAGATGGCTTCTTGTAAGAAGTCTCATCCGCAGTCAAAAAATGAGTTGCATTTATCAGGCACAGCAGAGTCCTATCTTCTTGGATTTCTAAAAGAGTTCGTCTAGAGGTTGGCCATCATATTGTGGGAAATTAACATGAGAAATATCCTCTTGGAACTCTGACACCTGAAAGGCAGAGACCAATACTTCAGCATAAGGTTCTTCCCTTAAATCAACTGCAAAAGGAAACAAAGAGTTAGAATCATGAAAGATTGTTCTTATAAAGTCAATTAAGAACTCTTATGTGATTATTTAACTCTGCGCTAATCATTAATGGCGCATAGAACACAGGGACAATCCTTAGTTTGCGCATACAAATATGATAGTTCTCTGTTCAGATCATAGTTTGCGTATGTCATTGGACAGTTAATGATTTGCGCATGCATCATAAATGATTTAATTTGTGCAGCATGACAACATGTGCATGTTCTCAAATCATGACACACGGTACATGGTGCACTATGAATGCACAATTCATGATTTAGGACAGCACTCTGAAAGAGGTAGCATATTTTAAAAATAGTGCAAGCGCCGACCAACGCTCTTAAAGAGGCAGTCGACGTTGGCTTTGATTGTGTCGCACGTGAATGGCGCGAGAGCACTGTTCGTCTTTTCCGATCGGTTTTCTCACCTTCAAGGGCGAGGTCGGCTTCCTCGCCTCTCGTCGACGGCGTCACATGCCGCGACACCATCAATGTCGGCATACGCGATGTGGCTCCGGCCGTCTTCATCCCCTTCTCGGCTGCAGTTCTCTTGGGCGCCATTGAATCAGAGAGCTTTGAAGAATTTGAAAGGAAGGAGATGACGAAGGATATAGAAAATTCTGAAAAGAACTGTCTCTTTCCATTTTTGAGCTATTTATAGCCAAAATCAAAATGTAACAGCTGTGCAAATTGTGCGTGAAATACGGGTCGGTTAAGATTTTGTGGTGCGCCAAACGCGCATGGCCGCTTCTTATTCAAAATATTTCAAATTTTAATTTTTTAAAATTTGAAAACTTTGAAGGGGGTCTTGTAGAAGCTCAAAATATATTAAATATTGTAATATGCCATTCACAGATAGCGCCAGACTATATTTATCCAATGGCGCACAGAGTCAGATGGCGCACCACATCAGATTGCGCCAAGTATTACATGGCACTGGCGGCCACGTGGCAAGTTTCCTTGAGAAACCAAATGTCTGTTATTATGACTGACAATACGTCAATCAAAGAAAATCTCTTCGAATCACGAGTGCATTGTGCTCGAGAAGGTCTGTCAGAGTCATCATTATTATGTTTGTCGTTTACTCTGCGCCATGTATGGGTAGTGCGAAGTGATTAACATTTCACAGTGCCTAGTACTTTTCACAGATGGCGCCTACTAATAGCATGCGCCAATCAATCAACTATCATCTAGAAGCAGATGACTTGGCGCACATGCCACTAATCTCGAAGAACGTGTACGCGACACTACCCACGACCAAGTGCATCTCTCTCACAGAATGCTACGTGTCATATACAGTTAAGCCAACCATTCGTGCATACGGGTGATGGTGTGCCAACCAGCGTCATGCGCCAATTAGGATAACTACTTAACGGTTATCTCAAAACTCTATAAATAGAGTTCAGAATCAATCCTTCAGCATCACTAATTATCATAATCTTCTGAAAACTTGCTGCAACACGTTCAATAGCTTTTCTTCTCCAACATTGCATAGTCTAAGGGATAAAATGATCGTCTTATGATCAGATTTCTACAGTTGTACTTTTCCAAAATCAAATTGTACTCTTGTACTTTCTTTTCTTAGTTTGTAATTTAGTTTTCTCGAAAAACTTTTTGTTTTTGCAAACAGCGCACACGCATAGAACTGCTGCTGCTGCTGCATTATCTATGGGGGGTCGGGGCTGAGAAGTTAGGGATTTATGTTATATATATATATATATATATATATATATATATATATATATATATATATATATATATATATATATATATATATATTATATAATATATAATATATTTTATATATAATCTAAATCCCTAACTTCTCAGCCTTGTTATCCTAAGATACTAGTGCATACACTATTACGATAATATGTATATAACTAAAATTACCTTATATGTAGAAATACGTAATACTTTATATATTAACATATATACGTACCATGTATATATTCCTATACTAATAATTAACATAATATATCAAATTATTCACAAAATATATTTATATCTACATACCATATTTATTTATAAAGTCCCCCATAATTCGAAAATACATACCATATATGAATGAAATATTTACAAACACAAAATAACATCTAAAATCACCAATGCATTTAATCTACTTATATTTATATATAGATATAGTATTGGACTAGTATAAATATAAATATACATATATACAAAATCGTATTTAAACCTATTGGATTGCACAAAATCTTAGAAAAATAATTCAAAATAATTCTACTAGGTCATGGCCGCCTAATCATGGTTCTACCGCATGGGATTGTCTAAGTTAGGTCCAAATATATTTTTTAGTCAAATCGAATTCAAAAATCACCCAATGAGTCTCTTGTGCCATTCACAAATAAATAGTGCATGGGAACTCGATTGAGTGGCAAACCCTTGGCATGCATATCATAGGCTCAAGATGGGTCAAAACCATATATTGGGTCAAATAGTTTTGATCTAAGTCGAGTCCCGAACTCAAATTGAAAGTTAGATCTAGAATTACGATAAATGGTCGAATGGCCTAAATTGACCCAAAGTTGTGCGAAGTCAAAAGGATGTTAGAAGACAAGTTTGGATGGGATATAATATACCAAATTGAAGGTCAACTTGTCTACTACAAACTCATGAAGGACATTTCGAGAGATGGGCATGTCTTGTGCTCCAAAAATCAAAGCTACGAAAAAGTATGTCGATAGACATTGATATAAAAATCTAGTTTAAACTCTAAATAAAAATATTAAACAAATAAAATAAAATTTAAAATAATATCCAAAAATTAGGGGGCTTACAGTTTTATACGGTCTAGTGCTTCTCCATGGGAAGCTCCTGTAGCTTCAATTCCCCAAAAAAATTTAAATTTTTTTTTATTATTTATTCGATTTAAATGGTGATTTTTAGATTTTTATAAATAATTATTTAGTTAATTATTATGGTAGATGACTTTAGCCATGGTTGAGTTTCGAAGTACCCGACGACTAGGAATTATGGCACGAATAGTGCAGTTACGTGCCTTGACTAGTGTATTAGCCATGCCAAGGAAGATCCAGCCATAAGTGTGTCCTAGCTAGAAAAACCAGGCCAAGTTGCGACTTAACCTCTAAAGATATTGTAATTATTTATTAATTATATTATTGACTTGTAGGAAACACGGTTGCACCCAGCTAGTCCGAACTGGACCTGAACCTAACCAAGCCCGTGTAGGCAAGTAGTGAGACGAAGGACGTCCATTTAGATATATAGATGAGTATATATAGATATTGGTTCATTTTATGGTCTAATAAGTAACCCTTGTAAATTAAATATTAAATATAATATATATTATTTTTATTTAAATTATCTTGGATATATACATTAAGTAATATTCATATAAATGTATCCTTGTGTATCGTGGGATTAGATACACTTGTGAGTGTGCCTATTCTTGAGTATACAATTTTTATAAAGGTTGATACATATAAGTTCATTGTTATTAAAGACAACATTTTAATTGATATTATGATAATAATGTCTAAAATGAGTATTTTATTTTGGTAGTTAATATGAGTACCTATCGAGAGCCAACATGAACCTCTCGATAACCCAGCAAGTAGGTTATAAAAGAGACGAGCCATCGATTCCAAAAATCGATATGAAAAGCGACGAAAAATGTTTTACGACAGTAGATAGAACAGCCTAACAACTCGACTTTGAGGGTTGTTGTTGAACCAACCAGTAGGCGTTCTCAAAAACAAACTAAATACAGTTAAAGACAACCTATAGGGCTTCGAACCCTTTTTCATAGAATCGGATTTCGTCGACTGTGCGTCGAGAAATCGGACGTTCAAAACTGATAAAAACCTGTTTTCAAAGTATTAAAAATATAGAAATTTCTCCGATACCACGTGCGTCCCGCCAAACTGGGCGACTTGGTCGCGAACCGAAAGCATTGAAAGGTGCGTAACGGCTTCGTGGACGTGTGGGCTTTGACGGAATTCAAATTGGTCGCGTGTGCGCGACGAATTTAATGCGTATCCATTGAAATTCACTGTATCGGCCTCTGTACAAATTTCCTAATTACTTTGTGCACGTTCGTCAGATCGAGACAAAACTTATGCCAACAAGACCGTATCATTTTTCTGGTCCTGTATGCCAAGTTTGGTCCAATTCTGAGACAGTTGATTGGATCGCCGTTTCGCGGGCCCCACGATCCGATTCAACAGACGATTTTCTGCACGGCCTGCCGGAATCCAAAATTGGACATACCGTTGGGTTCGTATTATCAAAACAAATCCGTAGACATATAGTTTGACGACTTTAGAGACCATTGACTCTGGCAAGCTTTTCGGTGCAAAGTAGATCCAACGACGGACACCGTTTTGACCCGAAATTATCGTTTTGCCCCTGAGTCTAGAATTGGACTTAAGGACAGGCTATCCTAGCTAGTTTGACTAATCTGGAAATGTTGGTAACATTTATTACAGCTTCTGGAGGCAGTTGCGAGACCTGGACTTTCTGACTGGTTGATTGGCGATATATTGTTGGTTCTCCGTGCAACCCTCAGGCAAGTATACCTTGTCGAACATATGCAGTATTTATATTATTTTTTTCTATTGTACTTTTTTTATATGGTTACCTGTATCACATATTGTTATTGATTTTTCATCGACTGTTTTACTTGTTTCTAGATTTACGTGCACGTATAGGATATTCGACATTGCTTGATTATTGGTCTTTTCGTGTTACCTTGTCTCGTGATTGAGTTTTCAGTTTTTATATCTTGTTCTTAATTTGACCATTCTTGACTCAGAGTATCTTGCATTGTACTACGGTTGAGACATACTATAGATTGGGAGTATCTTACATTGTACTACGACCTATAGCCGATTTTTTTATCTTGATATTGCTTGATTGACTTGACTTGAGACATGCCCATAGATTGGGAGTATCTTACATTGTACTACGACCTATAGCATATATTGGTTGATTGATTGATTTGACTTACGATACTATAAATTGGGAGTATCTTGCATTGTACTACGTTTTATAGGAGTCTACTTGACCTTGTATCCTCTAGGAGAGGAGATCGATACTAGAATTGGCTAATCTCGACTGAGAGTATCCTGCTTTGTACATCAATTAAAACACTATAGATTGGAAGTATCTTGCATTGTACTACAAGCTATAGGAGTTCTGACTGATAGTTAGCCAAGTCTAGTATTACATTTCCACACGACTCGTCGTCCTTAGATGTTCTTCTTACAGTGTTCTTATCCTCCATACATGTTATTTACTGTCATATTAGTAGGCATATTTTATTTATCTTGCTAGTCCTCTGAGGACCTGATGATCTCTTCAGGTAGCTGATTGCACGGAGTTAGTTAGCTGAACATGTGGTAGTTGACTCCAATCGCATGATTCAGGTATTTTGTAGTGTTATTGATTTACTATCTTTCTCATGCTTTTATGATATATCCAGCTTATCAAATTAGCTTTATAGACTCATATTATTCTTGGAGTCTAATCAGACATATATGCTAGTGGGCTACAGACCACAAACCATACTTGTTCATTCTTGTCTTATATATTCTGGTGGATTCAGATACACTGTAGATTACCATATTAGCCATGATACCATGATCTTGACAGCTTATATGTACTCGAGTTGGACTGGAGTCCGCTTGATACGTAGTTGGCTTGCTCACACACTTGCATCCTGAAAAGCGGGTGCGGGTCGTGACAAGTTTTTGTGGTGGTCCATGCAGGTCAGATCATATCGTATCAGTTACGTAACTGTACTGATACGAGCCTGTGACCATAACTAAACCTTAGAAATCTCAATCCATACTGCCTTGAAAATTCTCTTAGAAATTCTCTACCATCTTTGAAACTTCGTATTCGTTCTTGATTATTCTTCCTTGCCTTCTTGTACCATTGATTCTCGTCTCTTCCTATTCCGGGGTGACGGATGATCGTGCTGTCTAGAATTCATCAGAAATTCTTAAGCTATATTATAATATTGCCTGATTATTGAATTTTTGGTTGTTTATAGCTATGAGGGATTAAAGATACCATATGTCCTAGATATCTGTTGGTAGAATTATTAGCTACTAGTTAGAAGGTTATAAGATTTTTAATGACCATGTTTTGAGGAGTAGTGTGACCAAAGGTGGGTAGAAGTTCTCAAGTATTCGGAGTTATAAAATGACTAAAGAAGGTTATAAAATATTTTGAGAGATTAAATTTGAGGAAATTAAGGTAATAGTTGACTTTGAATTTTTAAGGAATAGTTATGAATTAGAATTTCGAGGACGAAATTATTTTTAAGGTGGGTAGATTTGTAGCTTCCCTTTTCGAAATTTTTTTAAAATATTTTTTATTATTTATTCGATTTAAATGGTGATTTTTAGATTTTTATAAATAATTATTTAGTTAATTATTACGGTAGAAGACTTTAGCCATGGTTGAGTTTCGAAGTACCAGATGACTAGGAATTATGGCACGGATAGTGCAGTTGCATGCCTTGACTAGTGTATTAGCCATGCCAAGGAAGACCCAGCCATAAGTGTGTCCTAATTAGAAAAATCAGGATAAGTTACGACTTAACCTCTAAAGACATTTTAATTATTTATTAATTATATTATTGACTTGTAGAAAACCTGGTTGCACCCAGCTAGTCCGGACTGGACCTGAACCTAACCAAGCCCGTGTAGGCAAGTAGTGAGACGAAGGACATCCATGTAGATATATAGATGATTATATATAGATATTGGTTCATTTTATGGTCTAATAAGTAACCCTTGTAAATTAAATATTAAATATAATATATATATATATATATATATATATATATATATATATATATATATATATATATATATATATATATATTATTTGCTATTTAAATTATCTTGGATATATACATTAAGTAATATTCATATAAATGTATCCTTGTGTATCGTGGGATTAGATACACTTGTGAGTGTGCCTATTCTTGAGTATACGATTTTTATAAAGGTTGATACATATGAGTTCGTTGTTATTAAAGACAATATTTTAATTGATATTATGATAATAATGTCTAAAATGAGTATTTTGTTTTGTTAATTAATATGAGTACCTATATATATAAATAGTTAGTATGAGAGAGAGAGAGAGAGAGAGAGATATTTATATACATGTATATATATATATATATATATATATATATATATATATATATATATATATAATATAATATATATATATATATATATATATATATATATATATATATATATATATATGCTTTTGTATACACAAATAGTAAAACAAAACAAAAACCCAATTGGAAATAAGCCAAGCCCAGCCAAACCAAGCCAGGCCCAAGCCAACCAAACCGAGCCCAGCCCATACTAAACTAAGTAACAATAAACCCCAACATATAACACCCGACCCCCGTAATTTTCGTACAGCCACGACATATAGGAACTTAGAGAGAGATCTCGAGAGTAAAACCCTAACTCCTCGATACCAAAACCCACACGCGCCACCTTCCTAGACTCCTGGACGACCCGCCCGTGCCGGTGCCACCACCGCACGCCGGCCAAAGCCGCCGGAAGACACCCTGTAACAGAGATCACTCTGTTTCGCATCAGCAACCCGACCGCAGGTAACCCCCTTCTTCCCCACATTTCTTCAATCGTATTTGTCTATTTTCTATTCCATCAAATCCTATCGAGAGCCAACATGAACCTCTCGATAACCCAGCAAGTAGGTTATAGAAGAGACGAGCCATCGATTCCAAAAATCGTTATGAAAAGCGACAAAAAATGTTTCAAGACAGTAGATAGAACAGCCTAACAACTCGACTTGGAGGGCTGTTGTTGAACCAACCAGTAGGCGTTCTCAAAAACAAACTAAATACAGTTAGAGACAACCTATAGGGCTTCGAACCCTTTTTCGTAGAATCGGATTTCGTCGACTGTGCGTCGAGAAATTGGACGTTCAAAACTGACAAAAATCTGTTTTCAAAATATTAAAAATATAAAAATTTCTCCGATACCACGTGCGTCCCGCCAATCTGGACGACTTGGTCGCAAACCGAAAGTATCGAAAGATGCGTAACAGCTTCGTGGACGTGTGGGCTTTGACAGAATTCAAATTGGTCGCGTGTGCGCGACAAATTTGATGCGTATCAGTCGAAATTCACTGTATCGGCCTCTGTGCAAATTTCTGAATTACTTTGTGCACGTTCGTCAGATCGAGACGAAACTTGCGCCAACAGGACCGTATCATGTTTCTGGTCATGTATGCCAAGTTTGGTCCAATTTTGAGACAGTTGATCGGATCGCCATTTTGCGGGTCCTACGATCCGATTCAACGAACAATTTTGTGCACGGCCTTCCGAAATCCAAAATTGGACATACTGTTGGGTTCATATCATCAAAATAAATCTGTAGACGTGTAGTTTGACGACTTTAGAGACCATTGACTCTGGCATGCTTTTCGGTGCAAAGCGGATCCAACGACGGACACCGTTTTGACCCGAAATTACCGTTTTGCCACTAGTTAGAAGGTTATAAGATTTTAATGACCGTGTTTTGAGGAGTAGTGTGACCAAAAGTGGGTAGAAGTTCTCAAGTATTCGGAGTTATAAAATGACTAAAGAAGGTTATAAAATATTTTGAGAGATTAAATTTGAGGAAATTAAGGTAATCTGAAGAAGGACGGGTCGGTACGCTTGTGCATAGATTACAGAGAATTGAATGTTGTGACAGTGAAGAACAAGTATCCCCTGCGACGCATAGATGATTTGTTTGACCAGTTGAGTGGTGCTTGTGTGTTCTCGAAGATTCATCTCATGTCCGGCTACCACCAGATCAATGTTCGAAAAGAGGATATTCTGAAGACGGCCTTTCGGACGAAGTGTAACCTCCATTTTTCAAATTTTAATAAAAGATTTCTCTGACCTGTTTTATTTATTTCTATGAAATGTCTATGATTAACTATTATTTTCTAATCAGTTATTCTATGAAATGTCTATGATTAACTATTATTTTCTAATCAGTTATTCTTTTGTCTAGCTGTTATATTTTTAATTATTAATAAGTTGGCCATTTTTATTTGCTAGACATTGGACTGATAGGAAGTTAGTCTTATTGGGTTGGGAAGTAAGGATTAAGCTAATCCATATTTTTAAGGGTTGGAAAGTAAGGATTAAGCTAAGCCATATTTTTAACATCCCACAGCCTAATTTTATCTGGCCGAAGCCATTTAGCTATCATGTATTTCCCTACTTTCCCTCTTTAATAGGCCCATGGGCCATTGCTTAAACCAACCCTGTTTAAATCTTCACCGAAATCTATTGATCAAGGCCACACAGGGGGAAGTACTAACATTTGGCCATCCTCTTCTGTTTACTGGCAGCGTCGAGCGAGCGGTCGAGTATCACGTCTCCCCTGCGAAGCGCGTCTCCTCGGGCGTTCTAGAAGAATCCCGAACTATCCATTCCACCGACTTAGTACAGTGCATCCCCGCCGTCCACCGCCTTACACCGGCAAGCTCCCCACTGTTAGATTGTAACGGCCACCACCGGTCGCCGTGCCTATAAATAAGGTCGGTTCCCTCCTCGTTCTCTATTCGCGCGTCACTGGCGAAGCCCTACTGGAATAACCACCGACTTCTCCTTCCTCTTCCCCATTGCTCCATAGAGCTTGAGCACTCGGCCATGGCAGGACAACTCCTTCTCTGCTAGCGGTTTCAAGACGAACTCTGTCATTCGTTCTCCTCCGGTGATCCCTCCTCTACGAACGGTTCTTCACCACCTCTGCACTTCTTCATCCTCGTGGAAGTCCTCTGGTGTCCATTTTCGACTCCGAGACATCAACGACGACGCGCTAGGTGACCATCGTCGGCAACGTGCTCTCCGAATGATCGAGACAGTGTTGGCGAACTTCTCGTTGCGACTGTCAGCACAAAACAGCAGCGTTCCGACGAATAGATCTCCTTCCCCGATCATCGATCATTGGTAAGTGTTCTCTTCATCGTCCCTTTCATTTTGGACTGTGAACCGATCAGATTGGTTGAGGGAACTAGTTGCATGGATCAATGGAGATTCTTGATTGATTTCTAATCTATTGATCCTTGATTTCTCTTAAAAACACTCATGAGTTTCCAGCTAACTCAGTGAAACCTTCTTGATTGAACCGTATATCAACCGTTTGATGATATGCTGCAGAGGAGTTGATACTTTGTTTTGACAGAATTGGAGACGAGAACGAGTGCGTCCGAACATAGATTGGTGTTGCTGTTCCTCAGTAACGAGTAGACTCAGTTATATTTTTCTTCCTTTCTCTTCATTCTGTTTGAATTCTTGAAAGAAAATTGGTGGTTTGTGTTCGTGTTCAGTGGACGAGAGATGTCCGATACCATGACTAGAATAGGTGGACACAGACCCTACGGGGAAACTGATACTGATCTTGACTAGAGTCCAGTAGCTGGTAGTAGGGATCAGTTTCCATTACTGACATCAAGTTATCGGTTGCTTTATGTACCAATGTTTTAAAAACCGGACCGGTGGTTGACCCGGCCAAGGCACTGGGTTGGATCAAATTGGTTCAACCAGTGGTTCAACTACTGGATTAACTTAAGTGGTTCAAATTAATCTCTTATGGCCATTAATTTTTTACAAAAATACTAACTTTTAAACAAAACCGGATCAATACTGAACCGGACCGAAAAATCAACCGGTTCACAGGTGAACCGGTTGAACCGGATGGTCCAGTCCGGTTTTTAAAACATTGATACGTACGTTTGGGGTGATTTTGAATAATAGAGGCGCGGGAACTGTTGTTTGAATTGGATTGTAGAATTGATGTGAGCCATGTCGCATTTCGGGGTTGACTACAGTTAGAAGGAAACAGGAAACATAGGTTGGGTTAAATGTCAAGCCTAGTGAATTTTGGGCCATTGGTCTAGAGACTAGAGTTTCATTGATGAGATTTAAAATTCAATATATTAGGGGTTTGGATTATATTTGTTAAAGGATTGAAGTTGGGCTTATGGACTATGGGCTGATTGTTGGGTTTTGGCTAGGGGCAGTATGGGATCACATGGATTGGGCTGGGCCTTATTGGGTTCAAGAAGTTTTTGAGTTAGACTAGTTAGGCTCAGCTTTGGATTAGGTCCATGCTGATTCTAATAGGGGTTGGAGCCAATAGAAATAAAAGAAGGGTTTTGGTCTTTTATGGATTATTTTGTTAAAAACTACTTGCTAAATTTAGTTAAGTAATTGGACTTACTTTGTTAGTAATTAGTTTAATAGGAATTGTTCGACTAATAGATTTTCTAGAAATAAATTAGGTTGAGATAAACTTTGATTTAGTCAATAGGAATCTAGTTATTTTATTAGAATATTTTCTAAATAACTATTGTGTCTCTTTGGCACAGACATTTTCTTTAGACATTGGACTTGACCACCACGATAATTCAGGCAAGTACACCGACTTGAGCTTTTTACTTTGTATTTCTATCTGGTTTCCTATTCACATGTTGGACACGAGATTGACACGATTATATTGTGCCTCATTGATCGTATTGTGTCTAATTGATTATCTTGAAGGGATTGGAGAAATATTGTCTAGTGTATGACCACACCCCCTTAGCTAGGTTATTGTAAATAGCCTAATCGTACACCTCACGTACGATTAAGACACACCTCATTGTGATATTGTGGTTTCCAGCCGGTCATACATTGGATTAATATTTCAAATTTACTATTGTCTTGACTGTCTTGTTCATTGTTTCAGTTCTTGTACTATTGTTTCATATTGTAGGTTAGTCCATATCATTACTTGTGTATTTCAGATTACTTTGTATAGTATTTCTTGTTGGGGTTGTACTTTACTCCTTTCCTGATTGGATATATTGCAGGTTGTTAGTCCAATGATTACATCGTGTTTTTGAATATGGCTAATCAGTTAAGTTTAACATAATGATGTCCCTAATATTCATATACTCACTATCATGTTGCTACTTAAACTTAGCATTGTCCTAATTGTCCTATATCATATTGCCATGCTTGTATCGTACTGTAACATACTTTGTCCGTCTAACATGTATTTGTAGACATGCAGTAAGCATGATCAAATGATCAAACCAGGACATAGGCAATGAAGAACTAATGATGGACCAAAGACGACGTCATACGAAAAGATTTTTCTGAACCGCCTAGCGACCTATCCGGGACCTCGCATCGGGGGTTCCGCTACCCGGTCTGCTTATCTTTGGACGACTGCTATCAAGAAAAAAAGACGTCTTCTGGTCTGCTCAAATATCAGAAGAAAGACGTCATCAAAGGGCTCTTGGTTTTTTTATTTGTTCCAAGTCTGTAATCTTCAATTTATTGAGTCTAGACTATTGTACGTTGAGTCGCACTGAGTATCTCAACCATAGACTAGATAACCAAAAGCTCCACAAACAAAAGACCAAACTGTCAAAGCCCAAAATCAGCCCATGAACATTCTGTCCCCAAAGAGGCAGAGTTCGGGCCGAACTCTGCCCCCACACAGAGTTCGGGCCGAACTCTGTCCCCTAAATTTTAGGAGCTGATTTTTAGAGTATGCTCATTGCTAGTTGTCCAACGGCCAAATTTTTGAATATTTTGGACAGAGTTTTGGCCGAACTCTGTCTCCCCAGAGTAGTATAAATAGAGCTTGAATTCTCTCATTTCAAATTATCTCTCACCTTCAAATATTCAAGCCCTCTAAGCTCTACTACTTTAAGCCTTATTCTTCCATATCTCCTAAGCCACAACTCTCCTTAGCCCAAGGGGCTCAGTGCGATATCAGCTCGAAGTTGTGTGCAAGAGTGAAAGAAAAGTTACTTGGACAATTCCAAGTTTCGCCACCTGCGAATCTGTAAGAAGTTGGCGTGCTCTTCTGAGTAAAGACACGCGGTTGTACACTATTTCACAAATAATTCAATCCCGAGCTAGAGTTCTCAAGCCTGGACTAGTCCTCCACGAGAGAAATCAGGTTAAAACTATTGTGTCTGCGAATGCTCTTCTGATCTTTATTTACTTTCGCATTTTTCTCTGATTTATTTACTATCTTGATAGTTGTTTTGTGGAGGTGATATAGAGTTATTTTTTATTTGGTGATTATCGACACAAACTCTATTCACCCCCCTCTAGAGTTGCCTACACGTTATTTCACAGGTGAGACCAATGAGGATTTCTACTATAGCTACTAAGGATCACTATAGGGGATAACAGATGTGGAGTAGATGCTGTTCAGGAGAGACTTGGATTTGGATATAGGAACCCTTGTATAAATTTATATTTTGTCTTGATGATGATGTAGTACCCATTAATGTAGCTGGATGACTATACTAATAATTGTTTATGGTTGCTTTACTTTTACCGGATTTGTTTCCGGATATCTATTGTAAGGATATACAACAAAGCATAGTAATATCTGTGATGGTCATGTTGATTTGTGTTCTGGGTACGATTTATAAAAGCTGTGATGAGTATGATTGAATTTATTCACTTGACAATTTATGAGGTTTATATACAGCTTACTACGTTGTGTCTTCCAACGTAGGCTGGACGTATCCGACTCGTATCCGATTATTAAAAAGCGGGTCATGACATATTTTTAGTGGTGACCGATGCAGGTCTCATCCTAATAGTACTTAGGCCTTAGAGTACTTTTGGGGAACCTGTTAGACTAAGAAAATATCATCACAGCATAGACTGATGGTGTTATTGTGATAGCTAGTGTTACTCACTTATCACTTAGTAACAATCCTAGGCAACATAAAATTTGGATAATTGACTCTATTTTTTCATTCAGGATGGTTCATACACGGAACACCGGGACCACTGAGCCCACTGCAGCGGAGGTGCCAGAGCTTCCATCGTCGCTTCCTCAGACGATCACCATTGACGGCACCCAGCTGATGGGGATCTTCTAGAAGTTCATCGATGCTCAAAGTGATCAGGCCGCTCAGTTGAGAGCCACCATTGCAGATGCACTAAGGACCAGGGAGGCTCCACCGGCACCACTAGCGAGGCAGGGGACTGCTAGAGATTTCAATAATCTCAAGCCTTTGAACTTCTACGGAACATAGAGGATTCTCTAGGCCGATGAGTGGCTAGAGAACGCAGAGAGGCTACTCAAGATCGCCCGAGTTTCGGAGGACTTACAGGTTGAGGCGGCCAACATGCAACTATATGATGTCGCCAGGGCATGGTTTAGAGAGGAGCCCCAGCTAGCCGTTCCCCGACTTCTCTGGACACCGTGGATGGTTGTGCCTGTACAAGCTATATGTCTCGTCTTGCATCATGGCTAGGATATGAATTCCTGATTTCCACGGTCAGGGATTCGTACTGAATCTGACTAGGATAATGACTAGATTAATCAAGTAGTCCATGAAAAGATTTTCAGCTACAGGCAGTCCCGTTATCTGGACGCTCTAATTGGACTTGTAGCCTGTCGTCGAGTAGGGCAAATTTCTAGCGCACCGTCGTGTGTTGTACCCCCAAGTCACCTAATCCAACTCTCTCAACTTGTGACCGGATAACCTGGATTGAGACTGCAGGACTTGTGGCTGTTGGAACATCTCGATGCATCTTGTTAGTAACTAAGCTTGTGATAACCCTAGCTAGTTAAAGTATCAAGCCGTACTCATTGCTTGGCCGTGATTGATGGATGGAGTCCCGTCTGGTCTTGCCTAGACAAGACCGTACATGGTTATTTCAGCATGTTACTGTTATACTTTACTTTATCGATAATTGGTTAGAGACTAAATTTTGTTCAGGTGAAGGATTACAACCCCGGTCCTTATTTGGTTTACGGGTTGTAACTTGGCTATTGGAATAGTCCTTTAGTTATCTTATCGTTTATCGCCTTATTTTTCTAACTCATGTTTTCGTTATCATTATGTCTTTATGTGCTAATAAGCTGGTTTTAGTTCTTAAGTGAAGCCTCCCTTGTGGCACTTGCTCTTTCTGGGGTCTGACCCAGCTGGTTTTGTATGGCCAGATTTTGGAGTAGCACCCGAGGATCTTCCAGCATTCCAGCCAGATGGTGAACACTAGGCGCAACCTTGACAACGAGTGGGTTTTATTTTGCTCTTCCACTCTATTGTAAAATATTCTTTTGAGGCATTTAGCCGTCGAGCAAGTGTTAGCTCGTGTTAAATATACATTTCTGTCTGCCTAAGGGCTGTAACATGGTTGACAAATCCTAGGGTTGATCATGTATGACTTAAACTCTTGTTAGTCTTCGCATTTTGTATGACTAGCTTCATGACCATCTGAATATGTAATGTATGAGACGCCTTACTTTGTATGTCTGATGATCTACCATCTTGTTACATTTACTTGCTTGCTTGAGATTGAGACACTAGGCTTATTATTGACCATAAGAGATTTTTGGCTTATAGTAAACTCTCATGTATCTAGACAGTCGTGACCGTACATCGAGATGGATTACACTTCAATGTACGCAGCTGGCTGTGTCTGTCCTCCGCTCTCCAGTATTCCGGTTTTGGGGCGTGACACGGTTTAAGTGGTGGCCCATGCAGGTCTTGTAAATCAAGATATGTGAGGGTTTCACGAAATAGATGTCTCAATCAGCACTCGCCCTTGATCTCTGTTCCTGTCTTCTAATCTTTCCGAAATCTTGATCTGATCACATGCTTATATTCTCGATCTATCATGGTCCTTCCTTATTGTTTCCCATGTCGTTTCTTCAGCGACATTGTTCCTGGTCCTATCGATCAGCAAGGCGGAGCACCTCCCGTGAACCAACAGCAACCTGGAGACCAAGCCCAGCATTCAGGGGTAGCCACTAGAGTCATGCCTATTGGGGGTCAAGAGCCACCAGTTCAGCCAGTCCAGCCTGTAGAGCCTGATAATGGAACCCTGGTGGAACTCATCAGGGAATTGCTTGCATCTCAAGATCGTCGGGGCGATGTCCTGCACTAGATAGTACAAGATGCCATGGGCAGAGTTGGTTACCAAGGGAACAACGCGGCCAACAACTTCAAGCGTCTGAACCCTCCTTTCTTTGATGGCAGTGAAGATGCTATCGCTGCCGATGCATGGCTTCAGGACATAGAAGTTATCCTGGAGGCAGCTAGGATTCCTGAGGAAGAAAAGGTGGCCGTTGTGCGCCTGCAGTTATTGGATTTAGCCCGCAGCTGGTGGGCGATGCTAGCAGTTGGATTACCGACACCTGTCTCATGGGCGGTATTCAGCAATAAGTTCCAGACCAAGTACTTCGACGCAGTAGCTCGGTATGATCTGCAGACGAGATTCACCAATCTTAAGCAGATGGGGAAGACGGTCGATGGATATGCGGCTGAGTTTTCTAGACTTAGTCGGTTTGCTCCTACCTTGGTGGCAACCGAGTTGGATCGAGCCCAGCGATTCCAGCTGGTGCTCCACCTAGATATTATTATATCAGTGGAGCAGTTTGAGCACCAGATTTTTGATGCCGTCTTGCGAGCAGCGAAAAGGCATGAGTATACTTCGCAGAGGATTGTAGATAGAAGTGGAGGACAGAAGAGGTCTCATGGGCAGATGTCCCATTCATCAGTACCAGCCCAAGCAGCTAGGGCTTTGACTATTGGAGCTCCTAGGAGGGCGACTACAGTTTCGTCGGTTCAACACTCGACACCGATATATCCTCAGCAGCAGAAGCAGAAGCAGTCTTCCGCAATGGGTTGTTCTCATTGTGGGAAGCCAGTGTTAGGGTTATATACTAAAAGCATCACTTTTGTAGTAACCTTATTTCCTTCAATTTTGAATGGGAATCATATGGACAAATGTTTGCATATTGTATTTGTTGCAAGTGTTAATGCAACTGTCTGATATTCTATATTGTAGATAATATGGTGTGTAGTGTCACACAGAAGATCATATTATCAGTTCCCTATGGAGTATATAAATAGTTCACAACCTAGATGGACTTGGACAATCTATTGGAAAGGTTGTAGTGTAATCTGGTATTAGTCTATCTTGACTATAGGTTTACACTAGTATACTTTGTGTGTATTGAACATGACCACTTGAGGTTGTTCTCTTAGTACTGACTACTAAGAGAACAAACACCTCTTTTATTATGGATGCTTGTGCTCTTAATCCGGATATAATAACATACATGTATATGTAGTGTGTATTATATTGACTCATGAAAGAGAGATTCATTATGGATCAACAACCTCTGTGAATTGGGTAATAACATTGTTTGTATGATGGGCTGTTGATTATAAATGGAATCAATGTCTCGATACATCGGGTTGATGATGTCTCCTTAAGAAGCTCATAAGGATTGTCATGTAAACCCTGCAGGTGGATTATATCTGACATGACAAATAAAGTTGAGCGGTACTACTTAAGGATAAAAGATGTTGAATCAATATAGTTGTCAGTAACTTAATTTGATCGACGGACATACGATATCTTAACATGGGGAGCCAAACGAGCATATAATAAAAGGAGCCCACAAACATAATTTGGGATTAGGGAGGTAGTGCAACAATAGCTCATTAGTGGACCGAGCTATTGTTAATGGGCCTGGATTGTGTGTTCGGGCTGAATACGGGATATATAGATCCGTTAGGAGGCCTAACCCTAATTTTTCTGCATGGTCCCTGTCGTAGCCTATATATATCCTCTATTCTCTGGCCGCCACATAACTGATCAAAAATCTGAAGCTTTCTCTAAATTCGTGATTCACGTAAGGAGAGAAAGAGAGGGCTGCCAAGGAGAAGAAAAGGTTGGGAGATCGTCGCCCACACGACGTCCAACTCGAGGAAGGAATACGTGCAGAAGATCTTGGGGTCGTCCGCTCGAGATTGCCAGGAATTACTTGTCTTCTTTCCGCCGCAGGTATAATTCGTGAACCCTAGTTTCCGCTTATGAAGGGTTAGAACACTTATTAAATCTGTTTAACTTTCTATCGATCAATACGCACACCAAAGTAAGGGTCCTGGGAATCTCCAGTTCCATCAATTGGTATCAGAGCCACTTTGGATCTGCGTATTGATTGATACGTCTATGTTGTCGAATAAAACATGTGCTGTGTAATAGTCGGTAGATGTAGATCTGTTCTAACTCGATTTTTTTGGCATCTTAGATCCAACTATTATGGTCCAATGCATGTTTTTGATTGTGTTGTTTAAACCACGGACATGTCATGTATGTTGTTGCTGTGGATGTAATTAAAATCATGAGGGTTGATCGTGCTTATTATTTGAATTTTTCAATCTATATTATGTGTGAACTCTTTCGGGAGGCATAGGCTTGATGTAATTTTAATTATTTTTGATCAATCGTGATGGCGGTGGTGGCTGTTTCTGACGCCGGACGAGATGCTGGTTTTAAGCAGTCCAGAGGCAGACAAATAATTTTCGATGAAGAAATCGACAACCAAAACCTAAAAAAAAAAATCTGCGCAGCGCCAGATTTTGAATTCGGATAGTTGAGGACGGAACAAGAAAGATGACCATAATAGTTGGATATTTTTCTCTTATTTGTTGTCATTTTGCTTTTTCTGATTATACATGTTTATTATTGTGTGAATGTTTTTTTTGAAAAACTAAGCCTACATTAATAATGGACAACATGGACATAATATCAACTTGTAGAAAAACCCTCATTGTTAAATAACTAAGTGGGAGAGGATATTTATTTAGTATAAATCCTATGGTCTTCATTACTGGTTTGTAGGTGATGTAATTATACTTGCGCGTTGGCTTTAGTGCCTTCCTCCATATAGGATGATTATAATTATGGATCACCAGTACAAACTTTCTTAGGGATAATTGTAGAAAGTTACCTAGTATGTGTTCACTTCTCCATCTGAAGGAACTCATTACAAGGTAATGGACTTAGTATTAAGTAATGGTATACACTTAGACACAAATAATGGTATCCTCCCCATCAGAGTCACTGCTATTATTTGTATGACCAGAGCAAGACCAACATATTAATTTTATTTGTCATAAAGTTATGTTGACATGATAGTAAAATTAATAAGAAAAACCTACTTGAACAAAGTTGAATTTGTATACGTCCACACTATCGTGGCATGCTAAATTCATGGTGTTCAAGGTGTTGGTGAATTTCTTATTATTGTTTTGAGGGAATCAATATTTAATTAATTCAAAAAGTTTTTTGTCATATATAATTTTATTTATGTGATTCTCAGGATTTCAAAAATGGGTTCTTTCAGTCCACTTATGGTAATTCTTAAAGAAAACAAACTTACTGGACCTAATTACATTGACTGAAAACGTAATTTAGACATTGTTCCGACTGCTGAGGAGTACAAATACGTACTTGTTAAGGAATGCCCACCTAAGCCTGATGAAGAAGTCAAAGAGGCTTATAAGAAGTGGAAAAAGGCAGATGAGATGACGCAGTGTTATATTCTGGCATCTATGTCAAATGTACTGCAACATCAGCATCATGCCATGGCCACAACTTATGCCATGATGTATAACCTCAAGGAACTCTTCGGACATTAGAGTAGAGCAGCTAGGCAATTTGTTATGAAATGTTTGATGAATACAAAAATGGCTGAGGGTACACCAGTAAGGGATCATGTTCTCAAGATGATGGGTCATCTGAATGAGATGGAGATCCTTGGAGCTGAAATCGATGGGGAATCCCTGGTCGATATCATTCTCGAGACTCTGCCTAAAAGTTTTGACAATTTCTGCCTTAATTACAACATGAACAAAAGGTTGTATAGTTTGGCAGAACTTGCAAAAGAGCTACAGGATGCTGAATCTCTCTTTAGGCAGAGTGGTCATGTTTTTGTTTCTGAAAAGGCTTCTACTTCTAAGCCAAAAAGCGGTAAGAAGAAGAATAACATTCAGAAACAGGCAAACTCAGCAAAGAAGGGCATGGGACCTTAAGGTGCGGTAAAAAAGCCGAAAGACAAATGTTTCATGTGCAAAGGGTCAGGACATTGGAAGACTGATTGTCCACTTCTCAAACAAGGGAACAAAAAGGTATATCTCATTTACTAGTAGTTGAAACATGTTTAGCGGAATTATCTACCGGCACCTTGTATGTAGATACAGGAGCCACTAATCATGTCTGCAATACATTGTAGGGGTTCCAGGAAACTAGACGGCTCAGTAATGGAGAGATATGCTTGTTCATGGGTGATGCTACAAAAGTATCGGTCGTTGCATTAGGAGATGTTACTTTATCTTTTGGTAAAAATAAATCTTTGACATTGAGAGATGGTCTTTATGCACCTTCACTTAGAAGGAATTTAGTTTCTGTTTCTATGTTAGTTAATGATGGATATTCAGTTTATTTTGATGACAATATTGTTATTAGAAAGAATAAACATTTTATCTGTTCTGTTGCATTGGTTGATAATCTGTATGTCATTAATCATATTTTGCCCACAATGCAACTTATGAAAATGAATAATATGTCATCTAACTTAAATAAGAGAAAATAACATTCTTGTATGAACCAAACATATTTTTGGCACTTACGATTGGGGCATATTAACCTAAGAAGGATTCAAAGACTGGTTGAAGATGGACCTTTGAGTTCATTGGAAGTGGAGGCACTACCAGTCTGTTAATCCTGCTTGGAAGGTAAAATGACCAAAAGGTCTTTTACGGCAAAGGGGTATAGGACCAAAGATTTGCTGGAATTGGTTCATTCTGATTTGTGTGGACCCACGACTATCCAAGCTAGAGGTGGCTTTGAATATTTTGTCACATTTATTGACGATTATTCAAGGTATGGATACATTTATTTGATGCGCCGTAAGTGTGAGTGCTTTGAGAAATTCAAATAGTACAAGGCTGAAACGGAGAAACGTCATGGAAAATGTATCAAGTCATTACGATCAGATCGTTGTGGTGAATACCTCTTTGGAGAGTTTAGGAATTATTTATCAGAGGCTGGAATTGCATCCCAATTGACTGCACCTGGAACGCCCCAACAGAATGGTGTAGCCGAAAGAAGGAATAGAACTCTTATGGAGATGGTTAGATCAATGATGAGTTATTCAGATTTACCAGATTCGTTTTGGAGATATGCCTTAGAGACTGCAGCTTATATTTTGAACTTGGTTCTTTCTAAGTCAGTACCTCTTACTCCCATAGAGCTGTGGATTGGGCGTAAGCCTAGTCTGAAACATGTTCGCATTTGGGGTAGTCCAGCACATGTGCTGAATGAAAAAGCAGATAAGTTGGAATCTCGTACAGAAGTACACTTGTTTGTAGGCTATCCAAGAGGAACGAAAGGAGGTTTATTTTATTGTCCTAAGGATCAGAAGGTCATTGTTAGCACCAATGCCCGATTCGTAGAGGAAGACTATGTGATGAACTATAAACCCACAAGTAGAGTTGTTCTAGAAGAACTGAGAGGTGAGACACCAAGTACTTCAGTACCAACAGTACAAGAGGATGAACCACAAATAACTGCACCGTGTCACAAATGTTACACTACAACCGATAGTGCCTCGTCGTAGTGGGAGGGTTATGATACAACCTGATAGATATATGTTCTTGGGAGAGTCGTCAGACTTCGTCCCTGAGGAACAAGATTATGATCCCTGTACCTACAATGAAGCACTCCAAGATAAAGATGCAGAGTCTTGGCAAAAAGCAATGATATCTGAAATAGAATCTATGGATTCTAATCAGGTCTGGGAGCTTGTAGAACCACCCGTTGGTGTAAAAGCCATTGGATGCAAGTGGTTCTATAAGAGAAAAAGAGGATCAGACGGTAAGGTTGAAACCTTTAAAACTCGGCTTGTAGCAAAAGGTTTTATTCAAAGAGAGGGTATCGATTATGAGGAAACCTTTTCTCCAGTGGCTATGCTTAAGTCTATCCGGATTCTTTTATCTATTGCAGATCATCTCGATTATGAGATTTGGCAAATGGATGTCAAGACAGCTTTCCTTAATGGAAGTCTTGAGGAAGACATCTATATGAAGCAACCAGACGGGTTCATTGAAAAGGGCCAAAAGCATCTTGTTTGTAAGCTCAAGAAGTCCATTTATGGACTTAAGCAAGCTTCCAGATCTTGGAACATATGTTTTGATCAGGTGATAAAATTCTATGGATTTGATCAATGTTAGGATGAATCATGTGTATACAGAAAGTGTGACGAAAACGTGGTGGTGTTCCTAGTACTTTATGTGGATGACATCTTGTTCATTGGAAACAATGTGAAGGTGTTATCTGATGTAAGGGTATGGTTATCCAAACAATTTAATATGAAGGACTTGGGAGAAGTAGGTTACATCCTTGGGATCAAAGTTCTACGAGATCGCAAGAAAAGGATGTTGGGCTTATCCCAAGCTTCCTATATCGATACTGTTCTAACTCGTTTTAGTATGCAAAATTCTAAGAAAGGTTTCTTACCTTTTAGACATGGAATTCCTCTATCAAAGGAGCAGTGTCCGGACACCTAAAGAGATAGAGAACATGAAGGCAGTTCCTTATGCTTCAGCAGTAGGAAGCTTAATGTATGCAATGCTATGTACGAGATCAGACATCTGCTTTGTCGTAGGCATGGTCAGCAGATATCAATCTAACCCAGGACAAGAGCACTGGACTGCCGTAAAACATATTTTGAAGTACCTGAAAAGGATTAAAGAGTATATGCTAGTTTACCAGGCAGATAGTTTAGTTCCCTTGGGGTATACAGACTCAGATTTTCAGTCATATAGGGATTCCAGGAAATCTACCTCAGGTTATGTGTTTACTTTGGGAGGTGGAGCCATTGTGTGGAGGAGTATCAAGCAAAAATGTATTGATGATTCCACCATGGAAGCCGAGTATGAGGCAGCCTCTGAGGCAGCCAAAGAAGCGGTTTGGCTCAGAAACTTTCTGTTGGACTTGGATGTGGTACCTAGTTTGCCTAAGTCTATTACACTTTATTGTGATAATAGTGGTGCAGTTGCAAATTAACTCAAAGGAAACACGAGCCCATAAGACAGGTAAACACATTGAGCGCGCAAGTACCACCTGATACGAGATTTCGTAAAGAAAGAAAAAGTTATTGTGATCAAGATAGCACCAGCCGACAACCTAGCTGATCCCTTTACAATGAGCTTACCAGCTAAGGCTTTTGATAGTCATGTTGAGGGAATGAGAGTCAGATGTGTAGCAGCATGGCTTTAAGTATAAGTGGGAGATTTGTAATAGTATACTGAAAAGCAATGCTTTGAGTATAAGTGGGAGATTGTTAGGGTTATATACTAAAAGCATCACTTTTGTAGTAACATTATTCCTTAAATTTTGAATGAGAATCATATGGGCAAATGTTTGCATATTGTATTTGTTGTAAGTGTTAATGCAAATGTCTGATATTCTATATTGTATATAATATGGTGTGTGGTGTCACACAAAAGATCATATTATCAGTTCCCTATGGAGTATATAAATAGTTCACAACCTATATGGACTTGGACAATCTATTGGAAAGGTTGTAGTGTAATCTGGTATTAGTCTATCTTGACTATAGGTTTACACTAGTATACTTTGTGTGTATTGAACATGACCACTTGAGGTTGTTCTCTTAGTACTGACTACTAAGAGAACAAACACCTCTTTTATTATGGATGCTTGTGCTCTTAATCCGGATATAATAACATACATGTATATGTAGTGTGTATTACTTTGACTCATGAAAGAGTGAGATTCATTATGGATCAACAACCTCTATGAATTGGGTAATAACATTGTATGTATGATGGGCTGTTGATTATAATTGGAATCCATGTCCCCATACATCGGGTTGATGATGTCTCCTTAAGGAGCTCATAAGGATTGTCATGTAAACCCTGCAGGTGGATTATATCCGACATGACAAATAAAGTTGAGCGGTACTACTTAAGGATAAAAGATGTCGAATCAATATAGTTGTCAGTAACTTAATTTGATCGACGGACATACGATATCTTAACATGGGGAGCCAAACGAGCATATAATAAAGGTAGCCCACAAACATAATTTGGGATTAGGAAGGTAGTGCAAAAATAGCTCATTAGTGGACCGAGCTATTGTTAATGGGCATGGGTTGTGTGTTCGGGTTGAATACGGGATATCCAGATCCGTTAGGAGGCCTAACCCTAATTTCTCCTCATGGTCCCTGTCGTAGCCTATATATCCTCTATTCTCTGGCCGCCACATTACTGATTAGAAATTTGAAGATTTCTCTAAATTCGTGATTCACGCAAGGAGATAAAGAGAGGGCTGCCAAGGAGAAGAAAAGGCTAGGAGATCGTCGTCCACACGACGTCCAACTCGAGGAAGGAATACGTGCAGAAGATCTTGGGGTCGTCCGCTCGAGATTGCCAGGAATTACTTGTCTTCTTTCAGCCGCAGGTATAATTCGGAACCCTAGTTTCTGCCTATGAAGCGTTAGAACACGTATTAAATCTGTTTAACTTTCTATCGATCAATACGCACACCAAAGTAAGGGTCCTGGGAATCCCCAGTTCCATCAGCCAGGGCATGTAGTATCAGAGTGTCGTAGAGCACAGGAATTGTGCTTGGCTTGTGGGGCACCGGACCATAAGATAGGGTCCTGTCCGAATAGAGCTAGTTCGTCGTCGTCCAACCTAACCAGTCCGTCGGTTAGGGGTCCAGCACCAGTGCAGCAGCAGAACCAGCCTTCGAGGCTGTTGTCGCCTCAGGATCAGCAGTATGCCCAAGCTCAGATTCAGAATCGGCAGAGAGGTTTCCAGCAGAGGGGACCAGCACCAAGAGGACAAGGACAGGCTATGGCTCTGACTGTATCAGAAGAATTGGCGTCAGATGAGGTGGTGGCAGGTACCATTCTCGTCAACTCTTTTCCAGCATCAGTATTATTTGATTCGGGTGCATCGCATTCATTTATTTCTGTACGATTTGCAATACGGATTAGATTGGAGCCCGAGTCATTATCAGTAAAGCTTAATATACTTACTGGTAACGGCCTTGTGGGAGTAGATAGAGTCTATTCCTCGTGTCGAATCGTAGTTAGCGGTAGAGAGTTCCCCGCTAGATTGATAGAATTTTTTATGGCCGACTATGATGTGGTCCTAGGAATGGATTGGTTGAAGGATCAATACGCAAGAATAGACTGCCATATTGGCAGGATTATTTTTGGTATTCCCGACGAACCGGAGTTTTCATTTTCTAGAGGCGAGGTAGAATCTTCTCCACCAGTATTGCGGATGGCAGTAGCAGTAGCAGTTCAGTTTTCCAGAGTTGTAGAAGAGTTTTCTGATGTATTTCCCGAAGAGCTTCCAGGCATGCCCCCAGAGAGAGAGATAGAGTTCACCATTGATTTGCTTTCGGGGACGGCACCAGTGTCATGAGGAGTCTACAGGATGGCACTTCAGAGTTAGAGATCTTGTACAAGATGATTGAAGAACTTAGAACCAAGAGATTCATTCGTGCTAGTGGATCACCTTGGGGAGCTCCGATACTTCTTGTAAAAAATAAGGATGGTACGTCAAGATTATGTGTTGATTATCGTACCTTGAACTCTGTAACAATCAAGAACATATATCCTCTACCAAGGATAGACGATTTATTTGACTAACTCAGAGGAGCGACAGTATTCTCGAAGATTGACTTGCGGTCAGGGTACCATCAGATCAGAGTCAGAGAGCAAGACGTCCCGAAAACAACGTTCAGATCCAGATATGGACATTGGGAGTTACTTGTTATGCTATTTGGAGAGACCAATGTGCCAGCCGTATTCATGGACCTCATGAATCATATCTTCATGCCCTATTTGGACCAGTTCGTGATAGTGTTTATAGACGACATCCTAGTCTATAGCAAGAATGAGGCAGAGCATGAGCAGCATCTTCGTGTATTTCTTCAGATTCTTAGAGAGCACCAGTTGTACGCAAAGTTTAGTAAGTGCGAGTTTTGGCTGGATCGTATCTCGTACTTGGGTCACATCATCACCAGAGGTGGAGTGGAAGTGGACCCCTAGAAGATAGTGGCTATAGAGACATGGTCAGTTTCCAGTACCGTCGCAGAAGTTCAGAGTTTCCTAGGATTGGCTGGCTATTACCGGTGGTTTGTATCAGACTTCGCTCGGATTTCAGCACCACTGACGCAGTTGACCCGTAAGGATGTGCAGTTTGCTTGGACAGCAGAGTTTCAGAGTTCATTTGAGAAGTTGAAGCATGGATTGATGATGGCACCTATTCTCACGCTTCCAGATGGGACTGGAGGATTTTCAGTCTATTGTGACGCTTCCGACAAGGGATTGGAATGCGTCTTGATGCAACATAGTAAGGTAGTAGCTTATGCGTCACGTCAGCTTCGTGAACATGAAAGGAATTACCCGACCCATGACTTAGAGTTAGCAGCGGTAGTTTTCACACTTAAGCTTTGGAGGCATTATTTATATGGAGATCGGGTGAAGATTTTTACCGACCACAAGAGTCTTAAGTATGTGTTTACCCAGAAGGATCTCAACATGCGTCAGAGAAGATGGCTAGAGCTACTTGTGGATTATGACATCAACCTGTAGTATCATCCTGGGAATGCCAACGTTGTTGTAGATGCATTGAGTAGAAGAGTCAGAGTTTATTTTCTAACATCACAGCCAAAGTTGTTAGCTGATCTTCAGAAGATGGGTCCCTTGTGGCACTTGCTCTTTCTGGGGTCTGACCCAGCTGGTTTTGTATGGCCAGATTTCGGAGTAGCACCCGAGGATCTTCCAGCCTTCCAGCCAGATGGTGAACACTAGGCGCAACCCTGGCAATGAGTGGATTTTATTTTGTTCTCCCACTCTATTGTAAATTATTCTTTTGAGGCATTTAGCCGCCGAGCAAGTGTTAGCTCGTGTTAAATATACATTCCTCTACAACAAATATGTCCTACAATAGCATGTGCAGAACGCTATAGAAAGTCATCTGTAGCGTATTATGTCCGCTATAATTGCCCACGCTATAGTATGTCAAGGAATGTGAATGCTATAACATTATAGCGTTCTTGAATGATGTAGATGGATTATAGCGTTCGTCTATGCTGTGGATGGTTTATAATGTTTGTGAATGCTGTAGATGGATTATAGCGTTCGTGAATGTGGATGGTCTATAGCGTTCTTGAATGCTGTTGATGAATGGTAGTGTTCATGAATGTTGTAGATGGTTCATAGTGTTCTTTAATACTGTTGATTTATTATATCGTTTCTGAATAACCTATTTTATATCACATACAATTAAGCTATACATCACATACAATTAACCATATAAAGAATCATGCAGAATCACAGTTTTGATTTCAACAATTTCAATCGCAACTTCCATTTCGATCAATCAAGATATATACAAGGTTTGACAAAATAAATAAATTCATACATTTTTTATTAAAACATTCAAGATGTACAAAAATTTGTACGCCTAAAGTGATTGAAATAGTAGTCCAAACTAAATTTTTCATAAAGAGAATCCAAGATGTACAAAATGTTTGTAACCTAACGCTAGTCCTAAATTCAACTAAACCATTCTATTTCCATACAAAATATCTGTAGGCCAAAATGCAACTCGATCGACTCTTTCCTTCTAGCTTATATCCACAACCATCAAAAATTTACACGCCAACCTACACAAAATTGAGAAGAAAACACATTAACATTATTATATAAAAAATAAGTTCACACAAGATCATGTATCCATATATTCCATAAACATTTATCTTTATTGCGTTTGTATTCCAAATTTAGTAAGTATGGAATGTGCTTCTGATCAATAATATACTAATGAATTTAAGACCACACAAGCTCACGCGAGAGGCCCCGTATGGGTTTATGAACGATATTGGATCCTAAGACAATGAAATGTAATATAAATATAAGATGGATATTAAAAAATGAACCATAAATAAATAAGACATGTAAACTGATGGTGAAGAATACAGTATCACATGCATATGTGAACATTTACAATATACAAGAAGGAAAATGAAGAATGGCATTGATTTATCACTTTAATTTCCTTTAGAATCAATTTCAGTGTTAGGGTCAAGCAAATACCAAACTTGATTGGGAAATGGGGTTGACAAAAATCAAATAAGGAAATGAAATTGACAAACATGGAATCAATGTTTTATATACTAAACATTGGACTTCTTATGACAAAGTAATTTTACTTGACAAAAATTATTGTTAAGTTGGTACCAACTTTAATATCTCCATTTGCATTCCTTTTGCTTCCCAGTTCAACTAAAATCCTAAGTCCCCTATCAATTCATGCAACTATTGGTCTATATTACATAAGTGCAAAACAGTGTCCAATCGCTGACACTCATCTTATCCTAAATTAGAGCTACTTTTGGTATCATTAAATATATCCACTTCATAATTTCACACATGTAACTGATATGTTTATGGAGAAAGTATAATAACATCAAAAGAGTATAAGAATGATTTTATCCTCATTCATAATGCAACATGATTACCCAATCAATTACTTACAGAAAAGGAACTTTGGCACAACCAAACTACAGTTTCGCGGTTCATATACAAAATTGTTGAGGATAATAGAAACTTGTGCCACATGACATGTTAAATGGCACCAACAAGCTACTCCAAAGTAATAAGAGTAACTAGCACCAACCATAAGGGACTTCTCATGTATTCTACCATAAACCAAAATATTTCATAAATTTGTCACTCTTAGCTACCTTAAAAATCAAAACATTTCTCTTTTACATGTAGACCTTGATCAACTATTGCCAATGAAGCACATAGATAAATCAAAGTTTTAAGCATCGACACACACTAATACTCGTATGAAGATTACGAAGCCGGGTATTTTTGAATCTTAAGATGGATAGGGACATAAGGCAAAGGTTCGAAAACTCTGTTTTGGGATCAATGTTAGAGCCTTCCTAAAAGTTTCATCAAATTCTAACTTTTAGTACCATAAAACTAATAAAACAGAATATTAATTTAAATTGAGAAGGATGGCTGAAAGATATAACCTTAGAATTCTTGACACGACAAACCAGATTTATTCTACAGATTGATCGACCAAAGAGTCATTTAAACAAACACGTAATGAATCTAACTGAAAGCTCCTCCTCATGTACTTATAGTACACATCAACAACAAAGTTTTTTCTTTCATAATTTAGGAAACCCCGCTATATTCATTGGATAAAGAATGCAGACATACATTTAATTCTCTGAAATGAAGTGGAGCAAACTACCTCCTCCGATGAGAGGATAAGGATGACATGTTTCGCCGTGGGAATTTGGTCTCCACTTCCGACAATAGGTCTGGGGAGATGGAGAGGAGTGATTTCAGGGTTATATATACATACTTGTAGTAGTCGAGATTGGTTGTTAGGTATCTGTCGACCTTCCTCTTCTTCTCCAGAAGCTACTGTCACAAATGAGATCCATGGAGGCATCGAAGAGGGAGGTGACCTCGGAGGGGACGAGGGTCCTGGTGAAGGATTTGAGGAAGTGGTGGAGGCGCTCGACGTCGGCTCCATCTCCTTCGTATCCTCTGCCCGCTCCATCTCCAGTGGTACTCGAGGAAGAAAAATTAGGGTTAGGGTTTAGGGATCCGAGGGGAGAGGAGGAAAGAAGGCACGTTAGGAAAAGAAGAAAGAAAGAGAGAGAGAGAGAGAGAGAAAAAGAGAGAAAGAGAAGGGAGAGCTCGGGAGAGAGTTGTTAGGGTTTTGATGGGAATGAAATTTTTTAGGGGAGGGATTTTTTATGGGAACGAAAAAATGAGAGGGGAATGAAAAAAAAAAGCGGGTCCTGAAACTTTAGGGAATGAATTTTTGAAACTTATATAAACGTTACAGCATTCGTAAAACGCTATAGAACTTAATCTGTAATTTTTGTTATGCATTTATAATAGCAATCCAGAAAAGCATGTTATTACTAATAGTATTCTATAGCATTCAGACTCAAACGCTATCAAAAATCTGCTATAGTAAGTCATATTTGTTGTAGTGTGTCTGCCAAAGGGCTGTAACATGGTTGACAAATCCTAGGGTTGATCATGTATGACTTAAACTCTTGCTAGTCTTCGCATTTTGTATGACTAGCTTCATGATCATCTGAATATGTAATGTATGGGACGCTTTACTTTGTATGTCAGATGATCTACCATCTTGTTACATTTACTTGCTTGCTTGAGATTGAGACACTAGGCTTGTTATTGACCATAAGAGACTGTTGGCTTGTAGTAAACCCTCATGTATCTGGACAGCCGTGACCGTACATCAAGGTGGGTTACACTTCAACGTACGCAGCTGGCTGTGTCTGCCCCCCGCTCTCCAGTATTCTGGTTCTGGGGCGTGACATAACCTTAATCCGATAATGAAATATCTCAAAAGTTAGTAAGAATAACATCCCAAAAAAAATCCAGATCAAATCATTTTTTTAACATTCTCCTCAGTTTTAAAATATTACTACAAAATATGCAGTTCTAACTATTAATATATATATTCTTATGTTTTTTTACTCGAATCCTCCTACGTCCTTTCCAAAGTAATTCATATTCGAAATATTCCTCTAAGTGTAATCGTTTCCAATCTATTACTGCCGGTCTCTTAAATTTGTTTCCATTTTTAGTCATATTCTTCCCACTAATCCTATCTTAATGTCCAACATCCTATACTCCTACCGAGATTACCATATGATAACCAATTACGTCCTTTCCGAGTTAGATGATTACGATACTTCCTCGGCCTTTACCGAAAAAAGAGGTACGAAAGTTCAGGAGACTTCAAAGTGTAGCTAACAAATTTAGATATGAGATAGTTGATGGATGTAAGTAGGACAGAGTTAGTAAGACAAAGAAAGTGATGATAGAGGTTTATCTTGCTCATCTGGTCATAACGAAGTGAACCAAAGTTAAGATATGATATGATAACTATACACGTCTATCCCAAATCATGTTACCCAGAATTTTTGCCACGCCGGTAAGAAGTTGCAATAAACGGTAGAGTCCATAACTAAGCCCTATAATCATGTTATCTAAAATTCTCACCATGCAAACCGGTATGGCTGCAAGAATCTCTAAATTCCATAATTAAGATAAGTATACCCCAAATCAAGCTCAATGTTTTTGTTATACCAGCTAGTATAGTTGCGATAAATTCTAAACATCATAACTAAAGCAGACATTTATCTTTCACACTGTTCTCATCAAATATGTCATCAGATTATACCTTAATTTAGTCCATATAATTCGTCTCGATATCAAATCAAAGTTAACAACAAACACTAAGGTTCAATCAACGAATAAGGAAGAGTAGAAAGAAACAAGCGGAAACAGATTTCGAGATAGGGTTTAGAGTGAGATTTTCAGGGGTCGTCCCAAAGGTACTATCTTGGTCAACATTCGAAATTCCTTGAATATGGCCTAAAATAATTCTCGGCCTTCATATATAAGATCGACTAATCGTTTTCTCTCCTCGACTTAAATGGTATATAAATTCAACTTCCACTTTCTAGTTCTTTCTGGATTCCATAAAACTCATCTAAATGCAAAAATAGGGTTCGGGAACAGACAAGTATTCAAAATCAGAGAAGCAATAGCAAGTGAAGTTACACTCAACAGAGTTTTTGAAGTAAGATTCTCAGGGGTCATCCCTGGAATCTATCAAGAGATCCTAATATGTGATTAAGTACCAAAACTCCTAGAATATTCTATGATCCAAATCCTAATCCTAGGGCAGGCTCGCAGTAGTACGGCTAAGCTTAAGTACTACCACGACTTTGCATTAGTTGCAAAGACTGACCTGCATGTGCCACCATAAAAATGTGTCATAACCCGCACCCGGATATTCGGGCACGAGTACGTGGGTTACGCCCAGCCTACGTCACAGTATCGACGGTAGAACGTTGTCAAGTACCCAATAATTATCTATAACATCTAAATAATCCACAATAACACATGTACTCAATCACATCACAACATCTAAGAAAGATATGAAATAAGAACGATATCAATGACACTGAAACAACTAAAGTCTACAAATGATCACATATGACAAGAATATATCGGAGACAAATTCGATAAACAAGACATAAATCTAGACAATGAATATGGCCTAGAGATCTCCAGAGATCAACTCACAATCTAAAGTACATCGAGATCTGTCATCGTAAAGTTCAGAGTATGGGGCATAATATTACCTTAAAAATAGTTATCCAGTCAGGATTAAAGCGAAGTACATAACTCTAAAAGCAGTTCCATTGTATGGTAGGATATATATAACTCGCAATAGAATAAAATACATGATATGTTGAAAAGAAATAGAGAAATAACATCATGAAGATATAAGGAAACTGAGTACATGAATACGATATAAAACATGTTAACTTGAAATGAATACAAGTGATTTAGAGCAAAAGTTAGTTATGTGATTGGTTTAGGTTGCACATGATTATTCTACGGTAACTCGATTATACATAAAGGTATAATCGACATATACATGAGCTACACTAATGGATTTAATCACATAACTACATTCTACTCCACCGCCCCAATCAATACACATGGATCTGATCATGACACGTTACGTACATGATAAGTACATAAAAATAAAATATTCGATATACCCGATAAGGGATAACATCTCCTGACAAGATCCATTTAGTACCAATCCGTGTAACAATGTGTCAGTATCAAGTAAAGTAGTCTAGAGTAGGTAATATAGATATTATCATGATAAAAATATTTAGAAAATGTACTCACCTCAATTTAGTTGGAGTCGACGTACGCGACACGAACGTGTCGACACGGAATAGGTACGATGCTAAGCTCCACAAGATGTTCCCAAACGACAACACATGCGGTTCCATTGAGTCCAGAATAGTCCAAATGGCCTAATTTGCTATATGAAAGTCCAAAATCAGAGGTCGACACAATATTGTAATCAAGAAATAGGAAACGACTATAATGGTCGCGATTACAATTTAAAGGAAAAGGCATAACTAGATACATATAATTGTTTTTTAAAACATTTATAACACTTTCATATATATATATATATATATATATATATATATATATATATATATATATATATATATCAAAATATAGGAAATCATTTTAGTACTAAAATCCCCAATTTGTCAAATAAAAATTTTAGGCTAAGAAGTAGTATTTAAAATAAAAATAATATCCAAATATATTTAGGGCATAAAAACCTATTTGAAAATAAGTGTAGGGCCCACGACCCAACCCCAATATTTTGCCACAAGTATAACTTTGAATCTTTTACATATTTATTAATAATAATAATAATAATAATAATAATAATAATTAGTGATAATAAATACAATGATAATAATAATCATAACAATATATCATGTATATATACAAGTATACTTATTAGGTTTAGAATAGTAATTATTAGATGAAATTATTTATTTGTTAAATCAATATTAAGGTAAATATTATTTTGTAGGTAACATATATACTAGAAAATGCCTTTTTAATATTTATAGATTTTCTACTAAAATAGGTTTAAAAGCTTAAATATCAAACTTAATATTATAGGGCCCATGCCCAAAACAATTCACAACCCAAATTAAATTAAACCTTAAACCTTATTAATGATAGTAATTAATCAAGGATCCATAATAAGCCTAATAAACCCCCCTCCCCCATATAACAGAGTGCTGCTGTTACTCAATTCGAATAGGGGTGGTCTGTAGAGTTATCACTCTCTTCAAAATCGAAGAGAGAGATGACTCATGTTCAGCCATTCAATTTTTCCCAAGTCCCCATATAATTGAAGGGAAAGGGATCTGCTTCTCTCTCAATTGCTTATTTGCAAATTTTCCATTCGAAAGAGAGAGAGAAGCGACGAGAGTGAGAGACAAAGGAAGAGGAGGAGATGCTCACCGCACGGGAGCTGCCGGAGGAGGGGCTCATGCTCGACGAGGCACGTCCGGCATGAGGTGGAAGGAGGCGCCAGATCCGAAGGCATGAAGGGGTTCGGGGTACGGGTCGGCCGCATCGGATGCTCGAGGGTGGCGAATATATCGTCGGGGAGGATCTACGACGGCAAGGAGGTATGGAGGTGGTCGGACGCACGGAGACGGCGGACGGCGGAGGCTCAGGTGAGGGGTTGATGGTGGTCGATGTTTTCTTTTTCTTCTTCTTTACTGGTGATGGTGGTCGGTGCCCTTTGTGACGGTGGTGGTGTTTGGGGGTCGGTGATGGTGTCGAGCAGTGGATTTGGCCAGGAGGAGGAGGTCCGGAGGTCGGACGGGGAGAGAAGTACAGGGAGGAGAGGAAGTGTAGTGATGGTGGTTGAGTTCGCTACGGGTGGCTGGGGTCGTGGAGGAGGAGGCAGGTTGTGTAACCACCACTTTTCTAAAATAAGGTTAATTTTGAACTTTTATAAAATTAATTATTTAATAATAGGTTTAAATTATGTTATTAATTTATTGGTGAATTTTGATTATTTTAATATCATTAAATTGGTGTTTTGTAATTTTGTTCTTTGGCTAGCGTAACCTTAGAGCTGCTTAGCCTAGAGACTAACCATGACCATGAAGGCCTAATCCATGTGATTAGATTAGCTAATTATCACTTTTTAGGCTAAGGATATTTTGGTCATTTTGTGACTTTTGAATTATTTAGGATTTTGATTAATTGGTGAATTTTAGATTATTTTAATAATATTTAAATTGATGCATTGTGATTTTGGTTTTTTTTATATTTTAATATTTTGGAAATTTTTATATTTAAATATTGATTTTACGGGATTTGTTTAGTCGGGTTTGAGTTTCGTTTCGTTCCGACTTGTGTTAGTGACCCGGGTAGCTTAGACTCTAGACGGGACCCCAAGATTAGTTAGTCATGGCCCACAAATCCAACTAATTAAGTTAGAATGTTTAGACTAATCCCACTTGTTAGATTTGTTAAGTTAGATGCTTAAATTTAACCCTTTTGATCCCAAACTTGAACCTAACTTAAAATTAACCAAGAGGACTAGTTGAGGCCTTATTGGGCTTTTCCCCCAAGGCCCAAATAGGGTTTAATGGCAGCCACTATAGGTAGGCTAGCCTCCCTTCCTTTCATTTCATTCCATCTTGCCTCTTTTCTTTCACAAAGTGTTCTTCTCCAAATTAGAGAGCTTCCCTCTTTGACTTGATCTCCAAATCTTTTCATTCCTCCAACAAAACTTCTATCCAACCTTCTCATACTATCAAGGGAGAGTTCTAGCAAAGATTTGGATCAAAGTGCAAGGAGGAGTGTCCATTTTGGAAGGATCTTCGTATCGGAGTCGTGTCCTTGAGAGTATCATTGGGATCCCACTCCCAATAGGTAAAACCAACCCTCAAAATTGATTTCCTATGCATATTAGTTAGTTCTGAATCCATAGGATCCACCCCCATGCATGTACCCAATTTAGATTCAAATTTGAGGCCATTTGGAGCTCTCTTGAGGATTTTAGATATGTGTCATGTGTCCTACTTGATAGATCCCAAATTAGGACACCCAATGTGTATGTATGTATGCTAATAGTTTAAATAGATATTTAAATTCAGTTTTAGAATGGTTAGAGTGGATTGATCTTAGTTAGGATGGTTAGAATGAATTTCATTTGGATACCTATGTTGGTATCCAAGTATCTTCGCTTACATGTGTTTCTTTTGTCCAAAAAACTCAAATTCGTCATAATATTCATCCACGTTTTTATTAACCAAAGCAACTGAGAAATGTCATAATTTTTAGCTTAGAACTCCGATTAATCTCCCATTTTTTTTAAAAGAACCGTATCGAAGTTAGCTTTCCAAATATATATATATATATATATTAATAGGTCAAATACATTCTAGAACTTTCTGTAGAACTGTTTGAGTGTCAGCTGTACGAAAGACGAACGCATTTCGGTATTTTCACGATTTCGGGAGCTTCCGGAAACGAAAATGCGATCCGTTTGAAGTTTCGGAAAGCTAATATGAAGGGCTACAACATACTTTAATCCTAGAATTTAGTGAAGGTCCAGTTGGTACAGTATTGATTTTAAGTAGAAGAGTGACTATACGATATAGGCATTTTGTGTAACCTATGAGCCTATGTAGTATGGATATTAAGTGAATATAGGTATCATAGGTTATCGAGTATATGTATGATATAGTACATATATATATTATTGTTATGTAATATATGTTAGAGTTGCTATATGTTAGTGTAAGTTATATATGTTAGTATGTTTGTTAGATGTTGGTTAGTAGAGGATTAGATATATTAGAATTTGTTATATGTTAGTGTAAGTTATATTTGTTAGTATGAGTGTTAGTTAGATAGTAGAGGTTAGTATTTTGTTAGATATTTGATATGTTGTTAGATAGTTTGATGTTAGATATCTAGTATTTTAGATATTGATATGTTAGTAGGCTATGTTAGTTCTAGATATTGGTATGTTAGTAAGTTAGTCTCTATAGGTTAGATATTAGTTAAGATGTTATTTTATTACATTAGATAGTTAGTTAATTAGATATTTGAGGGGTATCTTGGTATCTCATGATACCAAGTTAGTATCAGAAGGTAAATATGAATTATCTTTACCTTCAAGGTAAATGATTAGTTTACCTTATGACCAATATATTGGTTTTGGGATGCCAATATGACTCAGGTTGATATGGTATCCTAGTGTTAGTGGGTTAGTGTCTAAGTGTTTGAGTTTGAGTAGGTGATGTTAGATTGTGGAAGGGTTATATAGATAGGTATATATATATTTTTGGGTTATATAGTATCTATATATATTATGAGAGCATATAGATATTGATTATAGTTCATAGTGATGATATATATATACTTGATATATGATATCTATATGTATGTGTTAAGGTGATACTATATGGGTAAGGATATGTGTGATATGTATGTAATATTTATTATATAACTAAGTTTATGTGCCTTGTTAGCTATGTGGTTTAGCTATGTGCCTTAATTTAGGCTATGTGTTAGATAGCAATGGTACTAGTATACTTGATTGTTTTGGCCATAGACTTATTTAGACCTAGAATTGACCAACCTAGACTAGTTTGACCATTGTTGACCAAACCCTAGCTAGTTTGACCATATTAGACTAGTTGTCCTAGTTTGACTAGATTGTTGACCAAAGTTGACCAAGAGTTGACTTTGACCTATATTGACTTATACTCATGTAAATTGCATTATAATTTCAATTACCATATAAATTGAACTCTTTATAACCTGTGTTGCTATAACTAGGATTTTGTGACTCCAATTGGCCATCTTTTCATATCAGCTGTTCAGGGTATCAGACGAGTACATTCTCTGACCGTTTCATACTTGCTAGAACTTATATTCTTGCTCTAGATTACTTTACTTGATGTTGTCACGTTGGTAACACGGATTGGTACTATATGGATCTTTTTATGAGATGTTATCCCCCTCGGGAGCATCAGATACTTCATGTCATGTGTGTTTCACTTACATCATGTATCTCTATGCTTTCACTATTCATGTATACTTTTGTGATTCATGTACTCTCATGTTCAATGAGCCCTCATGAATCAATTTCACGTTCTCTCGTTTATGATACAGTAAAATCATGAATCTTAACATAACTTGTCTCGATCCTTGTGTATTGATTGGGGATGGGAGAGTAGAAATAGTCATATAAATAATTCCAAATTAGTGTAGTCATGAATCAACTTTGTAGTATAGCCATGAATCATTTTCAGCTGTTCACATACCTATCTTGTACTCTAAATCCCTAGTCACTGATAGTTCTCTACTTATAGTAGATATTTTTATCACAGTTATCTCTTTTACTTCATGTACATTCTTTCAGTTATTCATTTATCTTACTCTATTGCATGCTTTATATTTTCTGACATGATATTAACTGTGTGAGATGTATTGTGCTCGTCCTTGTCCTGACTGGACCTGTTGAAAATATTACAGATGGTTGTCTTGAGCACACTTGTCCTACTTGCTTGGGATTCGGAGACGGTATAGCTACCTTTGGCCTCGACACTCAGGAGTGATCGGAAGATTAGTTTATTAGACTTGCATTAGACTTTCATTTGAACTTGTATTGTAATGAGTTGAGATCTCGACTTTGTTTTGAGATTATTTGAGATATTATTATTTTAATAGTTTATATCAGTTGTTGGAGTTTGGAGTTAGTATAGCTTTGCGATTTTGTGTTATCTTATCGTGCTTAGACTGTGATTGAGTATTATCATATCTTATACTTGTCCTCCGTTCGGAGTTGAGTTTTGACAAGTACATTATATAATTGTGTGAGTTGTTGTTTAGATAGTAATCTTGTACAGCGTTCTACCGCCGATTCTGCGGCGTAGGCTGGGCGCTGTTATGCACTGTGCCCTTACACAGGGTGTGGGTCGTGACACATTTTTAGTGGTGGCCCATGCAGGTCGAGAGTCGCATTAGTGCAATATCGTGGTAGTACAACGATTAGTTGTACTGCTTCGTGCCTGCAGAGAGGTTACTCAATCACAGTTGGACTACTTGAGAAGATTCCTGGGATGACCCTTGAGAATCTCATTATAAATTATCTCGAAATTCGATTCCGACAGTTTCTGTCTACTTCCTTGTTCATCGTTGAATTTAATTCTTGGTATTCATTGTTGACTTGATTTTCTACCAAGATAACATTATGGGCTAGGTTGCCTCAGTCATGGAATCTAGAGTCTTTCACAACAATATTAGATGGTTTGGCGATGAGATAGAGTCTAATTTTGGATGTATTTCTCGGATGTGGGAATTAAAGTTTTCGCAGCCAAACTAGCGACAATGCAAAAATTTTAAATACCATGATTCTAGAGGTATGTACCTTAGTTGCGGACTCTATGAATTATCGTTGTTGAACTTACTGGTAATGTGGATTCTGGTAACATTGTTCTGTATAGACATGTATGATTATCAGATTGCAGAATAAATACCATATAAATGGTGCCGTAGTATGTTGGAGTGGAATATTAGTGTGGATGTCACTTGAGTATCATGGATTAGATAGAGGAAGTTAGGCCACCGGTAGCGTAGCACCATGCCCCGTGCCATCAAAGGGATATACCCCAGAGGGGTAGGGCTTTTGCACTGACGGTTGTCGAGACCGACGCTATGAGTGACGAGTTAGCAGGTATGTCCTTCATGTCCTTCTTTTCCATCTTGTTGTGTGATTCCATTAGTACCTGTCAGGATGTTTTGTGCTGTGATAGATAGTATAGTGACCTGTTCGAGACTATGATGTCATGACCAGTAGGAATCATGTTTTGCATGCTTTAGATAGATTTTTTTCGACCTTGATTGCTGGGGGTTTGACCTAGAAGGAGTACGATGATTTGGACAGACCATATGATTATCAGACTGTATCTTGGAAAGGTTTTGAACATATCATCTTTGCTTTTGTTTTAATCTTCTTCAAAAAAATAATGTTTTCCATCACAAATTAACTTAGGAGTAGGGTTAACTTCAGATAGCTAGTCTAATTCTTTGTAGAACTTCATTAGTTATAACTCTTTCTTAGTATAATGGTTTGATAGCTTGTATTAGGACTTATTCTTAGGTATGGTAGTCTAGTTGACATTTGACTAGTAACCCGTTATAGTTAAATCTCTGATGATTTTGAGTATAAGTTTCATATAGGATGTTAGTCTGCTCAGGAGGTAGTGACCCCTCTGGCTCACCAGAAGGATAGTAGGATATATTGATAGTTAGAATAGTGATATTTCGTAGGTGTACTTTAAAAACAATAAGGATATTCGAGGTCGGTTTGTTTTGTGGACTTGAATAATTTTAGGTTATTGATTCTCGAGATATTTCACTTAAGATTGTGATGCTAAATTTAGGAATTTGGAAATGGAGAAGAGAATGTAACTATGAAGCGACGATGATACCAAAATTGAATAAGATGTTGGTAATAGGACAGAATGAACACAAGGATTTTGGGTTATGGGGAAATTTAAAGATTTGTGGAGGTTTTTAAATTTAAGAAGAATAATATTTGAAGGTGTACGTGAAGGAAATACGAAGATCGATTTTATAATAAAGAATAAGTTCCTGTATGACATAGTAGTATTAGCTTCGAATAAATTCGAGCACAGTGATTTGAACAAGTTCGAGGATTTCATAGACTTTGATCTATAGATTTTGGATCCAAGTTAGGACAAGGTGTAGAAATTTAAATTTTTGGAATGATTAAGTGGATAAGGGAGAGTAAGATCAGAAAGAAGGAATAAAAATTTTAACAAGAGCATGATTCATGAGAAATGCCTTAGAAATTTAGGCCCTGCTTCTAGGAGGGAGTTTTAGTCACCAGACCTAATTTGAGGTGAGTTTTTGACCTAGGCTTTAGCATGTCTTTTGTGATATTTTGTTACACCCCTTACTTATATGTTTTGATACCTTATGATTGCCTTGTGCTATAGTATGGCTAGTATAGCTAGATGAGTCCTCAGACTGATATTGCCTGCCATGACCATGTATGTTATTCTTTCAAATTGCATGATTTAGATGAGCTTCTAAGACCATGATTGTTGGGGACGAGACTTTAGAAGGAGTACGATCATCTTAATTTCGATGACGAAATTTTTCTAAGGAGGGTAGATTTGTAACCACAACTTTTCTAAAATGAGGATAATTTTGAACTTTTGTAATAATAGGTTTAAATCATGTTATTGATTTATTGGTGAATTTTGATTATTTTAATATCATTAAATTAGTGTTTTGTGATTTTGTTCTTTGGCTAGCGTAATCTTAGAGTTGCTTAGCCTAGAGACTAACCATGACCATAGAGGCCTAACCCATGTAATTAGATTAGCTAATTACCACTTTTTAGGCTAAGGGTATTTTGGTCATTTTGTGACGTGAATTATTTAGGATTTTGATTAATTGGTAAATTTTAGATTATTTTAATAATATTTAAATTAATGCATTGTGATTTTGGTTATTTTTCATATTTTTATATTTTAAATTTTTTTATATTTTAATATTGATTTTACGGGATTTGTTTAGTCGGGTTTGAGTTTCATTTCGTTCCGACTTGTGTTAGTGACCCGGGTAGCTTAGACTCTAGACGAGACCCCAAGATTAGTTAGTCATGGCCCACAAATCCCATTAATTAAGTTAGTAAGTTTAGACTAATCCCACTTGTTAGATTTGTTAAGTTAGAGGCTTAAATTTAACCATTTTGATCCCAAACTTGAACCTAACTTAAAATTAACCAAGAGGACTAGTTGAGGCCTTATTGGGCTTTCCCCCAAGGCCCAAATAGGGTTTAATGGCAGCCACTATAAGTAGGCTAGCCTCCCTTCTTTTCATTTCATTCCATCTTGCCTCTTTTCCTTCACAAAGTGTTCTTCCCCAAATTAGAGAGCTTCCCTCTTTGACTTGATCTCCAAATCTTTTCATTCCTCCAACAAAACTTCCATCCAACCTTCTCATACTATCAAGGGAGGGTTCTAGCAAAGATTTGGATCAAAATGCAAGGAGGAATGTCCATTTTGGAAGGATCTTCGTATCGAAGCCGTGTCCTTGAGAGTATCATTGGGATCCCACTCCCATTAGGTAAAACCAACACTCAAAATTGATTTTCTATGCATATTAGTTAGTTTTGAATCCATAGGATCCACCCCCATGCATGTACCCCATTTAGATTCAAATTTGAGGCCATTTGGAGCTCTCTTGAGAATTTTAGATATGTGTCATGTGTCATACTTGATATATCCCAAATTAGGACACCCCATGTGTATGTTTGTATGCTAATAGTTTAAATAGATATTTAAATTCAGTTTTAGAATGGTTAGAGAGTGGATTGATCTTAGTTAGGATGGTTAGAATGAGTTTCATTTGGATACCTATGTTGGTATCCAAGTATCTTTGCTTACATGTGTTTCTTTTGTCCAAAGCAACTCAAATTTGTCATAATATTCATCCACGTTTTTATTAACCAAAGCAACTGAGAAATGTCATAACTTTTAGCTTAGAACTCCGATTAATCTTCCGTTTTTTAAAAAGAACCGTATCGAAGTTAGCTTTCCAAATATATATATATATATATATATATATATATATATATATATATATATATATATATATATATATATATATATATATATATATTAATAGGTCAAATACATTCTAAAACTATCTGTAGAACTGTTTGAGTGTCAGATGTACGAAAGACGAACGCATTTCGGTATTTTCGCGATTTCGGGAGCTTCCGGGAACGAAAATGTGATCCGTTTGAAGTTTCGGAAAGCTAATATGAAGGGCTACAACATACTTTAATCCTAAAATTTAGTGAACGCCCAATTGGTACAGTATTGATTTTAAGTAGAAGAGTGACTATACGATATAGGCATTTTGTGTAACCTATGAGCCTATGTAGTATGGATATTAAGTGAATGTAGGTATCATAGGTTGTCGAGTATATGTATGATATAGTACATATATATATTATTGTTATGTAATATATGTTAGAGTTGTTATATGTTAGTGTAAGTTATATATGTTAGTATGTTTGTTAAATGTTGGTTAGTAGAGGATTAGATATATTAGAATTTGTTATATGTTAGTGTAAGTTATATTTGTTAGTATGAGTGTTAGTTAGATAGTAGAGATTAGTATTTTGTTAGATATTTGATATGTTGTTAGATAATTTGATGTTAGATATCTAGTATGTTAGATATTGATATGTTAGTAGGCTATGTTAGTTCTAGATATTGGTATGTTAGTAAGTTAGTCTCTATAGGTTAGATATTAGTTAAGATGTTATTTTAGTACATTAGATAGTTAGTTAATTAGATATTTGAGGGGTATCTTGGTATCACATGATACCAAAATATGAATTACCTTTACCTTCAAGGTAAATGATTAGTTTACCTTATGACCAAGATATTGGTTTTGAGATGCCAGTATGACTAAGGTTAATATGGTATCCTAGTATTAGTGGGTTAGTGTCTAAGTGTTTGAGTTTGAGTATGTGATGTTAGATTGTGGAAGTGTTATATAAATAGGTATATATATTTTTTGGTTATATAGTATCTATATATATTATGAGAGCATATAGATATAGGTTATAGTTCATAGTGAGGATATGTATATACTTGATATATGATATCTATATGTATGTGTTAGGGTGGTACTATATTGATAAGGATATATGTGATATGTTTGTAATATATATTATATAACTAAGTTTGTGTGCCTTGTTAGCTATGTGGTTTAGCTATGTGCCTTAATTTAGGCTATGTGTTAGATAGCAATGGTACTAGCATACTTGATTGTTTTGGCCATAGACTTGTTTAGACCTAGAATTGACCAACCTAGACTAGTTTGACCATTGTTGACCAAACCCTAGCTAGTTTGACCACATTAGACTAGTAGCCCTAGTTTGACTAAATTGTTGACCAGAGTTGACCAAGAGTTGACTTTGACCTAGATTGACTTTGACTCGTGTAGATTGCATTATAATTTCAATTACCATATAAATTGAACTCTTTATAACCTTTGTTGCTATAACTAGGATTCTGTGACTCCAATTGGCCATCTTTTCATATCAGCTGTTCAGGGTATCAGGCGAGTACATTCTCTGACCGTTTCATACTTGCTAGAACTTATATTCTTGCTCTAGATTACTTTACTTGATGTTGTCACGTTGGTAACACGGATTGGTACTATATGGATCTTTTCATGAGATGTTATCCCCCTCGGGAGCATCAGATACTTCATGTCATGTGTGTTTCACTTACATCATGTATCTCTATGCTTTTACTATTCATGTATACTTTTGTGATTCATGTACTCTCATGTTCAAAGAGCCCTCATGAATCAATTTCACATGCTCTCGTTTATGAGGCAGTAAAATTATGAATCTTAACATAACTTGTCTTGATCCTTGTAGCTCCCCTTCCCGGAAAATTTTAAAATATTTTTTATTTTATTTATTTGATTTAAATAGGGATTTTACGATTATTATAAATAATCATTTAGTTAATTATTACGGTAGGTGACGTTAGCCATGGTTGAGTTTTGAAGTACAAGACGACTAGGAATCATGGCACGGATAGTGTAGTGGCGTGCTTTGACTAGTGTTTAGCCATGATAGGGGAATGCCATGCCATAGGTGTGTCCTAACTAGGAAAACCAGACCAAGTTGCGAATTGATCCCTATAAATGGTTTAATTAGTTATTTATTAATATTTTGACTTTTAGGAATTTTGGTTTTACCAAAATAGCCAGGACTGGATCCGAACTGAACCCTAGCCCATATAGGCATCCGGTGTACACAAAGATTCCATGTAGACATGTTTCAAATAGATGCAATGCCTATTATTGGTATATTAACTTTATTATTAATATTATTATTATTATTTTCATGAGAATTGTTCTTTGATATTATTATTTTATTGGTTATATTATTTTAAGATTAAATATGTGTGTATTTGTAGGTTTATATAAATATATACACTAATGTATGTGTGTGTATGCGTGTATGTATATATAAATATGTGTATACGTGTAAGTATATAATTATACGTATGAATACTAGGATATATATGTATTGATCATACAGGCATGTAAATATATTTCTAATTTACTAATATATATACGTATACATAGGTTACGTATATATATGTGTGTGTAGGTATACGTATATATAAATATATTTATATATACATATATATCTGTAGATATGTTTAATTATATATTAAATTTTAGTTGGATTTAAATAGAGTATATGTGTGTATATATATATGTATATATATATACATAGGTATTTATGGGTGTATGTGTATCATATATAAATATATATTATATATGTGTATTTGTGTATTTGTAAATATATATATATATATATATATATATATATATATATATATATATATATATATATATATATATATATATATATATATATATATATAATTATGGATGTACATGCATAATACATAAATAAATATATGGTATACGCGTATTTATGTATTTAATATATCTAAATATATATTTATACGTATATGAGTATTGTATATATATATTTTTATGTATTAAATATAAATAAAACCCACACTTCCCCACAGCCCACAGGCCGAGTAACCCTCCCAGCAGCAGCTCTCAGCCCGAGCCCAAGCCCAGGCCCATCCCAGGCCAGCCCAGCCTCAACCAAGCCGGGCCCAGGCTCAATGAACGAGGCTCAACAGCATAATAACCCCCGCGTATATAACAGAGAGGGAGAGCTCGAGAGTTCGACTACCATCTAACCCTAAACGAAACATCGACACCCCCACCTGGGCACAACCCCTCGCCGCGTGCCACCCATCCCCGCGCGCGCCACCGTCGACACCGACGCCGGCCGCCGGACCAGCGCGCGCACGCGCGGCAGACCAGAAGCCAAACAACAGTTGTAGCGACAGCAATAGGGGTTTTCGCGGGGGACTTTGCGACGTGATTTCTCGACGCGTGGTCAACCAACTTCGACGCCGTCTTCTCAGGTATGCTCACAACCTAGAGGCCTACAAGTATGTTCTTTTAGATTAAATTGGTACGACCTAGATCGCCCGCGAAATCGACTCAAAGTCGATGGTAAATCCTATCATGAAACAGAGTATCGGGCTATCCTTGAACCCCTGTGGGAAGATCAATTCCGATTTACCCAGCGACCGTTTTGGTGAGCCCTCTGAACAAATCTTAGAGACGACATATAGGAGAGGAGGATCCTTCTTGTAGATTTATTTTTCATCTAGTATATGGAGAGATATTTGATTTCAAAATCCTAAGAAAACCCGTTTTTCAAATATTAGAAAATCAATAAAAACCTTCGATACGACGTGCGTCCCGCCATTCCGGGCGACGTGGTCGCGAACCGAAAGCATCGAAAGCTGCGTATCGGCTTCGTGGTCATGTGGGCTTTGACGGAATTCAAATTGGTCGCGTGTGCGCGACGAATTTGATGCATATCCGTCGAAAATCACGGTATCGTGCACTTTGCAAATTCTCCAATTACTTTGTGCACGCTCGTCAGATCGAGGCAAAACTTGTGCCAACAGAACCGTATCGTTTTTTTGGTCCTGTATGCCAAGTTTGGTCCAATTCTGAGACCGTTGACAAAATCACCGTTTTGCGGGCCCCACGGTCCCACTCAACGGACGATTTTGTGCACGGCCCGCCGGAATCCAACTTTGGACATACGGTTGGGTTCGTATCGGAAAACAGGATCCGTAGACATGTAGTTTGACGACTTTAGAGACCATTGACCCTGGCACGCTTTTCGGTGCAAAGCGGATCCAACGGCGGACATCGTTTTTATTCGAAATTACCGTTTTCTCCCTGTGTCCAGAATTGGACTTAAGGACAGGCAATCCTAGCTAAATTGACTATTCTGAGAATGTTGGTAATGTTTGTTTGAGCTTTCGAAGACAGTTGTGATGACTTGGACTGTATGGCTTACTAGTTGACGGTATTTTATTGGTTCTTCGCGCTGCCACCAGGCAAGTATATCTTGCCTCCCTCTACAGTTTATTTACATGCATATTTCTATTATTATACAGTTTTACCAGTTGGTTATTTACTTGTGATTTTTATATCGTGCATGCTAGTATAGCTATAGTCCTTATACATGGTTAGCCTTGTTAGTTTATATTGGATTGGTTCTCTCGTGTATCGTGATTGCGTCGTGTCGTGTCTTCACCCGTGTCTTGACTGAGTCGTGTCTGTAAGTATGAGTGAGTGAACTGCTATTCCTTTGTCTTTTCCACAACCTGTGAGTCCACACACGGGGCGAGGGTTGCCTTTGCACCTGCGAGTCCACAATCGGGGCGAGGGTGACTTGTCTTGAAACTGACCTGCGAGTCCACAATCGGGGCGAGGGTTAGTGATTAGTTCAAACCTGCGAGTCCACAATCGGGGCGAGGGTTTGGTATTCCATTGATCTCTTGTTCTTCCAGCAGTTCATTTATGCATACTTGATCCCGGGTCCATGTTCATAGTTACCTGTCAGTAGCCATATGCCAGTTTCCTGTCTAGTTCCTGTTTATGTCCAGTATATATTATTGCATGATTAAACTGTTAGATAGGCATGTTTTATGTATCTTGCTAGTCCTCTGAGGACCTGATGATCTCTCAAGGTTTAGCGACTGCATGGTGTTAGTTAGCAGAGCGGGATGGTAGTGGATTGCGATGCATGATACAGGTATTTGTTTGTGTTATTTCTTTATTATCTTCTCGTGCTTTATATTCAGTACCATGATATACTCTGCTTATTTATTAGACTCATATCATTCTTGGAGTCTAATCGAACAATATGCTAATGGGCTGCAGACCACGACCCATACTTGTTCATTCTTGCTTTACATGATTCTTGTGGATTGAGATATAGTTTAGATTAGACATGATACCCATGACCTTGACAGCTTATACGTACTCGAGTCGGGCTGGAGTCCGCTCGATACGTAGCTGGCTTGCTCACGAACTCGCGTCCGAAAATCGGGTGCGGGTCGTGACAATCCTTGTGTATTGATTGGGGATAGGAGAGTAGAAATAGTCATGTAAATAATTCCAAAGTAGTGTAGTCATGAATCAACTTTGTAGTATAGCCATGAAGCATTTCCAATTGTTCACATGCCTATCTTGTACTCTAAATCCCTAGTCACTGATAGTTCTCTACTTATAGTAGATATTTCCATCACAGTTATCTCTTTTAATTCACGTACATTCTTTCAGTTATTCATGTATCTTACTCTATTGCATGCTTTATATTTTCTGACATGATATGAACTGTGTGAGATGTATTGTGCTCGTTCCTGTCCTGACTGGACCTGTTGAAAATATTACAGATGGTTGCCTTGAGCACACTTGTCCTGCTTGCTTGGAATTCGGAGACGGTATAGCTACCTTTGGCCTCGACACTCAGGAGTGATCGGGAGATTAGTTTATTAGACTTGCATTAGACTTTCATTTGAACTTGTATTGTAATGAGTTGAGATCTCGACTTTGTTTTGAGATTGTTTGAGATATTATTATTTTAATAGTTTATATCAGTTGTTGGAGTTTGGAGATAGTATAGCTTTGTGATTCTGTGTTATCTTATCATGCTTAGACTGTGATTGAGTATTATCATATCTTATATTTGTCTTCCGTTCGGAGTTGAGTTTTGACAAGTACATTATATAATTGCGTGAGTTGTTGTTTAGATAGTAATCTTGTACAGCGTTCTACCGCCGATTCTGCGGCGTAAGCTGGGCGCTGTTACGCACTGTGCCCTTACACAAGGTGCGGGTCGTGACACGTTTTTAGTGGTGGCCTATGCAGGTCGAGAATCGCATTAGTGCAATGTCGTAGTAGTACAACGATTAGTTGTACTGCTTCGTGCCTGCTATAGGAACTAAGGAATAGGCTTTAGTAGAGAGGTTACTCAATCACAGTTAGACTACTTGAGAAGATTCCTGGGATGACCCTTGAGAATCTCATTATAAATTATCTCGAAATTCGATTCCGACAGTTTCTGTCTACTTCCTTGTTCATCGTTGAATTTGATTCTTGGTATTCATTGTTGACTTGATTTTCTACCAAGATAGCTGGTTTGGCGATGAGATAAAGTCTAATTTTGCATGTATTTCTCGGATGTGGGAATTAAAGTTTTCGCAGCCAAACTAGCGGCAATGCAAAAATTTTAAATACCATGATTCTAGAGGTATGTACCTTAGTTGCGAACTCTATGAATTATCGTTGTTGAACTTACTGGCGTAACGAGGATTCTGGTAACATTGTTCTGTATAGACATGTATGATTATCAGATTGCAGAATAAATACCATATAAATGGTGCCGTAGTATGTTGGAGTGGAATATTAGTGTGGATGTCACTTGAGTATCATGGATTAGATAGAGGAAGTTAGGCCACCGGTAGCGTAGCACCATGCCCCGTGCCATCAAAGGGATATACCCCAGAGGGGTAGGGCTTTTGCACTGACGGTTGTCGAGACCGACGCTATGAGTGACGAGTTAGCAGGTATGTCCTTCATGTCCTTCTTTTCTATCTTGTTGTGTGATTCCATTAGTACCTGTCAGGATGTTTTGTGCTGTGATAGATAGTATAGTGACCTGTTCGAGACTATGATGTCATGACCAGTAGGAATCATGTTTTGCATGCTTTAGATAGAATTTTTTCGACCTTGATTGCTGGGGGTTTGACCTAGAAGGAGTACGATGATTTGGACAGACCATATGATTATCAGACTGTATCTTGGAAAGGTTTTGAACATATCATCTTTGCTTTTGTTTTAATCTTCTTCAAAAAATATAATGTTTTCCATCACAAATTAACTTAGGAGTAGGGATAACTTCAGATAGCTAGTCTAATTCTTTGTAGAACTTCATTAATAACTCTTTCTTAGTATAATGGTTTGATAGCTTGTATTAGGACTTATTCTTAGGTATGGTAGTCTAGTTGACATTTGACTAGTAACCCGTTATAGTTAAATCTCTGTTGATTTGAGTATAAGTTTCATATAGGATGTTAGTCTGCTCAGGATGTAGTGACCCCTCTGGCTCACCAGAAGGATAGTAGGATATATTGATGGTTAGAATAGTGATATTTCATAGGTGTACTTTAAAAACAATCAGGATATTCCAGGTCGGTTTGTTTTGTGGACTTGAATAATTTTAGGTTATTGATTCTCGAGATATTTCACTTAAGATTGTGATGCTAAATTTAGGAATTTGGAAATGGAGAAGAGAATGTAACTATGAAGCGAAGATGATACCAAAATTGAATAAGATGTTGGTAATAGGATAGAGTGAACACAAGGATTTTGGGTTATGGGAAAATTTAAAGATTTGTGGAGGTTTTAAAATTTAAGAAGAATAATATTTGAAGGTGTACGTGAAGGAAATACGAAGGTCGATTTTATAATAAAGAATAAGTTCCTGCATGACATAGTAGTATTAGCTTCGAATAAATTCGAGCACAGTGATTTGAACAAGTTCGAGGATTTCATAGACTTTGATCTATAGATTTTGGATCCAAGTTAGGACAAGGTGTAGAAGTTTAAATTTTTGGGATGATTAAGTGGATAAGGGAGAGTAAGATCAGAAAGAAGGAATAAAAATTTTAACAAGAGCATGATTCATGAGAAATGCCTTAGAAATTTAGGCCCTGCTTCTATGAGGGAGTTTTAGTCACCAGACCTAATTTGAGGTGAGTTTTTGACCTAGGCTTTAGCATGTCTTTTGTGATATTTTGTTACACCCCTTACTTATATGTTTTGATACCTTGTGATTGCCTTGTGCTGTAGTATGGCTAGTATAGCTAGATGAGTTCTCAGACTGATATTGCCTGCCATGACCATGTATGTTATTCTTTCAAATTGCATGATTTAGATGAGCTTCTAAGACCATGATTGTTGGGGACGAGACTTTAGAAGGAGTACGATCATCTTAATTTCGATGACGAAATTTTTCTAAGGAGGGTAGATTTGTAACCACAACTTTTCTAAAATGAGGATAATTTTAAACTTTTGTAAAATTGATTATTTAATAATAGGTTTAAATCATGTTATTGATTTATTGGTGAATTTTGATTATTTTAATATCATTAAATTAGTATTTTGTGATGTTGTTCTTTGGCTAGTGTAACCTTAGAGCTGCTTAGCCTAGAGACTAACCATGACCATGGAGGCCTAACCCATGTGATTAGATTAGCTAATTACCACTTTTTAGGCTAAGGGTATTTTGGTCATTTTGTGACTTGAATTATTTAGGATTTTAATTAATTGGTGAATTTTAGATTATTTTAATAATATTTAAATTAATGTATTATGATTTTGGTTATTTTTCATATTTTTATATTTTATATTTTTTTTTATTTTAATATTGATTTTACGGGATTTATTTAGTCGGGTTTGAGTTTCGTTTCGTTCCGACTTGTGTTAGTGACCCGGGTAGCTTAGACTCTCGACGGGACCCCAAGATTAGATAGTCATGGCCCACAAATCCCACTAATTAAGTTAGTAAGTTTAGACTAATCCCACTTGTTAGATTTGTTAAGTTAGAGGCTTAAATTTAACCCTTTTGATCCCAAACTTGAACCTAACTTTAAATTAACCAAGATGATTAGTTGAGGCCTTATTGGGCTTTTCCCCAAGGCCCAAATAGGGTTTAATGGCAGCCAATATAGGTAGGCTAGCCTCCCTTCCTTTCATTTTATTCCATCTTGCCTCTTTTCCTTCACAAAGTGTTATTCCCCAAATTAGAGAGCTTCACTCTTTGATTTGATCTCCAAATCTCTTCATTCCTCCACCAAAACTTACATCCAACCTTCTCATACTATCAAGGGAGGGTTCTAGCAAAGATTTGGATCAATGTACGAGGAGGAGTGTTCATTTTGGAAGGATCTTCGTATCGGAGCCGTGTCCTTGAGAGTATCATTAGGATTACACTCCCAATAGGTAAAACCAACCCTCTAAATTGATTTTCTATGCATATTAGTTAGTTTTGAATCTATAGGTTCCACTCCCATGCATGTACCCCATTTAGATTCAAATTTGAGGCCAATTGGAGCTCTCTTGAGGATTTTAGATATGTGTCTTGTGTCCTATTTGATATATCCCAAATTAGGACACCCCATGTGTATATATGTATGCTAATAGTATAAATAGATATTTAAATTCAATTTTAGAATGAGTAGAGAGTGGATTGATCTTAGTTAGGATGGTTAGAATGAGTTTCATTTGGATACCTATGTTGGTAACCAAGTATTTTGGCTTACATATGTTTCTTTTGTCCAAAACAACTCAAATTCGTCATAACATTCATCCACGTTTTTATTAACCAAAGCAACTTAGAAATGTCATAACTTTTAGCTTAGAACTCCGATTAATCTCCCATAGGTTAGATATTAGTTAAGATGTTATTTTAGTACATTAGATAGTTAGTTAATTAGATATTTGAGGGGTATCTTGGTATCTCATGATACCAAGTTAGTATCTTATGGTAAATATGAATTACCTTTACCTTCAAGGTAAATGATTAGTTTACCTTATGACCAAGATATTGGTTTTGAGATGCCAGTATGACTAAGGTTGATATGGTATCCTAGTGTTAGTGGGTTAGTGTCTAAGTGTTTGAGTTTGAGTAGGTGATGTTAGACTGTGGAAGGGTTATATAGATAGGTATATATATATATTTTGGGTTATATAGTATCTATATATATATTATGAGAGCATATAGATGTAGGTTATAGTTCATAGTGAGGATATGTATATACTTGATATATGATATCTATATGTATGTGTTAGGGTGGTACTATATGGATAAGGATATATGTGATATGTATGTAATATATATTAGACTAGTATACTTGATTGTTTTGGCCATAGACTTGTTTAGACCTAGAATTGACCAACCTAGACTAGTTTGACTATTGTTGACCAAACCCTAGCTAGTTTGACCACATTAGACTAGTTGCCCTAGTTTGACTAGATTGTTGACCAGAGTTGACCAAGAGTTGACTTTGACCTAAATTGACTTAGACTCATGTAAATTGTATTATAATTTCAATTATCGTATAAATTGAACTCTTTATAACCTTTGTTGCTATAACTAGGACTCTGTGACTCCAGTTGGCTATCTTTTCATATCAGCTGTTCAGGATATCAGGCGAGTACATTCTCTGACCGTTTCATACTTGCTAGAACTTATATTCTTGCTCTAGATTATTTTACTTGATGTTGTCACGTTGGTAACAAGGATTGGTACTATATGGATCTTTTCATGAAATGTTATCCCCCTCGGGAGCATCAGATACTTCATGTCATGTGTGTTTCACTTACATCATGTATCTCTATGCTTTCACTATTCATGTATACTCTTGTGATTCATGTACTCTCATGTTCACAGAGCCCTCATGAATCAATTTCGCGTGCTCTCGTTTATGAGGTAGTGAAATCATGAATCTTAACATAACTTGTCTCGATCCTTGTGTATTGATTGGGGATAGGGGAGTAGAAATAGTCATGTAAATAATTCCAAAGTAGTGTAGTCATGAATCAACTCTGTAGTATAGCCATGAATCATTTCCAGCTGTTCACATGTCTTTCTTGTACTCTAAATCACTAGTCACTGATAGTTCTCTACTTATAGTAGATATTTCCATTACAGTTATCTCTTTTACTTCATGTACATTCTTTCAGTTATTCATGTATCTTACTCTATTGCATGTTTTATATTTTCTGACGTGATATGAACTGCGTGAGATGTATTGTGCTCGTTCTTGTCCTGACTGGACCTGTTAAAAATATTACAGATGGCTGCCTTGAGCACACTTGTCCTACTTGCTTGGGATCCGGAGACGATATAGCTACCTTTGTCCCCGACACTCAGGAGTGATCGGGAGATTAGTTTAGTAGACTTGCATTAGACTTTCATTTGAACTTGTATTGTAATGAGTTGAGATCTCGACTTTGTTTTGAGATTGTTTGAGATATTATTATTTTAATAGTTTATATCAGTTGTTGGAGTTTGGAGTTAGTATAGCTTTGTGATTCTGTGTTATCTTATCGTGCTTAGACTGTGATTGAGTATTATCATATCTTATACTTTTCTTCTGTTCGGAGTTGAGTTTTGACAAGTACATTATACAATTGCGTGAGTTGTTGTTTAGATAGTAACCTTGTACAGCGTTCTACCGCCGATTCTGCGACGTAGGCTGGACACTGTTACACACTGTGCCCTTACACAGGGTGCGGGTCGTGACACGTTGGGTCATTTTTGTGGTGGCTGTGGTTGTGGTTGTGCCGGCCGGAGGAGCGCCCGGGAATTGTGGCGTGGTCGTGTAGTGCCCCGTCCCGCAAAGTCAATCGGAGGAATCGAAACGCCAACGGTGTTCGAACTTAGCCTCGCAACGGCTGCTCGAAGGCTCGCTCGGTCGAGGCGACTCATCGTTCAGGTGGGGTAGTTTCGGTGAACTTGCATCATCTTAGCATTCACTTAATAACTCGCATGTTTTCAACTTGCACAAATAGGCTAATATAAAAGCTACGAACGCACATAGCTAAAAGAATAATCCCGACCCGTCGGAATGTCCTAAAACATGGAAAATGGTCCCACGGTCTGCATAGAAGTCGGCTCAGCGTGCTTTCAAATGACACTCGATCCTTCGTCCCGTGGCTTGGGAGAAGGACATTGGCCTAAGTTGCTAAGTCGCCTCAACACTTGAAATAGCCTAAGTCATAGGCGTCATCCGTATGAATGCTTGATAAAGCATGCATGGTCCCGTCGCGCAAGGCTTGACATAGCCTTCGCATGTTCCGTTGGTTAATTCATCTTGCACAGCTTGTTGGCTTAAGTCTAGGCACCCGAGAACTTGGTTGTTCAAGTCGAATGCGTGCACGGCACGTTCCCTCGACGCGGAGCTCGACGTAGTCTTTGCTCGACGAGTCAATGTCCGAATAAGTTAGACAAGAGTTACGTTGGGCTATCGAACCCATTTCTAGCACTGTCCCTCTCTATCTGCGGTTGTCAAGTCGCGTAGTCCCTTGAGAACAAGGTTCGTCGTATAACTTATATGACTTGAGGGACAGCGTCGCCTAGAGAATAAGGTCTGTCTAAGGCACGAGCCATGGTCGGCACGATGTAAAGTTAGCCACAGTCTATGGCATTTAAGGAACATGTTGGATTTAAGTTAAGTTGGAAGGCTATGCAGTAGTCGTTCCCTGAAGTATGAGGCGGTCCCTCGGTTGGGAGTCTCACGTTCCTATCCACGTTAAGAAGTATGAGGCAGTCCCTCGGTTGGGAGTCTCACGGTCCCGATGCACGTTATGTAAAGTGTGGTTCAGAACACGAGTTGCTAAGTATAGTTCCAGTCGTACCAACAAATTAGGCCATGCATTTACGTGATTCTAGATGTCTCGTAGGTGTGTGGTCATGGACAACTTGTCGACAAGGGCGATGTTTCTTCGAGCGGCAACCCGGGGCCACGGGACCGACTCGGCCTAGGAGGAAACACGATATAGTCGAGCTGGGTATGAAGCAACCGATAGGTCGGGGACTTGCATCGGGGATCGCAACCTACGATGCAAGGGTCTCGAATGCTAGGCTATGTCCACGATGGCTTGTCGTGCCAGTGACCTTTCATATAGATAATTGGCGTGCTAAGCGGCGAATCCGCATGCATGGTGTCGGTCGTAACAAAGGAAGTGTAAGCAAAGTATGACTTGAGATATGAAACATGTGCTCGGTTACACCTAAAGTATTATGAGGCTTAGGGTTTGGCTAAGTAAAGACCCGTGCTTCGGCACGAAATGTGGCGTCGAGTGTTAAGTCGTTGGCATAGAGTTGCATAAGACAAACTTGAGTCGTTGCGAGTTAAGTCAAGAACGATCGTAGGGCAAGTTGGGTGAATTTACGTTGAGTTGCTGGGCACGACCTCGAAATATGAGGCACGGCAGCGTTGTCACAAGACAAGTATGAGTCGGTGTGTGGACATTGTAAGCAAACGAGAAGGTCTTGAGGCATGGATAAGGCTGTTATCGGTGCGATAGCACGGTCACACGGAAATAGAGTCCATCGTGTAGTTGCGTCCCTGATTATGGCCGTAAGGCAAGCACGGCTTGATAGGTTAACGTTGCGAGCACGAGAAAGGTCTAGCGACAAGTATGAGTACATTATTAGTGCAAGGCACGGTGGCGGTCTAAAGACACAAAATAGACCAAGGCGTCGGTCCTAAAATCGATTCTAAGGCAAGACTAGAAAGACAATCGTAAAGGGATGTATTGCACAAAGTAAAATAAACGTGTCAGTTTTGTATGGGTGGGCGAGGAGCTCACTCCACCAGTACAGTTGAGTATTGACACCCACACAGTGTTTCATGTGCAGGCACAGGTAGAAGCTCGTGGTGTGGAGCTCGCTTGGATGCGTCGAGGCACGGAGTTCCTTGGTGATTCGAAGCGTGCGGCCGCGTGGAGTTAAGACTTATACAGGACATAATATATGGACATTGCCTTCCGAAGCTTCCGCTGGCTCAAGCATTGTAATCGAGAAATGAGAGAGAGCAGAGTGACTTGTAAAATAAGAGAAAAGTGAGCTTGAGAGACTTGTAATTTGGCCTTGCGCCCACAAATGTAATCTTGTATTCAATATCAGTAAAGAGCTTCTTTTGAATGACTTGTGTTCATGTGTTCTTGTTCTAATTTTCGTTGCGTATTCAATGTATCTGCTTGGGACTTCTATGCGACGACCCCGTCGCTGCCGCTACAATTCGGCCGTTATGGGACCTGTCTTGCACGAGCGCAATCTAGGCTCGTGCGGCATCACACCTTAACGAGGACGATCGCTCCTACGGGAGAGGGGCGTGACATAATGGTATCAGAGCACGGCTTTACGTCCTTGGACTAATCGATTGAATTCTTTAACTTCGTTGTTTCCGCAAACTCTGAATCGTTGCTTCCGCAAAGTTGATATCATTGGTGCGCTCTCTCTCAAATGTCCCTAGGCATGTCCATACAATAAGTCTAAATATTTTTAATAGCTCGTACAAGCGTTCAATCGAACGCATCGATAGGCGTTAGCCTTTGGGCCAAACGGTGCCGACCTTGAGTTGATAGAAGACACGTGCTAAAGTTAGCAAGTCGCATGCGTGCCTAACTAGTCCTGCATCGACCTAGAAATTGAGCATGCAAACTCGGAAATATAGTCCGCACGGGATGGCCATGCACACAGCCTTTTGGCTAAGTTGTGCCGCGTGTCGCGCACCTTGACCTTTTGGTGCAAACGAGTCGCGAGCAATATTAAGTATCACTCGGTCGGGAACGGAGATACACTTAGAGTGTATATCGATAGGAATGCTATCGAACTAACGCTTAGGCGTACACGGAAGATTGATTTAGATTTTGAGGAATAGTGCGAACGACTTAGTGCGTCAATACGACATGAGTGATTATGTTAGAGATTCGTCGAACGAATCTGAAAGATATTTTAGCGAGTGATGCGAACGTGATTGAGGACTAGATCGGATGGCTCGAATCCGAGTGGTGTATGGTCTGTCATGTAAATCATTCGAGTAAAAATTAAGGATTAGAGGTAACGCGAGTATGTCGGCGAGGCGATGCGATCGCACGAAGCCTTAGAACACATCACACTTAGTTGGTCGTGACTTCGATTATCTTGAACGAGATGTCGCTCGGACGACTTGTGAATGGGCAACACGAGTTAGAAAACGATATTGAATCACGATTCGGAACGATGAATAAAAATGAATGTCTCGATCGAGGAAACTTAGAGGATCGTGCTTATGATTTCAGATTTTGATTGAATGGAATTATGGTATATCCATTCGGACAATAGCATCAGTCGCACGACTCGAAATTGGTTGCAAAAGGAAGATCGTCAGGTTACGCATATCGTCGATGGTATTGAGGCGTATCAAAGATCGATATGCGATAACTCGGGGGTACTCTGACTCAACAAATGACGATCGTGCAAATGTCATTGTTCCAATGGATGCTATACTCGGGATGTTAAAATGTGTCAAGAAAAAGATATTGGCTCAAGGATTTTCTAGTTGATCGAATATCGAACGGACTATCAAATTGAGATCTTGGCTTGGATGAAAATAGAAATGTTGGGATTGCTTCGACGATAACCATAACGTTGACGTTCTTGTCTTATGCGAGCGCAACTCTAGCCTCGCACATGCGTCACGCCGATTGGGGCGATCACTCCATGTGAGCGCTGGTATGGTGATTCATACAGCGGGGGTGATCGGCACTTGCTCTGTTCTCTTGATAAAGGATTAACATCCTAGAGCTGATCCATGGCAACCACACAACCTATCTTTACCAACTATGGTGAAGGACAGACCACTAATAAGCCACCCCTATTTGATGGAACCAACTACACCTACTGAAAGACACGAATGAGTTTCTACCTAAAATCTCTAGACTTCGACTTATGGACCATAGCCACAGATGGTTATAAGAAGCTTGCTAGAATTGTTGTTGAGGGAATCTCATAGAGAAATCCCACGACAAATATGCTTATCAAGAAAAGAAACATGCTAGTCTAGATGTTAGGGCTATTAATGCTCTCTTCTATGCAATAGACAGGACTGAATTCAACAGGGTTGCTACATGGTCCACTTCCTACGAAGTATGGAAGCTTTTAGAAGTGACTCATGAAGGAACCACTCAAGTCAAGGAATCAAAAATCAGTCGGCTAACATAGGAGTACGAAGCATTCAAGATGAATCCCAATGCGACGATCAAACAAATTATCACTAGATTCCTCGACATCGTCAACCCTTTATGTTCCCTCGGTAAGGACTACTCCAACCATGAGAAGATACGTAAGGTGCTAAGGGGATTAACGAAGAACTGGAACCCCAAAGACACGACAATTATCGAAGGCAATGATCTCACCACCATGTCTCTGTAAACTCTGGTGGGCAAACTAATGATGTATGAGCTCGACCTCAAGGACTTTAAAGAAATGGCTCCAAAGGAGAAAGAAATTGCTCTAAGAGCTCATCGCTGAAAGGCTGCTCCAGAAAAAATAGACGATGATGACTCCGATGGTGATGATCAAGCGCTCATGGTTCGTAACTTCAAGAAGTTTCTACGTTTCAACCAAAGGAAGAAGAAACAACACAAAGATGACGATGAAGAGACTATTTATTTCGGTTGTAAGAAGACAGGATATGTCAAGAAAGACTGCACTACAGCAAATAAAGGGATCCGATATGAAAGATCATACAAGAGGCCATCCTCTCGAAAGTATGCCAACACAAGCATCTGGCACGAAAGCGAAGCCAGCGACTCAGAAGAAGAAGAAGACACCCCCCAAGATACTACAAACGTCTGCCTATTGGCAACGTCCGAAAAGGTAACAAATGATCCACTTGATGACCTTACATTTGATGAACTTAGAGATGCCTTTAGTGACTTACTTGAAGATCACAAGAAGTTACTTAGCAAGTATAAACATGCAAAGGATAAGATCAAGACTCATGAAGTTGAGATTCATAGACTTTCATGTTTACTTGATAATATTAGTGACACACCACCCACGGAGAACACTGAGGAGGTATCCAAGCTTAAATTAAGCTTACACGATGCCAAATCTCGTATTGAGAAACAAACACATGATACTACAACACTCAATAAAGAACTCTCAGTTGAGAAAAAGAAGTATAATATTGCTATTGTAAGAATTGATGCCTTGACTGCCAAGTATGATGATATGTACAATGCCTCTAAAAGATTAGAAATTAAACTGGGGAAACAAGTTGTTCAGGCCCAAACCCAATCTCACAGTCACAACACGTATACAAGACAAAAGATTTCTCAACACAAGAATATATGTCACAAGAAAGACACATATACTCATGATGCACACAAACATGCATTTATGTACACATATTCACATGCAGCACGACAGACACACCACCCACGGAGAACATTGAGGAGGTATCCAAGCTTAAATTAAGCTTACACGATGCCAAATCTTATATTGAGAAACAAACACGTGATACTACAACACTCAATAAAGAACTCTCAGATGAGAAAAAGAAGTATAATATTGCTATTGTAAGAATTGATGCCTTGACTGCCAAGTATGATTATATGTACAATGCCTCTAAAAGATTAGAAATCAAACTGGGGAAACAAGTTGTTCAGCCCCAAACCCAATCTCACAGTCACAACACGTATACAAGACAAAAGATTTCTCAACACAAGAATACACGTCTCAAGAAAGACACACATACTCATGCTGCGAGATGTATTGTGCTCGCTCATATCCTGACTGGACCTGCTAAAAATATTACAGATGATACTAGTGACTTCTGCCCAACCTATTATGGAATCCATCTAGACGACACATGTGAGTTGGATCCACAGGAGGATCCAGCTCTAGCTGAGGACGTCATCCCTACTGCTTAGACTAGATTAGCTAGTCTTTATCTTATTTTCATTATGTTATTTGTATTGACTTTAGAGTTGTATTATTTCTGGATGTTTGTGATGTTGTGTCGTTTAGACACTTAGACTTTTCTTCTGTTTGTATGTTCTCTTTGAGATTTCATATCTATCATATAGTGCTATTTCTATATCTAGATTTGTGATTGAGTTGTACCTTATGTGATTTGTCCTTCGTTCAGAGAGTATATCATATTATATTTAGTTGTGATACTGACCTAGAACAGCGTTCTACCGCAGACACTGCGACATAGGCTGGGTGTACCCACTTCTCGTGTCCCTACACTGGGTGCGGGTCGTGACAATATATATAAATAATAATTAACATACAAAATTACCAAAATACCTTTATGCTGGAAAGTGGTAGTTACAAACATTCTCCTCATTTTTTTCTACCAGGATTCTTATGTTTGCTTCATAACTCTCGCATCCTTCCTTCCGCTATACGATTACACAATCACAAACAAACCTTAATGTACAATACTGTAAACTGTAAGGAAATAAGAAGAAAGGATATGACTGAATTTAGTTAAACCTAATAGTTGTTTGAGAATTGCTCACATAATCAGAAGAAGTGAAAGATAGGGAGGAGCAGCACCTCAAAATGAGGATGGACCAAGTGGCGATGGTGGTTGGGGGCTGCCGCGACTGGACGTCGCCAACCGCAGTCCTATAGGCGTGGCTGATAAGAGCTACACACGACACTACAGCTACCAGAAATGTCGGTTCGGCCTACTCTCACCCGTTGCGGTGAGGACGGTGGCTGCACGCTGATGCTTCCATGACGACGACGATGGGACGCCGAACCACAAGATGGGCGAAGGGAATGGGAGAGTGAAATGGCTTCCATGGGGGTTACTTTGTGACGGCTAGGGTTTCTGGTGGGAGAGGAAGATAGTAGAGAGCATAAATATGGGAAGCTAGGGTTTTCAATTGGGGGGCTGCTCTGTGCCATACATGCATGCCTGCGTCTCTGTGGCTGCCTGTAATCGACAGGCTATATTGTCCTCTCTTTGAGAAGATAGTTCGAGTTCGGGTAAGGCCAATACCCGCCCACGCTTAACACAATATTGGTTCAAAGGTAATAGGGTTTGGGTTTCGGGTAGTAGACCTGGATCCTCAACCTTAGTTCAGTACAATGGGCTGGGATCAAATAGGTTTTAGAGAAAGAAAAAGGTTCAATTGAAAGAGTTATAAAAATATATGAAATAACCCTTATTAGGCCTAAACCTAATCTAGATTAAAGCATAATAACACAAATAATAACATAATTGATTATATCTATTTACGAGGTATATATCAAATTGTAATTGATTTAAGGGAAAGTAATTTAATTTAGACTTAAATAACTCTAACAATCTATTATTAATCTACTGAATTTACTCACCTATATTTACATAAAAGAGATAGCCCAAGAGAGATTAAAATTTATATTGAATTTATAGGTCCAAAAAATTTCAAATTTTTTTTTATTAAAGTGGGGGTTTACATGGATATGTCTGTAGCAGTGTCTGGGTCGACGTGACACGAGACAAAGGAATGGTGGGTACTCTATGTGGATACGAAAAGGGTGGTGGATACAAAAAATGTTCGTGTCGGACTTAGAAATGTAAATATATAATATGGAACTTAGTGGAATGGACACGAACACAAGGACACGATGTCAAATCCCTATTTTGGAAATAGGTATATGACTTTTTCATGTTTAGAGTGAAATTAAAATTTTGCACTTATTTAAATCTTATTTATTTTTGGATCTTGATTTGGTCTTGGTTGTTGAGCCTGACATTTTAATTTACTATTGGTATCATTTTATTGGGGTTACATTGTTAGCTTCATTTTAGGATTTTTCTTATTTTTACTATTGTTATTATTATTATTAAATTTCCTATAACTACCCTCCCAAATACCTAATCCTAACCTCACCCTCTCTCTTCTTCCCTCAATCACTCACAGTCGCCGCCACCCTATCTTTTTTCTCTCAATCACCTCTCCTCTCTGCTGGAGAAGCCAACCCCGCCCCTCTCTTCCCGAGCTCACACCCTCTCTCTCTCTCTCTCTCTCTCTTTCGATCTCACCCTCTCCTCCATCCCTCTTCGCTCAGCTCTCTCCTTCCCCCGATGTTTTTGGCGCCCGCGACCACCGCAGTCGCCTCCTTCTCCGCCGGCGCCACCACCATCTCCATGCCTGTCGTGACCACTGCCATCAGCACAACCATCCTCGCCGCCTCTGCCCCCGGCCGCCCTCAGCACCACAATGTCGCGGACCACCTCGGCGCTGCCAGCTGCCTCTCCACCCTCGTCTCTCTCCTTCTCTGTCTTCCCCTCCGCCACGGAGCCAATCCGACCTGGTCGGGGCTTCCCCGACGGCTCCTCCGCTGCCTCCATCTCTCTCTTCTTCATTCCCTCCGGCCATCGCGCCTGCGCAACCGCCATGCCATGGGGGCAGCACCGCTTCGAACGACGGACGTCCTTGGGCCCCGCGCTACTCTAGCAGCGAGCCGTCCTCGGCCTGTGTGCTTCTCGGGCAATGAGCCCTCGTGCTCCGTGCCTTTCTTCGGGCTGCGTGTCACAATTCGCGTGCTGTCTCGTGCATTGCACTGCCTCGAACAGTGCATCCTCGATTGGTGTGCCCATCGTGCTTCGTGCTATCCTCGAACAATGTGCATTGTTTTATGTGACATCATTTTACGTGTGCTTCGTTTTGCATACGCCATGATCCACGCGCTGCCTTGGGTAGCAGGACGCCTCGAGCCCCGTGCTGCCTCGGGCAATATGCTACCTCGATTTGTGCCTTGTCTCGGTTGTCATGTCTTGGCCTTTATGCCTACCTCGTAAACTGTGTCGTTTCGATTTGCACGCACGCACCGATTTGTGTGCCGTATTGAATTACGTGCTTCCTTGAGTCTCGTACCGTCTCAGTTTTCGTACATGCGTCGATTTGTATGACGTATTGATTGTGTGTTATATTATATTTTTCATCATCTTGATATACGTGCACGTCTCGGTTTGTGTGTCCATATCGATCTACGTGCACGTCTCGATCTACATGCATGTTATGTCTCCTATTCATCTCAACCTTCGTGTCATCTCGATTCTCATACGTATTTCGATATACGTGTACGTCTCGGTTTACATGTTTGTATCGATCTGTGTGCCTCAGTTTTCGTACCAGATCCCTGCAGTGCTTGCGAGAACTACATGGTATAGCCTTTCGCGATCCTTGTGCTTCTTGTTATTATTTTATTATTTAATGCTAATGATTGTTTATTGTGTGTTCCAAGGGCCTCGATGGACGTGCTACCTAGATCTCGATCAACGAAGACTTGCTTACCTAGCCGAGCCCTCTAGGCAAGTATCCTTTGCTCATCGACGGCTCTTGCCCTCTCTCCTGGATTATGCGAGTGTTTCGCGGAACGAGGAGAATATAGAGGGCATTATTATATGATTTTTACTCGACTTCCCGAATGCCCAAAACCTGGTTTGATTTTTATATCTTGATAGCTGTGAGGCTTGTTTGCTGATAGCTTGTGATCATTTATTAGGATTCTTATGAGCCAGAGGGCCTAATAGTGCTTATAGTGATTAGCTTGGTATTTGGTGATCGTCCTTCCTGACATGATATTTATTCCATCGTAGATGGAAGACTCCTGATAGATTGATTCGGTGGATAGATCAACTTGATGATTTGAGCTATAGGCTCCCATGTGTACTTGAGATGCTATTCTAGTAGAGATCCCGACCATGTACCTGACCTGATATCCATGCCACGATGTGGGCAGATGATTTCATGTGACTGACAGATTTGTCCTTGTTCATGACATAACTACTTGTATCCGTGCTATAAGTCTATTTACCTTTGAGGTACTGGCCCTAATTTTGCACTGAGGTGCTCCTTGTCTACTGGTACTTTGAGGTGCTATCTCCTTGATTATATTGCACTACGGTTAATATTCTAGCTATATGATATGATTACCTGCAGGGGTACCTTGGTAGTTGGACTGTATTCTTAGCGTGGTCAGGATTGCTTGCTTGCTTGCTGCATAATACTGAGAAGGAATCACAACTAGGACTATAGGTGCCGAAGTTGATTCTTACTTAGCATTCCCGTACTGAGGTACGACATCTAGGAGGATGATTATGTGACCACGGCATGTGATTCCGGATAACTGTAAGAATAATCTAGGTAACTTAAACTGGTAGAAGCATTGGAAGGGAACGAAATCCCGAGATCGTGCAATACTAGCCTTGTTCCAGACATTAGTTATGACTTGTAGGCTGGCCGCCACGGATACTGTTACCGTTCGCACTAGTAGCTGGCAGTATCCTACTACTATTATGTACTATGTACTTCTCTTGCTCGTACGGTGGCCTTACGAGGGATCGGTGCTCTTCTTGCTTGTTATACTTGGCCCCGCTAGTCCTGCTGGGACGGCACGATGTGAGAATTCCTATATCTTGCATTGTTATGGTAACCCAACCTCCACATAGAAAGCCGTAGGTATTTGAGTGGCCGCTTATTCCCCTAAATTGTTTGGCTTGTTGCTTGCATAGCTGGCTGATATCGAGTTCCAATTAGCGATGCAGGCATTATTGGATGTTAGAAAGATTGTGATGATTGTTGGTTATTTAGCTACATTAGTTGTGGATTGTTATCGTGTGTTGGTACCGCATGATTCTTACCCTCATTTACTGTACATATATGTTCTGCTTTATATTTTATCATGCTGGCTTTTTGTCGCCCGTCCTTGAGCCTTCTTTTCTGGTACTTGCTACAGTTGGCCTGACCAACCCTGGATTGTTTCCAGATTGCCAGTGACCGACCCTGTGGATCTTCCAAACTTGACTTGGAGGATGTGCTTCAGTTCTAGTCCATGCTAGGAACTGTAGGAAGGTATACTCGTCTACATTATTATCCTGTACTGTAGATTTCCTGATTATCATATGAGTATTTCATGCTTTCCATATAATTCTCTCTCTTGCTTATGATTTCATTGTTATTGCCTGTGGATATAAGATTGGATTTAGGCCATAGATTGATTGCATGCTAGGTACCCAACAAGATTGACAGTCGTAATTGCCATATGACATATTCGTACCTTATAAGGTGTAGCTGGCCTTGTCAGTCCCCGTATTTCGGTATTGGAGCGTGACACGATCATTAGGCCACTAGGATTAGTTTAAGAATGATCAAATCAACAATTAATTACCCTATTTATAGGATGATTAGGAAAGACCTAGAATCTCTAGGCACATGGGCTGGAAGGAATATTTTTTGAATATTCCAGAATATTCCTACATGTCATGTGGCTAAATATCCCACAATGCCTTTCCTAAAACAACCGTTCTAATTAAGGAGTAATTACAAATATGTCATTCCATAATAGGGAAAACATAATTAATTAATAAAATATTTCAATTATAATTAATTAGCAAGTAAATTCTATAATAGAAAAAAATTATACTTTAGTTAAATAAATTCTGAATAAAGTATTCCAAATATATATATATATATATATATATATATATATATATATATATATATATATATATATGAAAAAAATTAGATTAACTTTTATTTAGGAAAAATGAAGTTACAAATCTACCGACCTTAGAAAAATTTTGTCATCAAAATTTAAGAAATGGCACGATTCGGCACGATAATCAATTACAAAGGTTTGAAATGATTTGGTACGGCTAAGCACGATCAAGGATATAATCAGAATCTAATCATGGTCAATGGAATCAAAATTATCTAGGCACGAGTAAAATTTTAAGCATAAAAAATATAATCGTATAGACACGATCATGATCAAGAGAATCAAAATCATTTTGATACGACCAAGATCCAAATCATTTAGGTACGATCATATAGTCACGGTAAATAAAAGCATCTAGTCATGACTAAGAATAATCAAAATCAGATGCGCATGATAGAATCAAGGTTAGATATACGATAAGGAATTCAAATTTAGGCACTTCCAAGTATAAGATTAAAATCTACTCACGATTAATGAAAATCACCTAGTTATGCAAAGGTATCTGCGCCCAATCAAAGAAAAATCAAATTTTGAAATATTGAAATCAAATGACGATTATGGATAGGAAGAAAATCAGATCATGATTACACGGTTTAGGATATGAAGGAAAAGAAAATTACTTGGTTATGTTACTACAAGGTCTACCAATTCTTATGCTGAAGGATGATACCTTACGATAATTGAGGAATACTAATAGCAGAATCCTGAATCTATCAATCCATGAAAGTTAAACTCTTCTTCCCATACTTCCTACATAGTCAATTTCCTTATTTTGTGCTCACATTATCCATAATGTAAATATTGTCCCAGTCTCCTATTGTAACTATTCCATTTGTGTCCTGATCTCTTGTAAATAATTTCAAGCAAGCATATGAGCTCTTCTTTGAACCCCCCCCCCCTCTGCTGCTGAATCGGAACTTGATCTGAATATGTCATCTATCGACCATTATGATACTTTGATGGTCTGAAATTATGGTGCTTCCTTTTGTTTTATAATTTCTCCTAAACATAACTTTCTCCCAAATTCAATCAAAGTCTGTTACCTTAATCTCATTCCTAAACCAATTCTGAAACTGAAATCTAGTGATCTTTATCTTGTAATCCTCAGACAATCATACAACATCTAGAACCCTTTAATATTCTCTAGTCACTTATCCATAATATAATCTTTCGTTAGTACCACGGAACTTGTAGCCTCTCTACAAATTTTATTTGTTAAAGAACCTTTATCACTAAAACTATGAATCCAAAATCTTTTGTCCCTCTTGATTTCCCAAATAATCTCATTTATGATATCTTCATTGACTATAATCCATTTTTTCAAATTTACCACAACCATGCTCTTTCCACAAATTGATCATCTACCTGAAATCATAATAGTATCATTATTTCCTCAATTCCATTTTTTATTGCTTTGTTTATCCTTGGTTCCTCCACCAAATTCAAGTTTGATTCTTTTCCACCTTTGTTATCACCAATTCATGTCTTTTTTTCCTTTTCAACATAAAATATGTTATTTTAATATTACTGTATCCCTTATTTGTTTGAATACCACTAATGGTTCCATCATGTAGCTCAAAGACATAACTTTCTTGCACACCCATGGTCTTATTCCATCACTTGGTTTTCTATATCTAACCTCATAAAAATTGATTCCTAAAAATACCTTCACAGGCGAGTGCTCCTCAGGCGGGTGCGCCTCTCCTCGCCACCCCGACCCCCGCCCGGTCGGCGTCTGGTGGTGCGGCTGGCCAGTCGGCCTCCCCGGCCCGGCCACCCCATTTGGGGTCTTTGTCCCTCGCGGAGGACTCCCCGCCTACCCAGGCTGGCCGGGCGCCGCCTGGCCCTCCCCACCGTGGGGCTCCCCTCCTACGCTCGTCGGCTCTCCGTCGAGCGGCCTCCCGTTCGTCCCAACCCCCTTCCTCCCTATCCCTCAGGTGGCCGACGCCCACCCCGGCTACCGGAGGCGCTGGCATGGCCCCTGCCCCTTCGTCAGAGACCCCCCAGCGTCGGAGCCTCCCCCTTCGTGGGCCATGGTGGCCGTGCAGCTGCCCGTGAGCCCGTCCCCGGCCTCCGCGCTGTGGCTCTCGTCCCAGGCATCGGTCAGCGGCTCCACTCCTCCGGTGGCGCCGCTCACCGCCCCCGTTGAGCTCCGGCGCTCCCTGCGCCGTATGCTGGCGGACCCCTCCCCCAACTGGCGGTAGGATTGCGGCCGGCCGGAGGTCGAGGTCGAGCCCCAGCTCCCTCCCCCCGGTGGCCCAGTCGTTTCCCTTCTCTCCCCTTGCCGCGTTCTTCCGTGCGCGCCGCCCTGCCGCATGCGTCACCCCTTCCGGTTTGGACCTCCATCCTTTTCCCTTCGCCTGAGTCAACCCCCTCCGGAGACCCCTGGCCTCTCCCACCGGCACTCCGTCGACGTCCGGGCCACCTCCGTGCCGGTACACTCTCCCCTCCGCCAGCGCCTCGTCTCGCGTGCCCCCTTCCTCGGGCCGTGCATCCCACCGCTCCTCGGGCTGAGCGCCCCCGTCTTGGGCCGTGAACCCCTTTGGGTCGAGCGCCCTTGCGCCACACCGCTCAGCTCCCTCTCCCCCGCCGGAGCCCCCGTAGTTCGATCCCCTCCGCCGGGCCTCCCCCCCTCTCCCCCCCTGGCTGGTTTCCCCGCTGCAGCCGCCCCCTTCTCAACGTCCTCCCCCTCCGACTCTTAACCTCCCTCTCCCTGACTCCGTCATCGGAGCCCCCGGCCCCCGTCACAACCCGCCAGAGCACCCCCCCGTCGCCTTCGTCCGCGCCGCTCTGTGCCGGCCTCCCCCGCCGGAGCCAGGTCGTCCTCGGGCGACGCGCCGGGGGAGGGGCCCGAGGCCTCCTCGTCCAGGTTGCCCCCTCGGGCAGAGTCCCCTCGGACAGTGCGCCCGCTGCCAGCTCGGTCTGTGCGCCTGTTTCCTCGGGTTGTGTGCCGGATACCTCGCAGGGCTGACCGCCCACAACTCTTCCAATTTTCAAAATTCAAAATCTCTGATTTTTGAATTTTGAATTTCCACTTTTAATTTTTGTGTTTTCTACTTAGTAGTTCACTGTTTCCTACTTTGTTTACCAAGGCCATTTTGTGTTTTTGCCTATGGTACCCTCTATAATGCTCTTGTTGAGCCCCCCTTCACTTTCAATAAATTATCTTTTCCGAATATATATATATATATATATATATATATATATATATATAAAAAAAAAAAAAAATATATATATATATATAGATATATATATACACCAGCTACTTACAAATATGCATATCAACTATCTATCTCACACATATATGTATGATAAGAAGACTAGAGTTGAATCATGAAAGAGATTGGATTAATAAGTATTTGAAATGGTCTTAATGAACTCCAGGGATAATCAAGTAGAAATTCTATAAGAATCGTTATTCCTATTGGTTATGGTATTAGAAGTGATTTTTGATCGTTGCTAGGAATACAATCTTGAAATTAGGACGAAATCAACCAGACCAAAATAATTCTGGTATGGTTTCTCAATGGTGATAAAAAGTCAAACAATGTTTATCTAGGACATGGATTTAGTCTTAATAGTATTCGAAAACCATCCTTATCTACAATCACTTTACTTAGAATTCATGTCATGCCAGTATACATCTGGATGCAGTGAACTCTCCATGATTCAAAAATGATATGTACCGAATAGTCTCTCAACTTTACCCATTTTCAAAAGGATATTGACAGAACAAGTTAAGTGATCAAAACATGATGTATATAGGACATAGTCTTAATATATCTAAAAGCCTATACATACCTGAAATCACTTCAACTTAAAATCCATGCCTCGCCAGTGAGCGACTGGCTGCAGTGAATCCACAGTTTCTATGATTCAGATAAATGGCTGCAGTGTAGTTCCCCAACCCGTACGATGCCTTATGATGGCTATTTGGTTCGATGAAGCCTTGTTGGACTTGGGAATATTCGGAAGGATTGCTGACAGGCTATGCGATCGTGGCGGAAATCGTCTTATAAATATGAGTAGAGTTGAACCCTTCAAAGATCATTTAGCTTCACACTTAATAAAAAGGATTTGTATGCGATGTTACTTGTTGAGTTGCTAATGCTATCTTGCATGGAACCCAGAAAGATAATGAAAGATAGTTAATCACATAACCCAAAAACTGTTGTGATTCATTTTATGGATTGTGTGCTTCGAATCATTTCATGAATTGTATGCTTGTGTGCTTTGTAATAAAATACATGACGGGTGAAGGAAAAGTCCTAAATACTTAGACGGTGAGTATATTGAGCCTTAGCTTGATGAATAGATGGTAACACAAATAATAAGACCCAAGAATTGGGCAGTGAGTATGCTTAAATTATGATCGAGAGAATGTATGGTATCGACCAAAGATGTAGGAAGAGATTGAGTAATAACATTCTTTTATCCGGTGTCGATGTAGAATGTTGATTGCACTAAACCCAGGTTTGGGCAGATGGCAATGCGAGCGTTGGCTTAAGGCACATGCGGCAATACGAATGAGATTGATGGCTTATTTGAGAATGGTGGCTTATTTACTTAGTTCTCCTTATCATGCATTATATATTTTCTTCATAGATAAGTTGCATATATTTGCATAGTCATAGACAACTTGTCGACAAGGTGGTTCCTCGAATGGTATTCTGAGGCCTCAAAAATTGATTCGACCTAGGGGAACCTAGTGCTGAAGTAGTATCACATTGCTGAAGTAGTAGTACAGTAATTCAGGAACCTTCAGGACTGGGCTAGCTACCCGCCGCTAAAGGGGAGTCGTCTAACCATAAGTCCAAGATGGCATGTAATCAATGACCCGCATATAGGCAGGTCGCATGCTAACAATGTCTTATGTAGACAGAGTAAGTTATGAATCATATACAGGGAAGGATGTCGGCTGTTGGTAAGAATCATCTGAAACGGTAACGAATATGATAATTATGATATTGCTTCTAACAGTATCTTATGCAGGCAGAGTAAGTATTATAATTATACAGGGATGGCTACATGACTGTGGATAAGAATCACCAAAGGGTGATAACATGGATGCTTTACATTGTGCTGGTTATAAATAATATGCATGCTTTACTTTTGTCGGATATTAACTGCTAATTGACCCTAGGGAAACGAGAAAGACCACATTAATAATGTTCCTATCACATGATTACTTAGTGTTGTCTTCTTAGGTGAGTTGGACCAGCACTGCTCGCCAGTACATAGATGAATGTACTGACCCACGTTGTGGGCATTATTTCAGGTGCTTGTGCATAGGAGAAATCATTTGATCAATGCTTGGCATCGATGAATCAGATGGGTGTACAGAAGCTCTTCTTGCATGACGGTGTCTTCTGCTATACGGAACATAATATATGGAATAACATAACTCAGTTGTATCAGTGAGATTGTAAGCCAAATCGATAAGTTCATTATAGCCAAGTCGGCATATTCAGTTGTAAGCCTAAATGGCAAGTAATTCATTCGGCTATTCAAAAGTCTTTAAAATCTGTTATAAACTCTGTATTCAGCTGCAAACCTTATAATCTATTGCAATTATCAATAAAGAGGTATATTTCTTCATATCTTGTTGTGGTTTCAATTTATTTGCTTGGTTTTGCTGCGTTGTCGTTGTTTTCGGAGAAATACTAGGAACTATCATAGTTTTGCCTTGTACAAGTACAATCTAGACTTGCACGACATCACGTCTAGTGGCTAGTTTTCAATCCTCCAAAATCGGGACGTGATAGAATGGTATTAGATCATGACTTTACGTCCTTGGATTCTTATTCGATTTGTTTCAGATCAAAATTGCTACTATAATGATTCAAAAGTTGCTTCTGCGATTACTCAAAGTTGCTTCTGCGATGAAATCAAAGTTGTCTTTACGATGACTCAAAGTTGTTTTTGCGATTATTCAGTGTTGCTTCCAAATTATTCTAAGTTGCTTCCTTGATTGAAAATCTATTGATCCTCTTGGCCGCTCACTGGGTGTTCCATACAATAAGTCTAAATATGTGAGTTGTGATATGTATGCTTTATTGAATTCCTAATGATACCAAAATGAATAACAATGATGCGATGCAATAATAAGTTGATAATGTGTGCTTGATGTCATAAGTGTGGGATTCATAGAAGTAGATTGTTATGTGGCAATCAGCAGTGAGTGATGGCATGGTATGTTGGAACAGAAATTGTGCATGACTTCAGTGAATGGGAATCGACATAATTTCGAGTTGGCTTTATGTGTTTTAGCTTGGTTATGTTTCAGATGCGAATGCGAGAGAATTAGGTTAGTACTTGTGGTCAGCAGAGCCACTCAGAGTTCAAGTCATGAATGGCTTGAACTCTTAGTGGTGTATGCCTCTAGCCTCGTAGTGATAAGATGTCCCTTGACCATGTTCATAGTATAGAGATGCTTTACCTGTAAGGTATTGGGTAGTATCGATTCGTAGCTGGAATTACGATTGATACATGACGGTCAAGTTTATCCCTTGATAATTATGTTCGAATAACTTGTTACGAGTTTGTGACAGTTAGATTATGTTGGGTAATGAGAGGTTGAGAAAATGAAATGGGTGCCTTGTTTGGGGAATGGTACGATTTATAGATTCATGTATTGACTTGGATCAATTGGGTAAAAAGATTGTTGGCTCAGTAACGATGGTGGAGCGTTGTTATCAAAGATTTAGGAGAACAATATAGACCAAATATAGAATGATGTTGGAATTGAGTAGATGGAGTTGAAAGATTTGGGAGAACAATATAGACCAAATACATAATGATGTTGGAATTGAGTAGATGAAATTACATGTTGGACATCAACAAATTGATGGTGATGTTAGACGCTTATCGAAATATTGCGAATGATTTAGAAGATGTAGAGAGTTGCATCAACGACCCAAAGGTAAAGAATGGATTCGAGGAAATAGATGGCTTTGCACATGTGCAGTTATACTTGAAAGAATTAGATGTGTCCTAAATTAACAAATTATGACCCTTGATTATTTTGAGGCATAGAGAAATGAACACTTGTCCCTTGATGCGTAAAAGAATATATGTTCCTTATGAGACTCTGATGGCTGGAATACAAATAAATATTGAAGTGCAGCAATATGTAATAGATCTTATCGGTGGATGATGTTGTCATATGAATAACGAGTTTGGATGGAATATAGAATTATTGGATTATGACTTAACTAAATAATTTATGTCATATCCACTAAGATGACTGATATACGAATGCTAAGATAATTAGTGTCATAGTGATTGGATCAGTACATGAATAGTAAATCTTCTTATGGAATCACAAGGAGATGATGCAAAACGAATATTGATGGTTAACGTGAATTGCTAAGAGATGACCATGTTTGGTGCTAATAAAATTCATAAAGGATACTTTCAGAAGAAATACGATTATATAGTAGCTTTATCGATTGATTAAGAGTACAGACCATACGGATGAACTGAAATATGAGAATTGAATATGTCACAAAGAGACCGAAGGAAAGAGATAGTAATTGATAGACTATTGAAGTAGCAATGTTGGAATATGACTTAAATAGTTAGCCCGATTGAATAGACACAATTTGAGTATGATATGAGAATGCAAGTTGGATTTAGCAGGTGATTATGTGTCTATGCAAGTGAAAACTGAGACTTGGATGTTCTATTGATAAAATTTATATGTTGGCTTCGAGATTGACCCATAAGAATTATCGGATATATTTTGTCGGTTGTGGGTAATTCTAGAATAACTTGTTGGGTACAACCCGAGGATGAATACTGGTAGATAGACTTGACCCTAAAGTGTCTGTTGGTTTCCTATGTTTTAAATTTGTTGGCTATAGTATTTCAGTTTTTGAACTTTGGGAATAAGTTCATGAGATTGGGGTAGCGTCCCATGTCCCTTAGATTGGTCGGATTATGGATTGTCCCTGAGATAAAATAGAGTCCCTATGATAAGAGTTGGTTGCCTCTAAGATAAGAGATATGTATGTCCCTATTAGCTATCAATCTCAGATGAGTTAGCTGAATGTCTGGTTTAGCTTAGAATAGCTGACCGTAGAGACTTGACCGAAGGCTAAGTTGAAAGTTGGAGACCCTTAGGATGTCCCTATTGATGTTGCATGGGTATAGTTGGAATGAGTGAGATATATCGAAAAGTAAACTTCGGTATGGAATAAAGATTTGGAAAATTCGATAATACAATGTTGGATGGTATGACGGATCATATTGGTTTCGGAAGCTTGATTACCTTTACTTGGAATGTCAAAACTTGTTTGAATTGGTTGGTTGGTTGAATTATATTGAGCTGCACAAATTAATGTTAGTTGCATTGAGACAGTCGAAATAACTTCATTAATGGATAATCAGATTGAAATTGAGAAAAAGTGTAATGACGGAATGAGGTAGTGCATGTAATTGAAATCGACAAGAGCGAATACAATTTTGAAATGACCCTCAAATTAATGTTGTTGAAGTGAGAGTTGCACATGCGAGATGATAATATATTGGCTTGATCAATACGAGAAATTTTGTTAGAATCGAATGATGGCACAACTTGGAAGATGGATCATAATCAAAAAATTTACGAGTTGCAAATAAAGTGTATGGATATGAACGATAATGAATACATGTTTTGATTGATAAAAATTGTGGTGTCAAAATAAAATGTGGCAATGGGCTTTATCAAATTTAATAGTATGGATGACAATAGACTTGAAAGGAAACTCTAGATTCGTTGGAAAACTTGATATAAGTATATTGGAATACTTTGGGAATTTTTGATCGGTTGTGGGAAACTACTCAACTTGATATACATGTAGCTCATTCGTTTTCTCTATCACTGAACTTGGTTGAAGTGTATATATTTTTGGGACACCTAAAATATGTGTATGATTCTAACTAAGTGGTATGCTGTATTCAAACGAAGCCACAGAGGAGAATTATCGTGTGCTAAGAAATTACAAAATTGTTGAAGAAAAGAACAAGGAAGGTAAATTATTTTGAATCAAATTGGGATGTTGTGGCGAGATGGTACATCATTTGAATCAATTAAGATATTGTGAAGAAATGTTAAATAGTGCAATTTGATCATTTGAAAAGCTTCATAAATTTAGAAGAAGTTATGGGGATGAATTTTGTTTAAGTTTCGAGGATGAAACTTTTTTGAGTGGTATATATTGTAGTACCCCAACCCGTACGTTGCCTTATGACGGCTGGTTGGTTCGATGAAGCCTTGTTGGACTTAGAAATATTTGGAAGGATTGCTCGGCAAGCTATGCGATCGTGGCAGAAATCATCTTATAAATGTGAGTAGTATTGTACCCTTCGAAGATCCTTTAGCTTCACGCTTAATAAAAAAGATTTGTATACGATGTTACTTGTTGAGTTGCTAATGTTATCTTGCATGGAACACAGAAAGATAATCAATCAGATGACCCAAAAATTGTTGTGATTCATTTTATGGATTGTATGCTTCGAATTATTTCATGAATTGTATGCTTGCATTCTCTGCAATGAAACACATGACAGGTGAAGAAAAAGTTCCAAATACTTGGGCTATGAGTATATCGAGCCTTAGCTCGATGAATAGATGGTAACACAAATAATAAGACCCAAGAACTGGACAATGAGTATGCTTGAATTATGACCGAGAGAATGTATGGTATCAAAGATGTAGGAAGAGATTGAGTAATAACATTCTATTATCCGGTGCCGATGTAAAATGCTGATTACACTAAAACCCTGGTTTGGACAGATGGTAATACGAGCGTTGGCTCAAGGCATATGAGGCAATACGAATGAGATTGATGGCTCATTTGAGAATGGTGGCTTATTTACTTAGTTCTCCTTATCATGTATTATATATTTTCTTCATAGATAAGTTGCATATATTTGTATGGTCGTGGACAACTTGTCAAAGGTGGTTCCTCGAACGGTATTTTATGGCCTCGGAAATCGATTCATCCTAGAGGGAACCTAGTGCTGAAGTAGTAGCACAGTACGAAACTAGTAGCACGGTGATTCGGAAACCTTCTGGACTGGGCTAGCTATCCGCCACTGAAGGAGAGTCGTCTAACCATAAGTCCAAGATGGTGTATAGTCAGTGACTCGTATATAGAAAGGTCGCATACTAATAATGTCTTATACAGGCAGAGTAAGTTATGAATCATATACAGGAAAGGATGTCAGCTATTGGTAAGAATCATCTGAAATGGTGACGAATATGATAATTATGATATTATTCCTAACAGCGTCTTATGTAGGCAGAGTAAGTTTCGTAATTATACAAGGATGGCTACATGACCATGGGTAAGAATCACCAAAGGGTAATAACATGGATGCTTTACATTATGTTGGTTATAAATATTATTCATGCTTTACTTTTGTTGGATATTAACTACTAATTGACCCTAAGGCCACAAGAAAGGCTACATTAATAATGTTCCTATCACATGATTACTTAGTGTTGTCTTTTTCGGTGAGTTGGGCTAACACCGCTCGCCAGTACATAGATGAATGTACTGACCCACGTTGTGGGCTTCATTTCAGGTGCTTGTGTATGGGAGAAATCATTTGATCAATGCTTGGCATCGATGAATCGGATGGGTATACAGAAGCTCTTCTTGCAAGACGGTGTCTTCTGTTATACGGGACATAATGTATGGAACAACGTAACTCAGTTGTATCAGTGAGATTGTAAGCCAAATCGACAAGTTCATTATAGCCAAGTCGACATATTCGGTTGTAAGCCTAAATGGCAAGTAATTCAGTCGGCTATTCAAAAATCTTTAAAATATTTTGTAAACTCTGTATTCATTTGCAAGTCTTATAATCTGTTGTAATTATCAATAAAGAGACATATTTCTTCATATCTTGTTATGATTTTAATTTATCTGCTTGGTTTTGCTGTGCTGTCGTTATTTTCTGAGAAATATTAGGAACTGTAATGGTTTTGCCTTGTATAAGTACAATCTTGACTTATATGATATCACACCCACTGGCTAGTTTTCGATGCTTCGGGATCGGGGTGTGACATGTAGTATGTATCTATCATGCCATAGTAGGTCACTGAATATTCTCTCAACTTTATCTATGGGAGTTTCAAAAGAGCATCTTGATAATTCAAATTAAAGCAAGTCTCCCATCTACTAGGGTGATTCAATCACAAATAGGAAGGAATTGATATAGTCAAGAGATCGACTATCAATAGGAAGAAAAGAACCCTAGGAATTTATTTAAGCCAAGAGGAATTTTTGTTCTTCAACCATTCTCTACTAATATTCAAAGATTGAGGTCAGAAGCTTATGGACGCGAAATTAATCAAAACCTGACTATGACCAATTGAGTTGGGTTCAAGGGTAAATAGGAATGGTGATATTTTCAAGTTGAACGGAAGAAATGAAAAATATCTTTGCTCATGGAAGTACTTAAGGAGTGTTGACCTATACTTGGAATTATTTTGGGATAATAATTCCTCATGGCCAATGGAAATTTTTTGGAGAATTCAATAAGTTGGGCCAAATAACTAGTTTATGAGTTCTATGGTTCTAGATAAAACACTTTGGCTTGGAAATGGTTAAGAAAATCAAATAGGATTTTTTAACCAAAACCAAAAGAGAAATTTAAAATTGTCTAATATTTACAAAAACAAAAGTTTGATTTCTACAAACTAAGAAAGAATGAAAGTATAAGAGTACAATGATTTCTGGAGAAGTACAACTATAGTAATCTGATCAGAAGATGATCACTTTATTCCTTGGACTATGTGATATTGAAGACACGAGCCTCTGGAGAATGCAACAACACTTTTTCGGTAGATTATGATCATTAGTGATGCTTTAGAACTAATTTGAAACTCTATTTATAGAGTTCTGAAATAACTGTTTTCTGAGTTGTGCGCCTCCTATCCAGTTGCGCGAACGGTTACTTTAACTATTGGTGACGCGTGGCATCCTGTCAGTAAGATACGCGTGGTCGTGGGCAGTGTAGTGGACACGTTCGTCAAAATTAGTGGCATGCACGCCATGTCATCTAGCTTCTGGACAAAAAATTAATCAAGTGGCGCCAACTAGTCAGGTTGTGCCGATGCAACTTGATAACTGGTGCCTCTGACTCAGTCTTCTGTGCTGTAGAAATTTCTCGTGCCCTTCGATAGCTTGCAGAGCTAGCTATCAACATTTAATATTGACAAAATCTTCTCGAGCGCCGTGTTGCTCGGGATTCGAAGAGATATTCTTTAACTATTGTGATGTCAGTAATGATGGCAACCGTTACAGCTTCTCGAGGAAGCTAGCCACGTGGGACCCGTGCACCTTGATATGGGCACAACTTGAGTCTCGCATAAATCAGCGTCTAGACGCCACTTGATGCTGGCGCCTTCTTGTGAGTAGCCCACATTCATTTTTGAGCTTCTACAAGATCCCTTTTTTTCAAAGTTTGAAAGATTTTAAAATTTGAAATACTTTGAATTAGAAACGATCGACATGAGTTGCGCCTGTCAACAGTGTAACCGACTTCGATTTCTGACCGCAAGTTGCGCAATAGTCAAGAAATTAATTTGGGCTATAAATATCTGTAAGGAGAGAGAAAATGTACTTTTATTAAAATATTATTTTCTTCACTCTCTTGTCTTCTTCTTCCCAATCTTCTCCTACCATCAAATGGCGCCAAGGAAATCCATTGTTAACAAGGGCAAGGTCCCCACCGGACCTTCATCGCGCACATCACCGATGAGGGAACCTCGCTATGCGCCACTATCGTCGAGAGCTGAAAGAGCCAACTCGTCGTTCGAAGGTGATCTTCGAAGAGCAAATCGACTATCTCCTAGGCGCCAGTGAACAATAGCCCATCAAGCCAGAGTCGACCATCTCTTTTTAAAGCTCTGATTGACCTGCGCACTCTGTAACGTGCACCTCCTTTTTTTAGAGTGCAGGCGCGCACTTCATCACTTGCGCCTCCTTTTTTTAGATTGTTGGTTGCATCAAAACACACTGTTTGTTTTTACGAACTGTGATGTGCAAGTTTCGAACTTGCGCCTTCTGAACTTGCACGATCACGCACTTCGGACATGCACACTTCGAATTTACACTAGGCGCAACTTATGAATTTGTGCAATGTAGAACTTAAATTCATGTTGAACTTGAGTTCATGTTCCTTCGAACAGACACTAGGCGCACTCTGTGAACTCGTGCAACATAGATCTGTGCACAATCTAGAATATATTTTAGAAGCTCGCGTAACCTATGACATCACGCACCCTGCTTTAATTTTAGGAATTGTTGCATAGACTTTGTAATTGATCTTTGCTCCCCTTTCTTTTTTGCGGTTGACCTCAGAGAAGACCCCGATGCCGAAAAATTAGCTTCGGCTTTCATAGTGTCGGAGTATCGAGAAGACTTATCCCATGTATCGTTATCCTCAATACGATCTTCCTGAGTCCAGACGGGTCATGCTTGCAGCTCAAGAAAATACCACTTTGTTATGCCTGATGAACGGCTAACCTTTGGAAAGTCTGGACAACATCGTACATAAGAAACCAGCTTTCTTGTTTAGGGATGCAATCAAGAAGACGTCCCATCCTAAAGCGAAGAAAGAAGACATGATTTACCAATGCGGAAATAGAATTATGTATCTTACAGAAATGTCGAGGAACATGTTCCTGTCACGATATGAATTCTTCAGTTACCCCCGTCGGATGGCATGGGATATGACCCCAATTCAACAAACCAAAGTTAGAAAAATATACTACAAGTTGGGTCCCCAGAACAAGGATTTATTTTATAGCACTTCAGAGAAATACAGCTCTCATCTGAGAGGTTTGAAGCCAAGCTGTGTGCCTCCCGAAGATTCATCGCTGCTACTTTCCGTCAGGGTACCCATCTTTGCAAACATATTTGCGAAGGCTGAGGGAAGGTATCCAAATCAAACCATGCATTTAACAGGCTTGGTGAACCCTGATATGAAGCGCTGGAACAGCGTTATAGTTTGGGTTTTGGATCAGTTCAAGGATAAACTCCTCGAATTAGAGCTCTATGATCCGATCTGGGCTACTGCCCACGACTTTCGTCCAAATGCCCATATATTTATGGCTCTGGTAGAAAGATACAATGATAGACCGGCACCTTCATGACTACTCACGGAGAAATTGGCTTCGCGTTTCATGAGATAAAGTATCTTTCACACTTGCCAATAGGTGGGAACCAATATGAAGAATACGTGCCCACGAACGAGGAGCTGGATATCCTGTCAATGGAGAACCCTCAGATGGTTGCTGTATTTGAAGAGATTCTCTGCCACTACATGGTCTGTTCCATTTATTACAAGAGTGCTTCAAAAGCGACTTGATATACGACCAAATGGCTACCATACTTATTTCTGGACCATATCCATGAAGATAAGATCGTCGAGAGTCAGGCTTGTGACCCTTGCTTCTTCAAACCGCTCGACCGCAGTGACATAGAAAAGTTAATGGAAAAATCTAAGCATTTTGATGACATTTTGAATGTGGATTGGCACCCCTTCACTGCCGGTGCTCCCATCAAAAGTTATCTTAGGCAGGGTTACAGACCCATGTCTTGAGAAGCCCAGTTGGCAGGTTTTCTCTCCTTATGGCTACGACGGTTCGTGGTACCTGGAGCCAGTGCCGTTGACCGATTCCATCGAGGCGTAGTATTCGCCTCCGTGCATCTAGTGTTCGGCTACAAGATGGATCTTCTTTCGGCAATGACTTGCCGCTTGAAAGCAGGCTTGCGTTCTTTCATTAATACCATGGTGTATGACAGGGATGCTCGGGACGACTTTCCTCGTACTGAAATGCCTTACACCTATTTATTTATGGTGGTTGTTGCTACACTACCCAAGCTTGATGGACCCTGATATGGGTGAAGTTGGGGGTGACTTTATCCGGCGTTATTCTAATGCTCGATGGAATATAAACGTACTTTCAGAATGCAGAAGAGCTTTGAACCGATGGTCTGGATGAAGATTTCAATGTGTTCGTCCCCCTCCAGGATATGAGAATCTTCCCCCACAGCTCATGGATTTAGAAACGGCGTCTATCCGTCTGTCTTCGGCTAATTTTGCATGGTTGAAGATAATTCGGCCATCCCACCCGGTGTACCGGTTTAAGGGCGAGTGTTTTCTGGAACCATATCTACCAAGCCGGTTTGTTCGGCAGTTTGGCTATGATTAAATGCAGGTTGGTAATGCTACCACCTGATTGCAGGCCAATGTCACCTAATAGATGGTGCCAGAGCTTGGAGATATTATAATGTAAGAGGCACCAATGCCGTATTCTTCATGCCCAGCGTTTCTCAAATGGGCCCGCATATGTTATAGACATACACAAATTTTTATACTTCGGCTAACACTTTTGCCGAAAACTTCAACCTAGCCGACAGTATTGCCAGTGATAGACGATCGAGAGCTGGGGTTCACACTGCATAATCCTTTAGAGATAAAGAGGATCATGATCCCGCTAATGAACCTTTGGATGCCTCTCTCGTGGGGTTCCATGACGAAGTCAATGACCCACTAGATGTGTCATTAAAGACATGGAAGGAGAAGTTTCCTGCAAAGGGGCTTAGTAAGAAAAAGAAAGGCTGGAGAATCGTCTGCTACATCACACCCTGACGATCTCCCTTCTTCTCCTAAGGCTCTAGGGAAGAAGAAGAAGACCACATTGGTCATTGCTGAGTAGCCCACTACCAGGACAACACGATCCCAGACAAAGCAGATGTAGACGGGAGCATCCCCTGGAGGAGGAGAGGCAACTCCTTCTTCAGTTCCAAGAGATAGTATAGCCGACCGTAAAAAGGTCATCAGGGAGCCTAACGTGCAAGACGACATTGAAGAAGAACCTGAGACACCTCTTCTGCGAAAGACTAGAAGGAGATTGATGGTGACTCAAGCAGATCATCGAGAAATTGACGTTTCACTCACTCCTTCCATACCAAAAGCGTCCTCGAGTCGACCGGATACATCATTACCTTTGCAAAAGGATACGCTACCTCAAAAAGGTAATATCTGTACCATTTAGTATAATCACGATTGAATAAAATATCGACTTATTCTTTCTCATCTGCAGAGGCTACAGTAACCAGTGATCTGGCTCCAGTCATTACGGAAGATCCCTCGGAATACCGAATCATGCAAACGACCATTCCTGTAACTACATTAGCTGCATCAGGAATAATGATGTCATCCCCGACTCCCTCGGTCCCAGAAACTATACTTCTTGAGAAAGTGTTTCCAGAATCCAATCCCAATGTTGGAGCTCCTTCTGTAGCCCAAACTCCTACCCACTCTCAGAAGGATAAATAGATAATATCGGCTCTCGAAGGCTGCGACTTCGGCGATGCGTTAATTGAAGATGATTCTACAAGCATCGTTGAATGAGATCAAGCTTTAGTGGAGATCTCGTTGAATCAAAACTTACTGGCCAAAGAGGGTCGTACCACTGGTGAGGGTGAAGAACACCCAGTTGATAATAAGAGGCATCCAAGCCCAAGAGATGGCGATCAGATTAAAAATGACAACCTTGACGATTACCAAAAAGTTGATAAAAATCAGGCATTAACTCTTGAAGACATTGGGATTGATGAAAATCCCAAAATTGATGCTGAGGGGGCTCAAACCCCTAAAGAATAATTTTTTTGAACCAAGGGAACGGAAGCAATTGCCCCAACCAGCCAAGCAGAGTCAGGGACCAGAAACAGTCATTTTCTGTCAAGCGGCTCAGAGGCTGGGAGCAGCCAAGCGGCCGTATCTAAGACTACTATGGCAAGGCTCCGCTGAGATCTGGACATGCTCCGTGAAACCCCCATACATACTGTCGAGATCAGGTAAATTTCTGACTTTCATTTACCTTAACTCCTTTGATGATGTATAATGCTTGTGTATCTTGATCGCAGAGGGTCCCATAGGGACAATTGCAGTAGCTCCATTGACCGTCTTCAGCTTTAGCTCAACCCTGGCTCCTCTGGATATGGGGACTCAGACTAGAGAAGGAAGCTCCTCCATGATGCCAGTGCTCAGATCTCCTGATGCACAATCTTTGATTCTTCCAGCTATTGCAGAAGGAGGGATTCGGGCTGAAGTAGCTACTGCTGGTATATCAGCGATGAACAAGATTGTCGTTGAAGCTTATACCAATGCTTTCTTCACCTCTCTGAGGCCTCTAGTTCAGATGGTCTTGAAAAAAGACCAACCTTATGAGTCAATAAGGGGCCTTTCCTCTTTTATTATTGGAGCTATCCGTAAAATCGACGATCTGGATAGTGTCAACTATTTGGAGCATATGTTGGATGAGCTTGAGGAATCTATCAAGTCTTATAAAGATCTAACAAGAGGAAATATCTAGAAGCTTGTAGATGCCGAGTGCGAAGCGATAGTGTTTGCAAAAACAAAAGTTTTATTACAAACTTAGAAGAGAATACAAGAATACAATTGATTTTTGGGGAAGTACAACTATAGGAATCTGATCAGAAGAAGATCACTTTATCCCTTGGATGATGTGATATCGAAGACACAAGCATCTAGAGGATGCAACAGCACTTTAGCAAGAGATTATGATAGTTCTTGATGCTTTGAGATTGATTTGAAACTCTATTTACAGAGTTCTTGAAATAACTGTTTAGCAGTTATTCTGGGTTGCGCGTACTTTAGGTTGCGCGCCTCCTGTTGACTTGCGCAAACAGTTGCACTAACTGTTGTGGACGCGTGGCATCGTTTGATTGAGATGCACGTGGTCGTGGGCAGTATAGTAGGCACGCTCTGCGAAGTTGGTGGCTTACGCGCCATGTCACTCTGTCTTAAACACTGTTTGATCACCTTACGCGTGCTTTATCAGGTTGCACGTGGGCGCAATATAACAACCTGTACGAGCAGTTTGCACCAACTGCTGTGGACGCATGGCATCGTTTGATTGAGATGCGCGTGGTCGTGGGCAGTATAGTGGGCATGCTCTGCAAAGTTGGTGGCTTGCGCGCCACGTCACCCTATTTTAAAATAAGAGTTGATTAAGTGGCACCAATTTGTCAGGCTGTGCATGGGCGCAACTCAACGACTGGCGCCTTTGACTAGGTCTTCTATGTTGTACTGATTAATCCTCGTGCCATATAGTGACTTGCGTGAACCAGCTGTCAGCATTAATTACATGCTGACAAAATCTTCTCGAGCGCCGTATTGCGCGGGATTCGAATGGATTTTTTTAATCTCCGTGCTGTCAGTTGTCAGGTAATGATGATGTCGTTACAGCTTCTCGAGGAAGTGTGCCACGTGGCGCTCGCGCAACCTGACTCCAGTGCAATCTAACGTTTGCACAACCTAATGTTGCGCCATTTGATTGTTTGACGCAATGTAATATTTTAGCGCCATCTGATGATTGAACACTTTAATAGGTTATGCAACTTAATTTTTAGCCTCTAGAAGACCCCTTCAAAGTTTTCAAAACTTGAAAATACTTCAAAGTTTTAAAATACTTTGAATTATGCTAGTTTTGTTTGGATTGCGCCAGGGAACTGTCTGTGTTGCACCAGTCAACTCGAGCCCGATTCTTCAACATGGGTTACGTAACTGTTTGGGCTATAAATAGCCATACACTCTGTGCCTTTTATTTCACTAACGTAATTTTTTTAAAACCCTACCTCCTCCTTTAACCACTCTGTCTCTTCTTCTTTCCGATGTAGAAGCTTCTTCGACAAACCCTAATGGCGCCCAGGAGATTCGATGTTAAGAAAGGAAAGGGCTTCGCCGAGCCTGTATCTCGTGCTTCATCATGCAGAGAGCAACGACGTGTGTGTCAGTACGTTCCACCTTCGTCACGACGAAAGACTGTTAACCCGGCTATGGAAGGTAAGCATTAGACCCGATCATCGATCACCATATTTAGGGTTTGGCCAGCTCCTGACGTCGTGCACCCACTCTTTTTAGAGTGGGGCACAACTCATAACTTGTGCCTCCCTTTTTAGGATTTGGTTATTGTCGACCCATGTTGCACGATGCTTCGAAATTGCAATTTTGACGCATTGAGCGGCAAGATGCGGCATAATCATGATTGTTGTGCAACCTGATGGCTGCGCATGTTGAGTGCGGCTCAATGTGAGTATCGTGCAACCTGACTAAAAAGAGTATTAAATACTCAGTTGATTCCCAACGATGAACCTATTTATGGGGCGCTCATTTTTCAAAGTCTTTTTACTTTCTCCCTCATTAAGTGATACGCGCCCATTTATTGGAAAGATGAAGCGTCGGCGGAGACCGACCTTCACTGTATATATAGGTATGAGGTTGCTATCCTTCATCTTCATTCACCACTCTCATGGCGCCCAAGAAGAGCATGAAGAAGAAGGTGAACCTCACTGTCGATGGCGAGGCTTCTGAAGAGAAGTCGAATTCTGCGCCAACGGCATATCTGCTGGAAGTTGACCCATCCCTGAGGGCGGAGAACTTCCTGAACTGCTTTGTCCTGACCCCAGCAGTCTTTGCTCGTTCCCAAGGTGGGCTATCGTCTTCCGAAGATCGTGGCGCACTGGAACAGAGGGAAGGATTCCTCCGTCTAATGTATCGCTCAGGGATCCACAATATAGAGGAATTGAGCGCTGCACTGCGTCAGGCTGATAGCGATAAGAAGAAATGATGTGACATAAGATCGTCATTTTTACATAATGGCAATAGTGCCTTTTAGTGTCTGCCTTTTTTCTTTTCATGAAATGAAAAACAGTTTAACTTTGTAAATCCTGGCACATTTGAACTTTTGTCGAGTAACTGTGTTGACACGACCCGATTTTAGGTATATGTGAGCTTTGTTGTGTTACTGTCTTGATATATGCCGTACTTTCTCGGTTCTGACAACATCAACTTTCGAATACCACGTGGCATTTTTTCCCCAAAATATACACCTATAGACGCGCAAAATGTTTCAGCTTCAATTGCACATGAATAGTTGCGATAAGAAAAGAACATTTACTGTATTCTCTTCTTCTTTCTGATGCTTGCAGGAGACCAACTGACGAAAATTCCCAGAACTGGCATCGGTGATCTTGGATGCTATGAAGTTGAACCACTTTGACACACACATCAGAGAGCTCAGAATTCTTCATGCTTAAAAGGGCTTCCTCAAGATGGTAGAAAGGGCCTTTATACATGAGAATTGGACGGTGGAGACACAGAATTAGGAATCGTATCACGCTGGTGATCTCATTCCTACTTCTCATGAAGGGTCGTCTCTTCTCTACTAGTTGTATTGACAGCAACTTTTCTTTGAGCTGCTGCACTCTGTGGTTCTTCTCTCATCTTTCTGAGAGAGATGACCAGAGTTGATTTCGTTGCCTTGCTCGCTGCTTCAGGTCGAGTCAACAAGGAACTGGCATCAACAAGAAGATCCAAAGATGTAATAGACCTTCATTTGTTAGATTTAGAATGAAAATCCGAGATGTAATAGATTTCCATCAAGATGTATCTATGTTTTTAAAGAAGGAATATAAAGAATAATTTTCTCTTCTTTATGACCTAATTTGATTTGATGATATAGAAAATAGAATCCAAAGATAATGTGGACGTGAACTCATTTTTCTATAAATGATCTTCAAGTCCGCTGGGACTTAAAGGCAGAATATCTTGTCTAAAAAGACAATATCTGTGATAATACGGATTTATCATAAAGAAAAGACATCTTTTAAAACAATTGGGTTTCAAAAGACGGAATTGATGATTTGGATAGACTCCACGGGGGATTTTGAGTATTTATTATCTTGTGGCTTTATTTATGAAAAAGTAAATAAACGATAATAAATGTAGGCTTATTCACGAAATGAAATAGAGATGAAAAGGCTGATAAATAAGCATGCCTTTTCAAGGAAAGGTTGCTTCGATTCTCGAGACAAATAGTAAATGAAGATCTCTTCACAAGATGAACGAACATGCCTTTTCGAGGAAAGGTTGTTTCGATTCCTGAGACAGAATGTTTGGCTTTTCTGTCTATAAATAGTGTGGAACTTTTCTGAAAGCATTATTCACCCATTTTCTTTCCTTTGCAAATGTCTTCAGAAGATATACCTAAAGATATGGGAGTTATCCCAAAGATCGAAGCTGCCCTCGACACTCATTCCGACGAGCTTTTACTGCCTACTCAGCCAGAAGTCGGAGAAAGCTCAGCTGTCCCTGGACAGAAGCAGGATATTCTTGCCAAACTGGTGGAACCTGTGAGTACCGCCGAGGAAGAAGATCCGAGGAAGAACGCATGCGAACTGCTGGTGTCATTGGACAATAATGTCTTTGAGCTTCTTGTGAAATACATTTTTAATCAAGAGGGCTCCGGTCCTCGTTAATTTTATGTATTTCCTTCTGTCTGAATTTATGCAAATAAAAGGAAATTTTATTTACATTCTGAGTCTCTGCGTTGATATTTCTTCTTTATCTTCAAACATAATATTTCTTAAGAAATTTGTCATTAATGGGCATCATGGCAACTCGACCATCCATTCCAGTCAATTGATAAGCTCCATTGGAGAAAAACTTTGATTACAACATAGGGTCCTTCCCACTTCGCTTCGAATTGGCCTTTGCTCATGTACGTCATAGTCATAGGACGTCTGACGGTTAGAACTAGTTCTCCTTTTTGAAATGTTCGGACTTTGACTTTACGGTTGAAGACTTTTGATAGACGAGCTTGGTATAACTCAATATGTTGTTGAGCTAGGAGACGTTTCTCGTCAAGCGCTTCAAGCTCTTGAAGTCTCAGACGATCATTTTTTTCGGTTGTTAGTTCATTGGCAATGGCAATCCTTAGGGAAGGGATCTAGATTTCCAATAGTAATACAGCCTCGCATCCATATACCAAAGAGAAGGGTATGCAGCCTATAGGAGTACGTATAGTAGTACGATAAGCCCACAGACATTCTCCAAGCTTCTCACTCCAGTTCCGTTTATTGGTAGAAACAAACTTTTTGAGGAGTTTGATGATGGTTTTGTTAAATGCTTCTGCCAACCCGTTAGCTGCAGGATTGTAAGTTGTAGAAGCAATATTATTGATCATGTTGTCATCGCAGAATCGAGCGAATTTCTGACTGATGAATTGTGGCCCATTATCATGAATGATTCTTCGAGGAGCACCAAATCTATAAATCACATGATGCATGATAAAGTTGATGACGCTGCTTGTCTTGACCTCAGCTAAAGGTATAGCTTCAGCCCATTTTGAGAACTAATCAATTATGGCCAATATAAACCGATGTCCTCGAGAAGAGGGAGGGTTGATATGACCGATGACATCCATTCTCCAAGCTTCAAAGGGCCAAGATGATGCCGTCGGGTGAAGAAATTCTGATGGTTGATGGATGAAGTCAGCATGAATTTGACATGCTCGGCACTTCCTTGCATACTCGATTGCATCAGATACCATTGAGGGCCAATAATAGCCCATACGACGAATACGATCCTGTAGTTTAGGACCAGGTTGATGTGCGCCACAAACACCGTCATGAGCTTCACGAAGTATTTGTTTTGCTTCTTCTCCCGCAAGACAGCATAGGAGTAAACCGTCAAACGTTCGTCGGTAGAGTGTCTTTGTAGTATGATTATAATAAAATCTGAGTGACCGTCGTCGAATAGTTGTGGCCTCCTTAGGGTCTTCAGGTAAGATATCATGGACCATGAAGTCTATGAAAGGAGTCCTCCAGTCCTCACTGATGGCACAAATTTCAACTGAATTGTTAAATTCCTTGTTTGGGTTGTTAACTTCAGTATTTAAGTTATTCTCGACATAAAATAACTCTTTATTAGTGATGACGATCATTTGTTGCCTTCTTACTGGAATTGCTAATACTGCTGCAAGATTGGCAAATGCATCAGCTTCCGTGTTACACGCTCGACGTACATGCTCAATGAAGAAGCCTTTGAATGAAGTAGCCATCCTGATCGCTGCATCATGATATGGAATTAGATCTTGATGTTGAACTTCGTATGTGCCTCTAACTTGATTGACAATTAATTTAGAGTCTCCGTAAACTTCAAGATACTCAATATCTAATTGTTTATCCAATTGGAGACCAATGAGCAGAACGTTGTATTCAGCCACATTGTTGGAACATGACTCATCTAATGAATAAGCTCTTTGGATAGCTAACCCTTCTAGTGAGACGAGGACGATTTCGACTCCAACAACAATAGCACATTTTGGTCCAATTCTGGATGCACCATCAAAGAATAAACGCCATGTAAGAATTTCTTCTGAAATCATGTTGGACTCCAAGGTTTCATCTAGAATCTCATCGTAGAGTTTAGATGTTTCGGGAACTAGATGAGCTGCCAGAAAGTCAGCAAGGGCTAGATCTTTAACAAACTTTTGAGGAACATAAACCATATCATATTGTGCTAACAATATGGCCCATGTTGCAAGCCTAGAATTGAGTGTACTGGGCTTCTTTATCAGGACCCGGAGAGGGTTTACTCTAGAAATAACATGAATAGTTTGGCCAGTGATATAATGTATCATCTTTTGAACAACAAACATCAAAGCTAGACATTCTTTTTCTACTGGAGTGTACCGATGCTCAGCTCCAACCATCATACGGCTAAGGTAATAGATATCCTGTTCATGACCCTCTTTATTCTCCTGAGCTAATAAAGCACCTAAGGAATGGTCCATTGCTCGAACATACATCAGGAAAGGTATTCCTGACACTGGAGGCACTAGAACTGGAGGGTTCATCAAGTACAGCTTTATGTCTCCAAATTCTTGTTGACATTCTTCAATCCAAATAAAAGACACACCTTTCTTCATGAGTTGAGTGAATGGTCTACAGCGTCCAGAGAGATTTGAGATGAATCTCCTGATATACGCAAGCCATCCCTGGAATCCTCGTAGCTCTTTTAGGTTGCGTGGAGGATGCATCTCTTGAATGGCTTTGAATTTCTCGGTGTCAACATGTATACCTTTAGAGGTAATAACGAATCCAAGAAATTTGCCACTAGAGACTCCCAGGAATGCCTTGATGGGATTCATCTTGAGTTGATGTTGGCGCATTAGATCGAAAATAGTTATCAAGTCTTGAATATGGTCTTCTTTTAGACGACTTTTGACAGCAAATCGTCAACATAACATTCAACCATCTTTCGTAAATGATCACGAAAGATGGTACTCATGGCCCGCTGATAAGTTGCACCAGCGTTCTTAAGACCAAATGGCATGACAGTGTAGCAATAGACTCCAAGAGGAGTGCGAAAAGATGTATATTTCTCATCTTCTGGATGCATCTTGATTTGATTGTATCCTGAAAATCCATCCATAAAGGACATACGTTCAAATCCGCAAGTATTGTCAATCATGACATCAGTGATTGGAAGAGAGAATTCGACTTTGGGACAAGCTTTATTAAGGTCTCTGAAGTCGATGCAGACCCGGACTTTCCATGTTTTCTTTCAAACTGGGACAACATTAGCCACCTAGTCCGGATGTTGTTCTTCTCTGACGAAACCGTAGGCGATGAGTTTCTTGACTTTAGCTTCTATGGCATCCATCATGTCGGGTCGAAACCGACGTTGTTGTTGTTTGACTGGCTTCGCATTGGGCAGGACGTTGAGCTTATGGGTAGCAATATGAGGATCCAAACTCGATATGTCTTCATAGCTCCAAGCGAATACATCAATATATTCCCTAATGAGTTGGATTAGTTCTTGTTTATCCGCTTCAGGGAGGCTTTTGCTGACAAATATTAGTTTTTGGGAAGTTTCATCTCCAATATTGACTTGAACCAATTGATCTTCAGTAGGTGGCTTCCGTTGTTCAAAGCGAAGCTCCCATTAAGTATCCATCCTTTGTGCCCATGGATCAGATTTAGAGGCTTCAACAAAGTCTTCGTCATCTTTCGAGAACTCGACAGTTACCATATTGGAAGATAGAGTCACGCGATGGACGTGCCCTACACTGGTATCTGAATCCCATGAGATAGAATCAGAAGAATTAGATCGTTCTTCTTCCTTGGATTCGGAGGCTTCTGGAGTCGGAATTGGTGAAGTATAACATAATCTTCGCTTCGTTTTGCTATAGTATTGTTGTGACTTTCCTTTCGGAGCAGGAATACGAATAGGAGTTCACCTTCCTTTGCCGTCATTGAGACCAGTTTTAAAATTATAGTCCATCTTTTGAATAATATCTTTTGATTACTGACTATAACGACGTAGTTGAAGTCTTCAGTTATCATAATTTTCTTCTTCACTATCGGGTGTGATCTTCTGTTCCGTTTCTTTAATAAAAAGTATAGGAAGTTCATCTTTCTTCCTGGAAGGAACTAAGAAGAAGGAGTTGCATTGGCTCGAGCAATACTTCGTTTTGGGAAGCTTCAACTGCTCCTATGGTAAGTGGTTCAAAGTTATCTAACATTTTAAATAACATCGAGTATAATAAAGGACATCAGTATACTGTAAAGAAGATGCTACTTTATTAATTTGTACATCATCATTTACAACATGATTCTTAGCCTTAACAGAAGGCTTAGTGAGGTTGATAACCAGAGAAGGAGAAAGAGAAGGTTTGTTACGACAAAGGTCGATAACAAGAGGCTCAGAAGAGGTGAGCTCCCTTTGTTCCATTTCTACAGCAGGAGGCTGTTTGTTATGAGAAGAAAGATGTATAGTCAATGTTTGAGTAGAAGAGGGATGAACAGCACGTCCTTTGACGGGGATCATGAGAACATCTTTTGAAGTATGTTTCTGATCTTTCTCACTATCCATCGCCAATACAACTTTCATAAACTCCTCCTTGTATATCTGAGAGTCCGTAAAACATGCTTCAATGCCCCTGAAAGGATTTAGGTCGGCTACTTCCTTTTGGACTTCTCTATTGACATCCACGTATTTGAAGCATTGATATAGAGTGGATGGTACAATGTTATGCTCATGCAGAAAGGGTCTTTCCAGCAAAGCATTGTAAGAGCCGTGATTATCGATCACGTAGAAAGCAACATTTGTACGAAGATTGTCTATTTGAACTTTCAGGTGAATCTATCCCAAAGGTTCACTTCTCCCATAATTGAATCCCAAGATTGTCGTGATGGTTGTTGAAAGATTGTGTACAGGAATCTTCAATGCATCTAGTAGAGTCTTTGGCATGATGCTAAGTGCAGACCCAGGATCGATCAAAATACGATATCAACCTTCATGGTATCGACATATCCCGTGAAGTAGAGGGGTCGATCATGACGATTATCTTCCAACAGCACATCATATTGTGTAAAGGTAATGTTTGACATCAATTTCATCACACTATGACAATGAAGGCATGTTATAGGCTCATCCTCTGGCTTCTTGAGAAGTGCTAGACAAGTATCAGCTTGCGTCAAAGCTTCACTCAATATCTCTCGAGTTTCCTTCAAAAGATGGAGTAGTTCAAAAATTGACAATCTTGCCGGGATATTAGCCAACTGAGCCAGTATATCAAAGTTATATGGCTTCTCAAGTCCCAAAGTCAGAGTCTTCTTCAATACTTTATCAAAACGGATAGGCTGTTTTCCTTTATCGGCTGTTGTCGGTTTAGGAAGTGTTAGCTCTATTAGAGGTGATGAAGCTGATGGAACATTGACAGCAGGAGAAGATAGTGCTTGAGGAGCCTCCAAAGCTAGAGCAGGGTTTTCTTGACCTTCTGAATAGTCTCTTAGGTAAGGTTTTCAGACCTGGTACCAGTTAAGACTTCTTCTTCGGATACAGGCTCAAAGGACACCATATTGCAACTCTTTGCCTGGATCTTGTTTCTGAAAGGTTTCTTTTGGCAAGATGGAGAGTTTGTCCAGTAACCCAAATCCACCCAAGATTGGTTGTGATAAAGACATAAGGAAAGAGGTACATGAGATCCTTTTCCATGGTTTAGACCAGAAGCCTTTTGTAGATCATATCCCATTTTTGTCATTAATTCACGAGATTGTAGGCTATACAGATGTAAAACTGGTTGGTATTTGGCTTCTGATTTTGACAACGTTGTCTTGTCAGGGGAAGAAGAAGAAGGATTATCTGCTCCCGAGATGAAGGTAACAGTTAAAGGTGGAAGATAATGTTCACCAAATGAAACCATATGACATGATTTATTTTTAGTGGCTTTCTTAGACTTGGTGGAAGAAGATGGTGTTTCAAAGTCCGCCACTAAATCTGGATAGATCCATATAATTTTCCCTCTATCAGTGGATAGAGGGACAAGACCATCAGTTCCTGCAGGTGAAAGATTAACAATCTCTAAAGTAGTTCTCGGGATGGGGATGACACCGTTATGCACAAGTTGAGCTCGAAAATCTCCAAACTATAAAGAGACGACATTAGCTATTACAATTTTCTCATCTTGTTGGAGAGTGATTGCACCGGAATTGACCATCTCCTAAATTTTACCTTTGAGCACATAGCACGCTTGAGTTGTGTCACGCCCCAGAACCAGAATACTGGAGAGCGGGGGCAGACATAGCCAGCTACGTATATTAAAATAGAATACATCTCAACTATACGGTCACGGCTGTCTAGATATAAGGGTTTACTACAAGCCAGCAGTCTCTTAAGGTCAAGCCTATTGTCTCAATCTCAAGCAATTAACAGAGTTACAAGATATTAGAGCATCAAATATATATATATAAGGCGTCCCAAATATTATATATTGGATGATCATGAAGCTAGTCGTACAAAATGATGGGACTAGCAAGAGTTCAGTCATACATGATCAACCCTAGGATTTGTTAATCATGTTTACAGCCCGTAGGCAGACATTAAGTAAATGTGCATCGAGCTAACAGGTGCTCGTCGGCTAAACGCCTCAAAAGAATAAATTTACATATAAGTGGGTGAAACAAAAAGGAAAACCCACTCTTGGCCCGGGTTCCGTCTAGTTGTCACCATTGGGCTGGAAGCTCGGTAGATCCTCGGGAGCTGCTCCAAAATCTGGCCACACAAAACCAGCTGGGTCAAACCCCAGAAAGAGCAAGTGCCACAAGGGAGGCCACAAATAAGAACAAAAGCCAGCATATCAGAACATAAGAATAAAAGAAAGTACAAACAGTAAAGTACACAGGACGATAAACGACTAGGGACGTGGAACCATTCCGGGAGCCAGGTTACAATCCTTAAACCAAACAAGGACCGGGATTGTACCCCTTCGCCTGAATAGCTCACTGTCTCTACCCATTTATCGTTAAGATAAGTAAAACAAACATGCTCAGGAGATAGCAGGTACAGGAGCTAGACGAGACTTAGACAAGGCTGGACACCATCCATTCACAATCGGCCAAGCAAATACTACGGCTTACTACTTTAACTAACTAGGGTTATCACAGGCCTAATTACTAACAAGATGCAAGTGAGAAACTCCCAGTCCCAAGCCCTGCAGACCATCCAGTTATCCTTCCGCGGGTTGAGAGTTATAGTTGGGTACATCGCCCGGGAAACGATATACCCTTAGGTGACTTAGAGGGTGCAACACATGACAGTGTGCTGGAAATGTGCTCTACTCGTCGGCAAGCTACAAGTCCATTAAAGCGCCCAGATAACGAGATTGCCTGTGACTGGGAATTTTCCATGTTCTAGTTTGATCTAATAATTAGCCTAATCTAATTTAGCGCGAGTCCCTGGCCGTGGTACCCAGGAAGTCACGTCCTAGACATGATGCAAGACAAGACAAGTGGATTGTGCAAACAAGCAAGCAGGAACACCCACGGTGTCAAGGCAAGTCAAGTCAAGTCAAGTTATCAAGTCAGGTCAAGTCTAGAGTGCGCCGCCACGGCCACTATCAAGTTATCAAGGTAAATCATGCCAGGGTACTGTCAGGGGTGCGCCACGACGGGCCACTATCAAGTCAGGTTGGTCGTGTCAGGAGTGCACCACTACGGGCCACTGTCATGTTATACTAGTTCCTTGTCATACCATGCTGTGTACAATAGTTATTCCAAACATATTAAGCAAAATCAAGTTCATGCCAAAAGGCGTAAGGATATAAAATGGGCGTAAAATACCTAATAAAATACTAATATAAAATAGGACTATAGAAGAGCCAAGATCAAGAAATAACAAATTCATCATAGACAAGTAGGTTGTGCAGGGTATGCACTGCGCAGGGTGCCAAGTGCGCAGGATGAGCTGCGCAGGGTACCAACTGCGCAGGGTGCCAAGTGCGCAGGGTGAGTTGCGCGGCAGATGGATTGCGCAGGAAATGGGTTGCGCAGGAAATGGGTTGCGCAGGAAAATGGGTTGCGCAGGAAATGGGTTGCACAGGAAATGGGTTGCGCAGACATGAACTGCGCGAGGGATGGCTTGCGCATGGCTGGCTTGCGCATGGCTGGCTTGCGCCAGCGCAGTCCAGCGCAGCGCAAAGCACTGGCCAAGTGATTGCGCAATCGGCCATGCGCTAAAGAGCACAGGCCGGGGGTGCGCAATCGGCCATGCGCTAAAAAGCGCAAGGCAGGGGGCTGTTCTTCCTGGCCGAGAGCAGTCCAAAAACACCAAGAACTTCAAATCTTCATATTTTTGTCAAATCAAAACCAAATCTAGATTTTCAAAGTTCTAACTTGAGTAAAAATTGAATTCTCTTCCACATGGAAGCATCAAAACAAGCAAAATTCAAAATTTAATAGATCAAAACCAAGGATTTCCGAAAATGGTTAAAACCTAGATCTAGAAGAATGAAAGCTCCAAATCACAAAATTCCAAGTTCTAATGTTCATCTACATGTCCTAATCTATCAAATGGACAAATAAAATTGGGTGCTTATTTGTTGGCAAGGTGCACTTGCCTATTGGTTGGGGAGTTGTGTGGAAGAAGGAAGAAGAAGAAGTTTGTAAGAAATAAATGAGAGAATAAAGAGGAGAGAGAAAAGTAGGTGGTGTTATAAAGTGGGGGAGTTGTGGTGTGTTGAGGGAGGAGTGTAGGTTAAGGTGTTCCATTCATGATGAACCAAACTAAACCAACTTTCACAAAATAAAACCAAGCCATGGTCCAAAAATCCATTTACGAGAAACCAAAATCCGCAAGTCGAGAAAATAAAATACGTGCAAAAAATCAAATACGAGCATAAATACGAAATACAGGAAATGGGGGTGACAACTCTACCCACCTTCAAAGAATTCCGTCCTCGGAATTTAATCAAGGAGCTAGAGATTGCCACGACAAGCTATACTAAGCACAGACAAGCTACACTAAGCAGTTCAATCATACAATTATACAATGCAAGCAAGGAAGGGAAAGTGTAAGGCATAAGAAAGACATTATACCTCACGAGTCAAACAGGTAGGGATATCGTGATCGAATGTCGTCCTCACGCTCCCACGTTGACTCACCTAGAGAGTGATGACCCCAAGCAACACGAACTAAGTTAATAGTCTTGTTCTTGAGCGTCTTTTCTCTCCGGTCCAATATAGACACGGGCCTCTCCTCATACGAAAGGTTGGTACCAACAACCAATTCCGAATGATCTAGGATATGGCTCGGGTCCGGGATGTACCATCTTAATTGGGATATATGGAATACATCATGTACCTCACTTAGCGACGGCGAAAGAGCGAGACGATAGGACACATCTCCTACTCGCTCTAGAATATCGAACGGCCCTATGTACCTAGGACTAAGCTTTTCCCGCACGCCAAAACGAATGACGCCGCGGGTAGGCGAGATCCTAAGGAATACATGGTCGCCGACGGCAAATTCTAAGGGACGCCGATGAGCATCGGCCCAATGGCGCTGGCGATCCTGAGCAACTCGGAGGTGATCTCTGACTCTCCTAACCACTTCAACCGTCTGAGAAATCAGTTCTGGACCGAGCATCTGCCTCTCTCCGACATCGTCCCATGCTAACGGAGATCTGTACTTCCTGCCATACAGAGCCTCGAAGGGTGCCATCTGGATACTGGCCTGGAAACTATTATTGTACGAAAATTCCACCAGGTGCAGGTGATCCTCCCACGAACCACCAAAGTCAAGGGTACACGACCGCAACATATCTTCGAGAGTTTGTCTAGTGCGCTCTGACTGCCCATCTGTCTGCGGATGATACGCTGAGCTGAACTTGAGACGAGTCCCCAAACTTTGATGAAGACTGCGCCAGAAGTGCGATGTGAATCTCGTATCCCTGTCTGATACTATGCTGACTGGCACTCCGTGAAGTCTGACAATCTGCCTGCGATACATCTCTGCTAGCTGTGCCATCGACTGTCCAACTCTAAATGGAAGAAAGTGTGCCACCTTGGTAAGCCTGTCCACAATGACCCAAATAGCATCTCTGCCTGCCGGAGATCTGGGTAACCCAGTCACGAAATCCATGGTTATGTGCTCCCATTTCCATTCTGGGATCGGTAAAGGTTGAAGAAGTCCAGCTGGCCTCTGATGTTCAGCCTTGACCTGTTGGCAAACCAAACATCGAGAGACATACCGGGCTATCTCCTTCTTCATACCATTCCACCAAAAGTGTTGACGAATATCTCTGTACATCTTCGTGCTGCCTGGGTGAATGGAGTACTGCGAACTGTGAGCCTCTGCCATGACTTCCTGTCTGATATCTCCACTGAGTACACAAAGACGCGTGCCGTGTCGAAGTGTACCATCCTCATGAATACATAACTCTGGCCTTCTCCCTGCCTCGCACTCTGCTCTGAGACGCTGAATCTTGGAATCTGTTAACTGTGCTATCCGGATCCTCTCAACTATGGTGGACTGAATCTGTAGGCTGGCCATCAAGGCCACATTAGAAGGAAGAATCACTTCAATTCCCATCTTCTGAAGATCTGCCAATAGCTCTGGTTGCGCCGTCATAAAATAAACTCCGGCTCTCCGGCTCAACGCATCTGCTACAACGTTGGCCTTCCCTGGATGATACTGCAAATCCACATCGTAGTCCACAAGTAGCTCGAGCCATCTTCTCTGCCGCATATTAAGATCCTTCTGGGTGAAAACATACTTCAGGCTCTTATGATCAGTAAATATCTCCACTCTGTCTCCGTACAAGTAGTGCCTCCACAACTTAAGTGCAAACACTACTGCTGCTAGCTCCAAGTCGTGGGTCGGGTAATTCTTCTCATGATCACGGAGTTGACGTGATGCATAAGCAATTACCTTCCCATGCTGCATCAAAACACATCCCAATCCTCTGCCTGAAGCGTCGCAATAGACTGTGAATCCTCCGGTCCCATCTGGAAGTGTAAGAATGGGAGCCGTTATCAAACCTCGCTTCAACTTCTCAAATGATTCCTGACATTCTGCCGTCCAAACGAACGGCACATCCTTGCGGGTCAACTGGGTCATCGGCGCTGAAATCCTTGCAAAATCAGAGACAAACCGCCGGTAGTAGCCGGCCAATCCAAGAAAGCTGCGAACTTCTGCCACTGAGCTGGGTACTGGCCATGCCTCGATAGCCACAATCTTCTGGGGATCCACTTCCACTCCTCCTCTGGTAATGATGTGACCCAAGTAAGAAATGCGATCGAGCCAGAACTCGTATTTACTGAACTTGGCGTACAACTGGTGCTCTCTGAGAATCTGGAGGACAACTCTGAGATGCTGCTCGTGCTCTGCTTCACTCTTGCTGTAGACCAGGATGTCATCAAGGAACACTATCACAAACTGATCCAAGTAAGGCATAAAAATACGGTTCATGAGGTCCATGAACACTGCCGGCGCATTGGTCGCTCCAAAGGGCATAACTAGAAACTCCCAATGCCCGTACCTCGATCTGAACGCCGTCTTTGGGATGTCCTGCTCTCTGACTCTGATCTGGTGGTATCCTGACCGCAAGTCTATCTTCGAGAAAACTGAAGCCCCCTTGAGTTGGTCAAACAAGTCATCTATCCTCGGGAGAGGGTATCTGTTCTTGATTGTCACTGAGTTCAAGGTACGATAATCAATACATAGCCTAGACGTACCATCCTTCTTTTTCACAAGAAGCATCGGGGCTCCCCAAGGCGATCCACTTGCACGAATGAATCCCTTGGTCCTGAGTTCTTCAATCATCTTGTACAAAATCTCCAACTCTGAAGGCGCCATTCTGTAGACTCGCTCTGATACTGGTGCTGTCCCGGGAATCAAGTCAATGGTGAACTCGATCTCCCGCTCTGGTGGCATCCCTGGAAGTTCCTCTGGGAAGACATCTGGAAACTCTTCAACTATCCGGGGCAACTGCACTGCTGCTACGGCCATCCGCAATACTGGAGGAGATGGCTCTACTGCGCCTCTAGAAAATGAAAACTCTGGCTCTCCGGGAATACTAAAGACAACTCTGCCAACATGGCAGTCTATCCTAGCATAATGGTTCCTCAACCAATCCATGCCTAGGACTACATCATAGTCTGCCATAGGGAACTCTATGAGCCTAGCGGGAAACTCTCTACCGCTAACTACGATCCGACACGAGGAAAACACTCGATCTACTCCCACAAGACCATTACCAGTAAGTATATTGAGCCTCACTGATAATGACTCGGGCTCCAATCCTATCCGTGTCGCGAATCGTGCAGACATGAATGAATGCGATGCTCCAGAATCAAATAATACAGATGCTGGAAAGGTGTTGACGAGAATAGTACCTGCCACTACCTCACCTGGTGCAACTTCTTCTTCCATGGTCATCATCATAGCCTGACCTCTAGCTGCGGGTCCTCTCTGCTGGAAACCCCTCTGTCGGTTCTGTGCTGGAGCCTGGGTGATCTGCTGCTGATTCTGCTGCTGAAAGGCCTGGGCCTGAGACAACAATGGCCTCGGGTACTGCTGCTGCTGCTGAACTGGAGCTGGGGCTGGTCCTCTCACCGAAGAACTAGAAAGGTTGGATGATGATGGACCTCCCCTATTCGGGCAGGTCCCTATCTGGTGGTCTGCTCCTCCACAAGCCAGGCACAATCCCTGTGCCCTGCGACACTCTGCCACTACATGGCCCGGCTTCCCGCAATGAGAACATCCCACCGCGGAAGACTGCTTCTGCTTCTGGTACTGCGGGTACGTCGGGGTCGAATGCTGAACCGACGTCACTGAGGCCGCCCGCCTCGGAGTTCCAATGGTTATACCCCTAGCTGCCGGGGCTGGAGCTGAAGATTGGTGCATCTGGTTGTGGGACCGCTTCCTGCCTCCGGTCCTGTCCACAATTCTCCGGGAGGTATACTCATGCCTCCTTGCTGCCTTCAATACTGCATCGAACGTCTGGTGCTCGAACTGCTCGACAGCCAATAATATCTCTAAATGCAGCCCCTGCTGGAACCGCTGGGCCCTATCGAATTCGGTTGCCACCAAGGCGGGGGCGAACCTACTCAGCCTGGAAAACTCGGTCGCATAGCCATCGACCGTCCTGCCTCCTTGCTTCAAATTGGTGAACCGGGTCTGCAGGTCGTACCGTGCCACCGCATCGAAGTACTTCGTCTGGAACCTCTCTCTGAACGTCGCCCAAGTGACTGGTGCTGCTAATACCATGGCCTGAGCTGCCCACCAATCGCGAGCCAAGTCCAACAACTGTAGGCGTACCACCGCCACCTTTTCATTCTCAGGTGTCCTAGCTGCTTCTAGAACTACCTCAATATCCTGAAGCCAAGCATCCGCGGCAATCGCATCTTCACTGCCGTCAAAGAAGGGAGGGTTCAAGCGCTTGAAACTGTTGGCCGCCTGATTCCCTTGGGGACCTCCTCGGTTTAGTGCATCATGAACTTCCTGGTGCAAGGCGTCGCCTCGACGATCTTGGGATGCAAGCAGTTCTCTGATAAGCCCTACCAAAGGTCCCTCATCCTGTCTAGCTGGTTGAACGGGCGGAGCTGCCTGAACTGGAGGTTCTGAGCCTCCGGGAAGCATAACTCGGGAGGCTACTCCAGAGTGCTGAGCTTGATCTTCCTGGCGCTGGGGTGCTTGTCGAGCTTCCTCTGGCTGGTTGACAGGTCCGGGAGTAATGCCGCTGAAGAAGACGACATAGAGAACAATAAGGAAAGGACCAGGACAGATCAATGATACAAGCAATGTGATCAGGTCGAGATTCTCAGGGATTTGAAGATACGAGCAGAGATCAAGGACGAATATTGATTGAGACATCTATTCGGTAAACCCTCACATTTCTTGAATGCCAAGACCTGCATGGGCCACCACTTAAACCATGTCACGCCCCAGAACCAGAATACTGGAGAGCGGGGGCAGACATAGCCAGCTACGTATATTGAAATAGAATACATCTCAACTATACGGTCACGGCTGTCTAGATATGAGGGTTTACTACAAGCCAGCAGTCTCTTAAGGTCAAGCCTATTGTCTCAATCTCAAGCAATTAACAGAGTTACAAGATATTAGAGCATCAAATATATATATATAAGGCGTCCCAAATATTATATATTGGATGATCATGAAGCTAGTCGTACAAAATGATGGGACTAGCAAGAGTTCAGTCATACATGATCAACCCTAGGATTTGTTAATCATGTTTACAGCCCGTAGGCAGACAGTAAGTAAATGTGCATCGAGCTAACAGGTGCTCGTCGGCTAAACGCCTCAAAAGAATAAATTTACATATAAGTGGGTGAAACAAAAAGGAAAACCCACTCTTGGCCCGGGTTCCGTCTAGTTGTCACCATTGGGCTGGAAGCTCGGTAGATCCTCGGGAGCTGCTCCAAAATCTGGCCACACAAAACCAGCTGGGTCAAACCCCAGAAAGAGCAAGTGCCACAAGGGAGGCCACAAATAAGAACAAAAGCCAGCATATCAGAACATAAGAATAAAAGAAAGTACAAACAGTAAAGTACACAGGACGATAAACGACTAGGGACGTGGAACCATTCCGGGAGCCAGGTTACAATCCTTAAACCAAACAAGGACCGAGATTGTACCCCTTCGCCTGAATAGCTCACTGTCTCTACCCATTTATCGTTAAGATAAGTAAAACAAACATGCTCAGGAGATAGCAGGTACTGGAGCTAGACGAGACTTAGACAAGGCTGGACACCATCCATTCACAATCGGCCAAGCAAATACTACGGCTTACTACTTTAACTAACTAGGGTTATCACAGGCCTAATTACTAACAAGATGCAAGTGAGAAACTCCCAGTCCCAAGCCCTGCAGACCATCCAGTTATCCTTCCGCGGGTTGAGAGTTATAGTTGGGTACATCGCCCGGGAAACGATATACCCTTAGGTGACTTAGAGGGTGCAACACATGACAGTGTGCTGGAAATGTGCTCTACTCGTCGGCAAGCTACAAGTCCATTAAAGCGCCCAGATAACGAGATTGCCTGTGACTGGGAATTTTCCATGTTCTAGTTTGATCTAATAATTAGCCTAATCTAATTTAGCGCGAGTCCCTGGCCGTGGTACCCAGGAAGTCACGTCCTAGACATGATGCAAGACAAGACAAGTGGATTGTGCAAACAAGCAAGCAGGAACACCCACGGTGTCAAGGCAAGTCAAGTCAAGTCAAGTTATCAAGTCAGGTCAAGTCTAGAGTGCGCCGCCACGGCCACTATCAAGTTATCAAGGTAAATCATGCCAGGGTACTGTCAGGGGTGCGCCACGACGGGCCACTATCAAGTCAGGTTGGTCGTGTCAGGAGTGCACCACTACGGGCCACTGTCATGTTATACTAGTTCCTTGTCATACCATGCTGTGTACAATAGTTATTCCAAACATATTAAGCAAAATCAAGTTCATGCCAAAAGGCGTAAGGATATAAAATGGGCGTAAAATACCTAATAAAATACTAATATAAAATAGGACTATAGAAGAGCCAAGATCAAGAAATAACAAATTCATCATAGACAAGTAGGTTGTGCAGGGTATGCACTGCGCAGGGTGCCAAGTGCGCAGGATGAGCTGCGCAGGGTACCAACTGCGCAGGGTGCCAAGTGCGCAGGGTGAGTTGCGCGGCAGATGGATTGTGCAGGAAATGGGTTGCGCAGGAAATGGGTTGCGCAGGAAAATGGGTTGCGCAGGAAATGGGTTGCGCAGGAAATGGGTTGCGCAGACATGAACTGCGCGAGGGATGGCTTGTACATGGCTGGCTTGCGCATGGCTGGCTTGCGCCAGCGCAGTCCAGCGCAGCGCAAAGCACTGGCCAAGTGATTAAGCAATCGGCCATGCGCTAAAGAGCACAGGCCGGGGGTGCGCAATCGGCCATGCGCTAAAAAGCGCAAGGCAGGGGGCTGTTCTTCCTGGCCGAGAGCAGTCCAAAAATACCAAGAACTTCAAATCTTCATATTTTTGTCAAATCAAAACCAAATCTAGATTTTCAAAGTTCTAACTTGAGTAAAAATTGAATTCTCTTCCACATGGAAGCATCAAAACAAGCAAAATTCAAAATTTAATAGATCAAAACCAAGGATTTCCGAAAATGGTTAAAACCTAGATCTAGAAGAATGAAAGCTCCAAATCACAAAATTCCAAGTTCTAATGTTGATCTACATGTCCTAATCTATCAAATGGACAAATAAAATTGGGTGCTTATTTGTTGGCAAGGTGCACTTGCCTATTGGTTGGGGAGTTGTGTGGAAGAAGGAAGAAGAAGAAGTTTGTAAGAAATAAATGAGAGAATAAAGAGGAGAGAGAAAAGTAGGTGGTGTTATAAAGTGGGGGAGTTGTGGTGTGTTGAGGAAGGAGTGTAGGTTAAGGTGTTCCATTCATGATGAACCAAACTAAACCAACTTTCACAAAATAAAACCAAGCCATGGTCCAAAAATCCATTTACGAGAAACCAAAATCCGCAAGTCGAGAAAATAAAATACGTGCAAAAAATCAAATACGAGCATAAATACGAAATACAGGAAATGGGGGTGACAAGTTGGATGCCCAATAAACCTGTGGTAAACACAATATTTAGAATGGTCAGTCTTACTAACTTCATCTGGCCGTTTAGGTTCTGGCAATTGGAGTTTGTTGCTCTTGATGAGGCAATCAAAGATACTCATGATATCATCTTCATCAAAAGAGTATTATTCTTTTGGACGTGGTGCCCGTTGTGGTGGTGTTGTTGGGGTAGATGTTGGCTAATTTACATTGATGGCCAGGGCTTCTTTGCCTTTGAGGTTAATGGCCAAAGTCTTCTTGCTCTTGCGATTGTTCTGACAGCCATTATTATTTGGTGTAGCGTGTTCATTTTTGTCAAGATTAGGCATTTGAATGCCTAATTGTTTGAACTTGTCAGCACTCTCTTCTGCTGCTTTGGCGTTCATTATGAAAGAAGGCCAATCCTGGAACTGTGTTGATCTTGTCCACATGCTGATTATAGGCAACAGGTTTGATTTGCAAGTGTCTATAATCAACGCATCTGGGGTTCCGAGAGGCATTTTGAGTGCTTCACGACAAAACCGTTCAATAAAATATTCAGTAGTTTCATTATGTCGTTGTTTGATTTTGATGAGAGCAGACATAGTCATGTCGTTGGTTCCCTCATAAAATCCTTCCAAGAATATTTGTTTGAAGCCAGCGAAAGAGGTTATACACCCATCTGGTAAACTACGATACCAGTCATATGCTGCACTGGCTAAACAGCCGACAAATACTCTAGTAAGAAGAGCATTATTTGGTTGAAGTTGATCAATCATTACTTTAAAGTGATTGAGGTATTGAGTGCTGCCATCAAACAGCATAATAGTAGGGGGTTTGTATTTAGGAGAAAATTGGACTTCTTTCAATTCTATGGGATAGGGTTGTTCGATCCTAAGCTTTTGCAGGCCATCCTTCTGTTTAAAAGCTTCAAATTGAATACGTAAAAGTTTTACGGCCTCATTGGTATCTCTCGTTGATTGCAGAGTAGTGGATTGATTCAATGTGTTAGGAGGGGGTACCGCATGATAAGTACCATCCCCGGCACCAGATTGACTTAGGATAGTATATGCAGGAATGGAAGAGGTGTGAGGAGATTGTACACCCAGATCAATATTGGTGGGAACTGATGTTGTTACAGGTTCCTGAGTCGGAATCAGATTCGCGACCGGTGGAACTGTCTGTTGTGCCATAATCACAACATGCATGCATGTCATCATCTCAGCCATGTTGTTCAAACTAGCCTCCAAAGCAGCAATTCTCTGCTCTTGACTGGAAGAACTGGAAGTATATTGATCTTCTGTGATGGCATAAGCAGTCACTTCTCTAGCCCTCGGAGATGAGCTAGTAGAAAGTATGGTCCTTTCAGAACTTTTACTGTCAGCATCAAAGTCACATAAAGAACTACCCCCGAAATAAGTGATAGGGATATTTTTTTGATATCTTTAAAATGCTTGTCATTAATAAAATGTTGGTTTAGCTGAGTGGGCCAACGGGGCTCACCAGCGCATTGTTATAATGTGCTGACCCCTCATCCACAGGTACTGGAGAAGGCTCGGGCGCACCTCGCAACTAAAGCTTTCTGAACTGCTGTTTCCTTTCAAGTTGTTTTCCCTAAAAGACGCACAAAGTATTGCAGAGTTTTCAAATATAGCTGCTTATATTTTCAAAGTACTAAAGGGGCATGATGTATGGAACATGAAGTTATTTCATAGCAGCCTATCAGTTGTACTTCTTTTCATGATTCAATGTAGCCGAAATGACATTTCAAATATTATCGAGAAAAGTTGTATTCTGACTACAGTTATGAATAAAATGAGTATTTCTTCTTCCTATATTGTGTCTCAATGTTTCCGCAATTGTGGCTTATTTTCAAATGTTTCAAAGTGATATAAATGTGCATGTTCTAGCCTTGTACAAGTGCAACTCCAGATTTGTACGGCATCATGCCTTAGCGAGGACGATCGATTCGGCGTAAATCGAAGCAAAGGGAGCAATTCTCCGAATCGGGCGTGACACAAATAGCTCTCCTGTTAGACTTGCGTACCTATATCAACAGGTGCCAATTAGGGTCAACCTCGGGAAATCACAAGATGTATCAAGCGCAACCTGCACCAGTTGCTAACTTACACCAGAGGACGAATGCTGAGGTAAAAGATCCTATGACTTATGCTAACCAACTTAGCACGTCCTTGTACACTCAAGGTACAGGACACCTTAGGAACAAGAATCATGTCCCGAATATCGTCAAGGACTACATTCCTGCAACCTCTTCTCATCCTATTAGTGACCTCCTTGAACTCTTAATACAAAAGCAGAATGTTGCAAATCCATCCTGTCCAATGATGGTCCAATAGCAAAAACATCATTGTAATTACCACCATGAGGTTGTCATCAAATGCTACTGTCAGTCGGCCAAGCGGTCTGTCTTTGACCGTTTGAATTATGTTCACTCCGGAACCAATCCTGGTGGACGAAGATGAATTACTCTATGCTCATGTCAACATGACATCTCGAAGCACTGGGGGTGGAAAACGTCCAAGATGTAATGCATCCCGCAATCCCAGTCAACAGTACTTAGATCGGATTCATGAATCCGATGAAAGAGTATATCAATATACTAGATCAAGAAGCCGAGAAATAATCGGTCAAAAGAATCTTCCTTCCGACCAAGACACAATCGGTTAAAGGAATCTTCTTGATTCTAACCAAGATTCCTTTACTATTTAGGGACAGGCAACATTCAGAGTAAATCACAATAAATGTAACATGGAATAAACCATGTTTACTTTACCATTGGCCGAATCCAGCTTTCCTGCATAAGATACAGGATAATAATAATAATATACTTACCGCCCTGCATAAAATGATCATTAGCATGCATCCTGACTACATGGCCACTAGCGCTGTTAAACCATATGGACATCTCCTTGCCTTATAGGACTTCAAGGTAATGCAATGACTCCAAAGTAGGTACCCCTAAGGATGTCTCGCAATACCCGTGCTCCCATTAGCACGCCAATGTTTCCTCCTAGGCCGAATCGGTCCGGGTGCCCCAGTACCGATTCGAGGAAACACACCACCAAACCTTGTGCACAAGTTGTCCATGACCATGTGAATGCGTGACCGACTCGATAAGCATACAGTGCATGGTAGTTTTGAAAGTAAATAGACAACTTGTTCATTTTGCAGCATTTCAACATCATTCTAGGCATCAATCTCAATTCAATGTTCAGTGGACAAGCATAATCTCAATTGTTGTTAACAGTGTAATCGATTCATTCAATGTTCTATGGACTAGCATTCATTTCAATGTTCTATGGACTAGCATTCATTTCAATGTTCAATGTTCAGTCTCTAGCTTCTTAGTGGTATTGACTTGTGGCATTAGTATCTTGATATCGATCAACGGATATTGCAAGACAATTAATTAGTTGGCATGAAGGAATAGCGAGAGGGACAATACCACCACAGAGATCCACACTCACCGGATTAAAGAATCGTCGAGAGAGAAAGGAACACTTGCACGCTTAGCCTCCCGTCACGCGTCAGTCTGCATTGGCGCCAAAAGTTTGGTTAATATCCCATCTCGTTGTGTTCTCTTCTCTCAGAATTCTCAAGAATGAATGCTATGCAAATCGATGAAAACGGGCAAGAATCAAATCATCGAAAATCATTCAGAAAAGCATCCATCAAAACCAAGCAACAAAACCAGCAGCAAAACATCCAGAGAAAACTCTTGGACGCATTTCAAGAGAAACCAATCCATTAGTTGGAAAGGTTCTTATGCATTTGTCCGTGATCGATTTGGTGCGAACAGTAAGTTTCTCCATTACTCGGTTCCGACCGAGTTAGCCAAGCCACAAGCCTTACATAGTGAACCGCTAGAAGTGGGACACTACATAATATACCACTAAGAAAAAGTTTCATCCTCAAAACTTAAAGCAAAAGTCCTACCTCAAAATTATCAAACAGGAGGGGTATTTCACCCGCATTTCTTCCTCTAATTCCCACGTCGACTCCTTGACAACATGGTTCCGCCACAGCACGTTTACTAAAGACACTGTCCGATTTCGCAAAACTCTTTTCTGTCCAAAATCTGGACAGGCTCTTCAGTGTATGATAGGTCAGCGCTCAGCTGTAGCTGATCGAAGTTCACTACATGGCCTGGATCATGCACGTACTTCCGCAGTTGGGATACATGGAAGACATCGTGCACATCAGCGAAGGCCGGAGGTAGTGCAAGTCGATAAGCCACTGAAGCTATCTTCTCCAAAATCTTGAATGGTTCGACGAATCTCGGGCTCAGCTTTCCTTTCATCCCAAATCGCATCACACCTCGCATGGTGTGACCTTCAAGAAGACATGATCGCCTGTTGTGAATTCCAAAGGTCGTCGATGTACGTCCGCATAACTCTTCTGTCGACTTTGAGCAACTCTAAGTCTTTCTTGAATTAAGCGAACTCTCTCGATGGCCTGTTCCACAAGTTCCGGTCCGAGCACTTGTCGTTCACTGACTTCATCCCAGCATATCGGTGATCGACATTTCCGTCCATACAATGCTTCATACGGAGCCATTTTGATACTTGCTTGATAACTGTTGTTATATGCAAATTCTGCTAATGCGAGATGTGTGTCCCAATTTGTCTTCGAATCGAGTACGCACAATCTCAACATATCATCAAGAATCTGATTTACTCTCTCAGTCTGACAATCAGTCTGCGGATGGTATGTTGTACCGAAGTTCAACTTTGTGCCCATTGCTGAGTGCAGACTTATCCAAAATTGCGACAAGAATATTTCGTCTCTATCCGATACTATAGAAGCTGGCATCACATGTAATCGGACAATTTCATTTATGTAGATATAGCCAACCGTTCTACGCCCCACGTAACTTTTATTGGAATAAAATGTGCCGACTTGGTTAATCTATCCACGATAACCCAAATCGCATCATTCCCTTTCTGAGTTCTTGGCAAGCCGACTATAAAATCTATACAGATATTATCCCACTTCCACAGTGGAATAGCCAAATTATGTAGTTCTCCGCCTGGCCGTTGGTGTTCGTCCTTCACATGCTGACAATCCGTGCATTGTGATACGAATAGCGCCACATCCTTCTTCATGCCATGCCACCAAAATGTTGTGCGCAGATCCTTATACATTTTCGTGCTTCCAGGATGCAAGGAATACTTCATGAAATGAGCCTCGATCAGTATTTCTTTCCTGATATTCTCATCCTTAGGGACGCACAATCTCCCCTTGACACGAATAGTGTCATCTTCAACGGTAAAGTCTGACGCCTTTCCTGCTAGAATCAACTCGCGTATCTTCTGCGGAAACGGGTCATCCTTCTGAGCAATCTTAATCCTTCCCTGGAGACTCGGCTCAAGTTGCAACTGAGCCAACTGCACATTCTGCGGACGAATCCTGAACTCGATGCCCATCTCTTCAAGATCTCGTAGTACCTCTTTTGCTATTGTTAGGGACCCAACAAATTTCTGACTCAAGGCATCAGCTACCACGTTTCCTTTACCCGGCGTGTAAGAGATTGTCAAGTCATAATCTTTGATCAATTCTAACCAGCACCGCTGCCTCAAATTTAATTCCTTCTGCGTGAATATGTATTTTAGGCTTTTGTGATCCGTGAAGATCTCGCAGGACACACCATAGAGATAGTGTCGCCACAATTTCAACGCGAACACAATCGCCGCCAGTTCCAAATCATGTGTTGGGTAATTCTTCTCATGCTATTTGAGTTGTCTCGACGCATAAGATATTGTCTTTCCATGTTGCATGAAAACACATCCCAGACCAAGTTTCGATGCGTCATTGTAGATCTGGAATCCCTCAGAGCCCTCTGGAAGTGCTAAAATTGGAGCCGTGACGAGCCGCTGCTTGAGTTCTTGGAAACTACTCTTACAGTCGTCGGTCCACTTAAATACGACTCCCTTCTGGGTTAGGCGAGTCAAAGGTGATGCGATTCTAGAAAAATCTTTCACAAATCTACGGTAGCACCCGGCTAAACCAAGGAAACTCCGTATCTCACTAGCTGATGCAGGCTGCTTCCAGTCCACAACTGCCTCAATCTTCTTTGGGTCAACAGCAACACCTTCTGCCGAAACAACATGTCCTAGGAATGACATGTTGTTCATCCAAAACTCGTACTTGCTTTGCTTTGCATAGAGCTAGTTGTCCCGCAGCGTCTGAAGTACTTCTCTCAAGTGCTGGACATGAGTCTTCCTATCCTTTTAGTAGATCAAGATGTCATCAATGAACACAACAACAAACTTGTCTAAGAACGATCGAAACACTCTATTCATTAAATCTATAAAGGCTGCTGGAGCATTAGTCAAGCCGAATGGCATGACCAAAAACTCATAGTGTCCGTATCTCATACGGAATGCTGACTTAGGAACATCTTCGGGTCTGATCTTCAACTGATGGTATCCTGAACGAAGATCGATTTTATAAAATACGGTCGCCCCTTGTAGCTGATCGAACAGATCATCTATTCTTGGCAAGGGATACTTGTTACGGATGGTTGCATTATTTAGTTCTCTGAATTCAAGAGTTGCGACCCGCCTGAATTTAATGGAAAAGAGGAGCCAAATGAGGTAATGGGCTTCTTGAACACACTTGAAGGCTATTTTCGAATGTTGGAGATTCAGGGCAGTAAGAGAGTGGAGTGTACCATTGTACAACTTCGTCTCAAGGCGATTTTGGATAAGTCTGCACTCAGTAATGGGCACAAAGTTGAATTTCGCTACAGCATACCATCCGCAGACTGATGGTCAGACAGATAGAGTAAATCAGATTCTTGAAGATATGTTGAGATTGTGCGTACTCGATTCGAAGACAAATTGGGACACACATCTCGTATTAGCAAAATTTGCCTATAACAACAGTTATCAGGCAAGTATCAAAATGGCTCCGTACGAAGCATTGTATGGACGGAAATGTCGATCACCGATATACTGGGATGAAGTCGGTGAACGATAAGTGCTCGGACCGGAACTTGTGGAACAGGCCGTCGAGAGAGTTCGCTTAATTCGAGAAAGACTTAGAGTTGCTCAAAGTCGACAGAAGTGTTATGCGGACATACATCGACGACCTTTGAAATTCACAGCAGGCGATCATGTCTTCTTGAAGGTCACACCCATGCGAGGTGTGATACGATTTGGGATGAAAGGAAAGCTGAGCCCGAGATTCGTCAGACCATTCGAGATTTTGGAGAAGGTAGCCTCAGTGGCTTATCGACTTGCACTACCTCCGGCCTTGGCTGATGTGCACGATGTCTTCCATGTATCCCAACTGCAGAAGTACGTGCATGATCCAGGCCATGCAGTGAACTTCGATCAGCTGCAGCTGAGCGCTGACGTATCCTACACTGAAGAGCCTGTCCAGATTTTGGACAGGAAAGAGAAAGTTTTACAGAATCGGACAGTATCTTTATTCAACGTGCTGTGGCGAAACCATGATGTCGAGGAGTCGACGTGGGAATTAGAGGAAGAAATGCGGGTGAAATATCCCTCGCTGTTTGATAATTTTGAGGTAAAACTTTTGCTTTAAGTTTCGAGGACGAAACTTTTTCTTAGTAGTATATTATGTAGTGTCCCGCTTCTAGCGGTTCACTATGTAAGGCTTGTGGCTTGGATAACTCGGTCGGAACCGAGTATTGGGGAAACTTTCCGTCGACACCGAATCGATCACCGACAAATGCATAAGAACCTTTCCAACTAATGGATTGGTTTCTCTTGAAATGCGTCCAAGATTTTTCTCTGGATGTTTTGTTGTTGGTTTTGTTGCTTGGTTTGATGGATGCTTTTCTGAATGATTTTCGATGATTTGATTCTTATCCGTTTTCATCGATTTGTATAGCATTCATTCTTGAGAATTCTGAGAGAAGAGAACACAACGAGATGGGAATTAACCAAACTTTTAGTGCCAATTCAGACTGACGCGTGACAGAAGGCTAAGCGTGCAAGTGTTCCTTTCTCTCTCGACTATTCTCTAATTCGGTGAGTGTGAATCTCTGTGGTGGTATTGTCCCTCTCGTTATTCCTTCATGCCAACTAATTAATTGTCTTGCAATATCCGTTGATCGATATCAAGATGCTAATGCCACAAGTCAATACCACTAAGAAGCTAGAGACTGAACATTGAACATTGAAATGAATGCTAGTCCATAGAACATTGAAATGAATGCTAGTCCATAGAACATTGAATGAATCGATTACACTGTTAACAACAATTGAGATAATGCTTGTCCACTGAACATTGAATTGAGATTGATGCCTAGAATGATGTTGAAATGCTGCAAAATGAACAAGTTGTCTATTTACTTTCAAAACTACCATGCACTGTATGCTTATCGAGTCGGTCACCCATTCGCATGGTCATGGACAACTTGTGCACAAGGTTTGGTGGTGTGTTTCCTCGAATCGGTACTGGGGCACTGGGACCGATTCGGCCTAGGAGAAAACATTGGCGTGCTAATGGGAGCACGGGTATTGCGAGACATCCTTAGGGGCTAGCTACCTACTTTGGAGTTATTGCATTACCTTGAAGTCCTATAAGGCAAGGAGATGTCCATATGGTTTAACAGCGCCAGTGGCCATGTAGTCAGGATGCATGCTAATGATCATTTTATGCAGGGGCGGTAAGTATATTATTATTATCCTGTATCTTATGCAGGAAAGCTGGATTCGGCCAATGGTAAAGTAAACATAGTTTATTCCATGTTACATTTATTGTGATTTACTCTGAATGTTGCATGTCCCTAAATAGTTCATATCTTTAAAATGCTTGTTATTAATAAAATGTTGGTTTAGCTGAGTGGGCCAATGGGGCTCACCAGCGCATTGTTATAATGTGCTGACCCCTCCTCCACAGGTACTGGAGAAGGCTCGGAAGCACCTCGCAACTAAAGCTTTCTGAACTGCTGTTTCCTTTCAAGTTGTTTTCCCTAAAAGATACACAAAGTATTGCAAAATTTTCAAAGATAGCTGCTTATATTTTCAAAGAACTAAAGGGGCATGATGTATGGAACGGGAAGTTATTTCATGGCAGCCTATCAGTTGTACTTCTTTTCATGAATCAATGTAGCCGAAATGGCATTTCAAAAATTATCGAGAAAAGTTGTATTCTGACTACAATTATGAATAAAATGAGTATTTTTTCTTCCTATATTGTGTCTCAATGTTTCCGCAACTGTGGCTTATTTTCAAATGTTTCAAAGTGATATAAATGTGCATGTTCTAGCCTTGTACAAGTGCAACTCCAGACTTGTACGGTATCACGCCTTAGCGAGGATGATCGATTCGGCGTGAATCGAAGAAAAGCGAGCGATTCCCCGAATCGGGGCGTGACAACTTGTGCATCTACTTGAGATACTAGTAGTTTGCCTTGTCGGAAGCTTGAGATACATAGGGTTGGTAGATCCTACCCTGACCTCTTTGGAGTAGGCATAATACCCTTTTGCGTGGAAGGTTTATTCTGAATAGAACACATCTTCCAGACAGAGATTTGGTTGTCTCTGTTAAGGAGAATATAATTTCTATCTGAATTAGCAGTACTTTCCATCCAGTCAACGACTTGAGCAGAATGAGGAAAAGCTAAAAAGCGTTTTCCTTGTTTTAGTAATTTCTCACTAAACTTCTGATTTGGTGGCAAAGCGGGATTCATTAAATAGTGCTTCTCTTTATATTGCACTAGTGCAGAAGTACGTGCAGGTTGCGCCAGAGCATGAACATGCGCAAGTTGTGCCGGAGTAGAAACATGCACAAGTTGCATCGGAGAAGAAAAGGCCAAAGGGCGCTTTCCTTTGTTTTATCCAGCAGTGTGTCGAGACGAAGTCTCCTTCAATTTCAAAGTCGGAGAAGTAGAGGGGTTAGACAAAAGGCTGTTTCCTTTAGGTTGTGCCAAAGCAGTGATGGACGCAAGTTGCACAGAAGTAAGAACAAGTGCAAGTTGTGCCAGGGAAGAGAAGGCCAAAGGACGCTTCTCTTTGTTTTGGATAGCGGTGTGTCGAGACGAAGTCTCCTTCGATTTCAGAGTTGGAGAAGTGGAGGGATTAGCCAAAAGACTTTCCCTTAGATTGTGCCAAGACAGTGATGGACGCAAGTTGCGCAGAGGCAGGGGATTGTGCCGTTGAGGACTTAGGCGTCCAAATAGAGCGCGTCTTGCTCTTAACAGCGGCAGCAGTATGCTTGGCACCCCCAGCATTGATCATGGCCTCATCGGCTATCTGGTCAACTTGAACGACCAGGGTCTTCTGCGTCTTGCCGATTGACGCGGTATTACATTGAGTTGTCACTTTCTCGTCGGAGGAGAAAGTCGTCCTCAGCAGAGTCGCCACTTTGTTTGTAAAAATAAAAGTTTTATTACAAACTTAGAAAATAATACAAGAATATAATTGATTTCTGAGGAAGTACAACTATAAGAATCTGATCAGAAGACGATCACTTTATCTCTTGGACGATGTGATATCGAAGACACAAGCCTCTGGAGGATGCAATAGCACTTTAGCATGAGATTATGATAGTTCTTGATGCTTTGAGATTGATTTGAAACTCTATTTATATATCTTGAAATAACTGTTTAGCAGTTATTCTGGGTTGCGCGCACTTCAGGTTGCGCTCCTCCTGTTTACTTGCACAAACGGTTGTACTAACTGTTGTGGACGCGTGGCATCATTTAATTGAGATGCACATGGTCGTGGGCAGTGTAGTGGGCACGCTCTGCGAAGTTGGTGGCTTGCGCTCTACGTCACTCTGTCCTTAACACTGTTTGATCACCTTGCGCGTGCTTCATCAGGTTGCGCGTGGGCGCAATGTAACAACCTGCACGAGCGGTTTACACCAACTGCTGTGGATGCGTGGTATCGTTTGATTGAGATGCACATGGTCGTAGGCAATGTAGTAGGCACGCTCTGCGAAGTTAGTAGATTGCGTGCCACGTCACCCTATTTTAAAATAAGAGTTGATCAAGTGGCGCCAATTTGTCAGGCTGCGCATGGGCGCAACTCAACGACTGGCACCTTTGACTAGGTCTTCTATGCTGTACTGATTAATCCTCGCGCCATACAGTGACTTGCGCGAACCAGCTGTCAGCATTAATTACATGCTGATAAAATCCTCTCGAGTGTCGTGTTGTGCGAGATTCGAATGGATTTTCCTTAATCTTCGTACTGTCAGTTGTCAGGTAATGATGATGTCGTTATAGCTTCTCGAGTAAGTACGCCACGTGGCACTCGTGCAACCTGACGTTAGCGCAACCTGATGCTGTGCCATTTGATTGTTTGGCACAATATAATATTTTAGCGCCATCTGATTATCAAACACTTTAATAGGTTGCGCAGCTTAATTTTTAACCACTACAGATGGCTCGTGGGGCTGCAACACGAAAGGCTGACTTCAAAGCTTCTGTTATTGCTTTCTCACGACGCTCTATAGAGTTGGAATCTCGCATTGTCGAGACAAATTCTTCTATTGAGCATCATAAGACTGAAGCTGCAAAGAAAGAGAAATAAGCTACTAAATGCCAAGCTCGCCTCCAGGATTTAGAATTCGAGATGGCCGGCTCCAAGAGTACTCAAAGCAGCTCGGCGACGTGAAAAAAAAGTATTAGAAATGCATCAAATTGCCGCAAGTCAACTAGATGATCTGAGGAGGCAACATGATAAACTTATCCGAACTGAAGGTGCAGAACTGGAACGCCGAGCTGAATCTTTGCAACCATTTGATCCAGAGTCTGGAAGAGCTCTAGCTAGGCAAAGGGTGCTCGTCTCCAGAACAGTGAGAGCTGAGAATCTGAAGAGACTGAACGTTGATCTCAGTACCCTGCCTCCACAATGAAGCTGTTCATGACAACTTTGTCTTTTTATTATCCTTCATACAATGTACTCTTTTGATATTTTGGACATCATTGAAATAAAAAGTTAATGATCTTTTTGTGGTTCCATTATTTATTGTATATTTGTGATAGACATCAGTAATAGACAAGAGTATGAAGTATGTTCAGAGGTACCGGACATGACATATCTTCTTAGAAAATAGCAATACTCATTATATCTATTCAGAGGTAATGTGGATGTGACAGAATATAATTTTGAGATATTATCATTTCAAAAGACGACTTTATCAGAGGTAATATGGACATGATAGGTCACTGATGTAGATAATAGAATTCAGAGGTAATGTGGACGTGAATTCATATATCCATTGACTACCTTTAAATCAACTGGGATTCAAAAACAGGATATCTTTCAAAATAACTGGGTTTCAACAGACAACATTTGTGATGATGTGATATGATCTGGATAGACTCTATTGGGGATTTTCTTTGAGAGTTTATTATCTGTGATTTTATCTACGGAAGAGTAAATAAAAGATAGTAAATCGAAGAGTTGAAGGATATACAATATTCAAAGGATATCTTATACATTCTTCAAACATAGTATTTCTTTAAGAATTTGTCATTGATAGGCATCATAGCGACTCAGTCATCCATCCCGGTCAGTTGATGAGCTCCGTTTGAGAAAACCTTGCTTACAACATAGGGACCTTCCCACTTTGCTTCGAATTTATCTTTGCTCATGTGTGTCGTAGTCATAGGACGTCTAACAGTAAGGACCAATTCTTATTTTTGAAATGCTCATACTTTGACTTTACGGTTGAAAGCTTTTGAGATGCAGGCTTGATATAGCTCAATATGTTGTTGAGCTAGTAGCCGCTTCTCGTCAAGTGCTTCAAGCTCCTGAAGTCGAAGATGATCATTGTTTTCTGCTGTGAGTTCATTGGCAATTGCAATCCTTAGAGATGGGATTTGAATTTCCAATAGTAGGACAGCTTCGTACCTATACACCAAGGAGAAAGGTGTGCAACCGGTTGGAGTGCGTATAGTAGTACGATAAGCCCATAGACATTCTCCAAGTTTTTTACTCCAGTTCCTTTTCTTGGTAGAAACAAACTTCTTGAGAAGCTTGATAATGGTTTTATTGAATGCTTTTGCTAAACCATTAGTCGCAGGATTGTAGGCCGTGGAAGAAACATTATCGATTCTGTTGTCATCACAAAATTGAGTAAACTTCTGGCTGATGAATTGGGGCCCATTGTCATAAATAGTTCGTCGAGGAATGCCGAATATGTATATCACATAATGTTTGATGAAATTGATGATGCTACTGGTCTTGACTTCGGCTAAAAGTAGAGCTTCCATCCACTTCGAGAAGTAGTCGGTTATAGCTAGTATAAACCGATGTCCTCTAGATGACAGTGGGTTAATATGACCAATGACATCCATGCCCCAAGCTTCAAAGGTCCATGATGCGACAGTCGGTGAAGGAACTCCGACGGTTAGTAGATGAAATCTGCATGGATTTGACAGGCTCGGTATTTCCTTGCATATTCAATGGCATCTGATACCATAGTGGGCCAGTAGTAGCCCATACGTCGGATATGATCATGTAGCTTAGGACCGGGCTGATATGCACCACATACACCATCATAAGCTTCATCTATCATGAGCTTCACGTAGTATTTATTTTGTTTCATCTTCCACAAGACAGCGTAAGAGTAGACCATCAAATGTTCACCGATAAAGGGTCTTGGAGGTGTGATTGTAATAAAATCGGAGTGATCGCCTACGGATTATTGTAGCTTCCTTAGGATCTTCAGGTAAGATGTCATGTACCACAAAGTCGATGAAAGGAGCTCTCCAGTCTTAACAAATGATGTTGATTTCAGTTGAATTGCTGAACTCAATATTTGAGTTATTTTCGATGCAAAATAACTCTCTGTTAGTAATGACAATCATCTGTTGCCTTCTCACTATCATTGCTAATACGGATGCCAGATTAGCAAGTGCATCAGCTTCGGTATTGCAAGCTTGACGTACATGTTCGATGAAGAAGCCCTTAAACGATGTAGCCAGTCTGACTACCGCTTCATGATATGGGACGAGTCCTGGTGCCGAATTTCATACGTGCCTCTAACCTGATTGACGATCAGCTTAGAGTCTTCGTATACTTCCAGGTATTCAACATCCAATTATTTAGGTAATTGGAGACCGATGAGTAGAGCGTTGTATTCAGCCACATTGTTGGAGCATGGCTCATCTAAAGAATAAGCTCTTTGTATAGTCAATCCCTCCGGTGATACGAGGACAATTCCAACTCCAGCGACAATGGCACCTTTGGGTCCAATCCTGGAAGCACCATCAATTAAAGAATAGACGCCAAGAAAGAATTTTTTTCTGAAATCATGTTAGATTCCAAAGTTTTATCAGGAATCTCATCGTAGAGTTTAGATGTCTCCAAAATTGGATGAGCCGCTAGGAAGTCGGCTAAGGCTTGACCTTTAACAGACTTTTGGGGAACATAAACCATATCATATTGTGCTAACAGTATGGCCCATGTAGCGAGTCTGGAGTTGAGTATACTAGGCTTCTTCATCAAGACCCAGAGAGGGTTAACTCTGGAGATTACATGAATAGTCTGGCCTGTAATTTAATGTCTGGTCTTCTGAACAGCAAACATCAAAGCTAGATGTTCATCCCCGATCATCATACGGCTAAGATAATAGATAGCTTGACCCTCTTTGTTCTTCTGGGCTAATAAAGCTCCCAAGGAATGATCCATTACACGAACATATATTAGGAAGGGTATTCCTAAGACTGGAGGCACTAGAACTGGAGGGCTCATCAAGTACCATTTTATGTCTTCAAATGCTTGCTGGCATTCTTCATTCCAAATAAAAGACACACCTTTCTTCATCAATTGAGTGAATGGTCTGCAATGTCCAGATAGATTCAAAATGAATCTTCTGATGTATGTAAGTCGTCCCTGGAATCTTCGTAGCTCTTTTAGGTTGCGTGGAGGACGCGTCTCTTGAATGACTTTGATCTTCTCAGGGTCAACATGTATACCTTTAGAGGTAATAACGAATCCGAGAAATTTGCCACTAGAGACTCCCGGGAATGGCTTAGTAGGATTCATCTTGAGTTGATACTGGCGCATTAGATCGAAGATAATTCTCAAGTCTTGGATGTGGTCTTCCTTTAGACGACTTTTGACAGAAATATCGTCGACATAGCATTCAACTGTCTTCCGTAAATGATCACGGAAGATGGTACTCATAGCCCGCTGAGGTTGCACCAGCGTTCTTAAGGGTGCATTCGGATTTGATTATAACCGGAGAATCCATTCATGAAAGACATTCGTTCGAATCTGTATTTGTTGTCGATCATGACATCAGTGATCGAAAGAGGAAACTCATCCTTGGGACAAGCATTGTTAAGATCTCTAAAGTTAATGCAGACTCTGACCTTCTCCATTTTCTTCATAACTGGGACAACATTGGAAACCCAGTCATGATGTTGTTCTTCTCTGACAAAATCACAAGAGATAAGCTTCTTGACTTCAGTTTCTATAGCATCCATTATGTCAGGTCGAAATCGACACTGTTGTTGTCTGACCGGCCTTACATTGGGCAAGATGTTGAGCCTGTGGGTAGCAATCTGAGGATCCAGTCCTGGCATATCCTCAAAACTCCAGCCGAAGACGTCAATGTATTTCCGAATAAGCTGAATTAATTCTTGCTTGTCTGCTTCTGGGAGGCTTTTGCTGATGAAGATAAGTCTTGGCAAGCCTTCTTCTCCAATATCGATCTGAATTAATTGATCTTCAGTAGGTGGTTCTCGTTGCTCAAAGGGAAGTTCCCATTGAGTGTACATCCTTTATGCCCAAGGATCTGCTTTAGGAGCTTCAATAAAGTCGTCGTCGTCTTCCGAGAATTCAGTAGACACCATATTAGAAGATAGCATCACCCGACGGACGTGCCCTACGCTGGTATCAGAATCCCATAAAAAAGAATCGAAAGAGTTAGATCGCTCCTCTTTATCGGATTTGGAGGCTTCTGGGGTCAAAATTGGCAAGGTATAACACAATCCACGCTTCATTTTGTCGTAATATTGCAGTGAATTTCCTTTTGGAGCAGGGATATGAATAGGAGTTCGCTTTCCCCTACCGCCATTTAGACCAGCTTTAAAATTGTAGCCCATCTTTTGAATGATATCTTTTAATTGTTGACTATAACGACGTAATTGGAGCCTCCCTTTATCGTCATTTTCCTCCTCGCTATCGGGCGTAGTCTTCTGCTCTGTTACTTTACTAAAAAGTATAGGAAGTTCATATTTCTTCCTTGAAGGAACTAAGAAGAAGAAGTCTTGCACTGGTTCGAACAATACTTGGTCTTGGAGAGGTTGAATTGCTTCTATTGTAAGTGGTTCGAAGTTATCTAGCATTTCTAAGTAACATCGAGTATAATAAAAGACATCAGTATACTGCAAAGGATGCTACTTTATTGATTTGTACATCATTATTTACAACAGGGTTCTTGGCCATAGCAAAAAGCTTGGTAAGATTGATAACCAGATGAGGAGAAGGAGGAGGCTTGTTACGACGAAGGTCAATAACAAGAGCCTCAGAAGAGGTAATCTCCCTTTGTTCCGTCTTTTCAACAGGATGATGCTTAGCATGAGAGAAAAGATGGATGGTTAATGTTTGAGAAGACTGAGTATGAGAAGTATGTCCTTTAATCAGGATTACAAGAACATTATTTGGGGTGTCACTTTGATCTTCCTCAGTGTCTATAGCTAGTACAATATGCTCTTTGTACATTCGAAAATCAGTACAATATGCTTCAATACCCCGGAAGGGATTCAGATCAGCCACTTCCTTTTTGACTTCTTCATTGACGTCCACATATTTGAAGCATTGATGGAGGGTAGATGGCACAATGTTATGCTCATGCAGAAATGGTCTTCCCAGCAAGGCATTATAGGAGCCATAATTGTCGATCACATAGAAGGTGACCTTTGTACGAAGATTGCCGATTTGTACTTTCAGGCGAATCTTCCCCAGGGGTTCACTTCTACCAAAATTAAATCCCAGGATTATAGTGATAGTTGTGGAAAGATTATGCACAAGGATCGTCATAGCATCTAGTAGAGTCTTTGGCATGATACCGAGTGCAGACCCAGGATCGATTAGGATGCGGTCAACCTTCATTGTATCGACATATCCCGTAAAATAGAGAGGTCGGTCATGTCGATTGTCTTCCAGCAGCATATCATCTTGTGTAAAGGTGATGTTGGACATCAGATCCATTATACTATGACAATGAAAGCAGGTCACAGGCTCCTCATCTGGCTTCTTAAGGAGTGTCAGACAAGTGTCGGCTTGCATCAAAGCTTCACACAATGTTTTCCAAGTTTCCCTTGAAAGATGTAGGAGCTCAAAGATTGATAACCTTGCTGGAGTATTAGCCAGTTGAGCCAATATATCAAAGTTATACGGCTTCTCAAGTCCAAGAGGTGGAGTTTTCTTCAATACTTTATCGAAGCGAACTGGTTGTTTTCCTTTGTCGGCCGATGTCGGTTTGGGAGGAGTTGGTTCCACTGGAGGCGATGAACCCGATGGAACATTAACAGAAGGAGAAGATGATGCTGGAGGAGTCTTCGGAGCTGGAGCAGGGCTCTTTTGACCTTCTGAATAGTCTCTTAGGTAAAGTCTTCCAGACCTGGTACCTGTTAAGGCTTTTTCTTCGGATACAGTTTCGAAGGACACCACATTGCAACTCTTTGTACGGATCTTGCTTTTGGAAGGCTTCCTTTGGCAAGATGAATAGTCTTTCCAGAAACCCAAACTAACACGAGATTAGTTGTGTGAAAGGCATAGAGAAAGAGGTACATGAGATCATTTTCCATGATTCAGGCCGGGAGCCTTTTGTAGATCATATCCCATCTTCGTCATGAGTTCGCAGGATTGTTGACTATATAGATGGAAGGCTGGTTGATAATTGGCCTCTAGTTTTGGTAGCGTTATCTCAGAAGAAGAAAAAAAAAAAAGAATCTGCCGTCGAGGTGAAGGTAGCAGTTAAAGGTGGAAGACAGTGTTCACCTAATGAAGTCATATGACATGACTTGTATTTGGATACTTTCTTGGACTTTGTGGATGAAGAAGGTGCTTCAAAGTCAGCCACCAAATCAGGATGGATCCACATAATCTCTCCCTTATCGGTTGATAGAGGAATAAGACCATCAGTTCGTATAGGTGGGAGATTGACAATCATCAGAGTAGCTTTCGGGATGGGTATGACTCCATCATGCACAAGTTGAGCAGAAAAATCGCCAAACTTTAGAGAGACGACGTTAGCAGTTACGATATTCTCGTCCTGCTAAAGAGTGATTACGCCAGATTTGATCATCTCTTGGATCTTCCCTTAGAGCACATAGCATGCTCGAGTCAGGTGTCCAATAAACATGTGATACACACAATATTTAGGATGATCAGTTTTACCTATTTTCTCTGGCCGCTTTGTGTCCGGCAGCTGAAGTTTATTGCTCTTGATCAAGTAATCAAAGATGCTCATGACATTATCCTTATCGAAGGAGTATTCTTCTTTCGGACGTGGTGCCCTCTGTGGTGGTGGTGTTGGAGTAGGTGTTGACTGACCTATGTTGACGGCTAGAGCTTCTTTGCCTTTAACATTGATAGCCAAAGTCTCTTTGCCTTTACGATTATTCTGACGGCCACCGTTGTTGGATGCAGCATGTTCATTTCTGTCAAGATTAGGCATCTGAATGTCTAATTGTTTGAACTTGTCGGCACTTTCTTCTGCTACCTTGTCATTTACTATGAAGGAAGGCCAATCCTGAAACTGTGTAGAGCCAGTCCACATGCTGATTATAGGCAACAAGTTTGATTTGCATGTGTCTATAGTCAGAGAATTTGGAGTTCCCAGAGGCATTTTGAGTGCCTCACAGCGGAATCGTTCAATGAAACATTTAGTAGTTTCATTATACCGTTGTTTGATTTTGATGAGGGCTGACATAGTCATGTCATTTGTTCCCTCATAAAATCATTCCAGGAACATTTGTTTCAATCCAGAAAAGGAGGTTATGCAACCATCTAGCAAACTGCAGTACCAGTCGTAAGCTGTACCAACTAAACATCCTACGAATACTATAGTGAGTAGAGCATCGTTCGGCTAAAGTTGATCAGTCATTACCTCAGGTACTGGCTTGGGGATGTACTGCCATCAAACAGCATAATGGTAGGAGGTTTGTATTTGGGTAGAAACTAAACTTCCTTTCACTCTATGGGATAAGGTTATTTAATCCCAAGCTTCTGTAGGCCGACTTTCTGTTTGAAGGCTTCAAACTGAGTATGCAAAAGTTTTACGGTCTCGTTAGCATCTCCTACTAGTTGTGGAGCAGTGGACTGATTTGTGTGTTAGGAGGAGGGACTGCATGATAAATACCACCCCCAGCACCAAACTGACTTGGAGTAGCCTGAACTGGTACTGAAGCAGTATGAGGAGACTGTAGCCCCAGACCAATGTTGACGGAAGTAGATGTCGTTACAGGTTCTTGGGTCAGAATCAGATTCCCAACCGATGGAACCGTGTGTTGTGCCATGATCATGGCATGCATGCCTGTCATCATTTCAGCCATGCTCTTTAAACTGGCCTCTAAGGAAGCAATTCTCTGCTCTTGACTGTTAGAGCTAGATACGTCTTGTTCCTTATTAGTGACATATGTTGTCACTTCTCTGGCCACTGAAGAGGAACTGGTAGAAAAGATGGTCGGCCTAGAACTTTCACTATCGGCATTCAAGTCATACAAGGAACTACCCCCGGGACAAGGGATAGGAAGGTTCCTTTGACTGAAGGAATCTTGGTCAGAGTCAGGAAGATTCCTTACCGATTGATTCTTGGTCAAAGGGAAGATTCCTTTGAACGATTGATTCTCGGTCAAAGGAAAGATTCCTTTGATCGATTGTATCTCGGCTTCTTGATCTGGTGTGTCGGTAGACCCCTTCACCTGAATCACAGATACGATCCAAGTATTATTGACTGGGGTTGCGGGATGCGTTGCGTCTCGGATGCTTTCCATCCCCAGTACTTCAGGATGTCATGTTGACCGAAGCGTACAAAAATTCATCTTTGTCCACTATCACTAGTTCAGGAGTCTGACCATAGTTCAAACGGTCCAAGACATACCTTGTAGCTCCCCTTCCCGAAAATTTTGAAATATTTTTTATTTTTATTTATTTTATTTAAATGGTGATTTTAGAATGATTATAAATAATTAATTAGTTATTATTACGGTAGATGATTTTTAATCATGATTAAATTTAGAGTACAAGGTGACTAGAAATCGTGGCACTGATAGTGCAGTGGCATGCCTAGACTAGTGTATTAGCAATGCCAGGGAAGGCCGAGCCATAGTGACATCCTAACTAGGACAACCAGGCCAGGTTACGACTTAACCACTAGATAATTAAATTATTATTTATTTTATGTTATTAAATATTAGGAGACCGGTTGTGCCAAACCAGTCTGGACTGGACCTGAACTGACCCCAAACCTATGTAAGCATCCAATGTACACAAAATCCCATGTAGACATATTCTTGAGTAGATGTAGTGCCGATTATGGGATGTTGTAATTCGTTATTGTTACTATTATTATTATTATTGTTTTATTATCAATACTATTGAGAATATTATTATATAATATTATTTCATTATTGAATATATATAAAATATTGTATTGCCTGTATAGAATTTGTGGTATGCTTATATATATAAATATGTATAAACCCCGGAGTATACATATATTGATTTATATCTATATTCATAATTTATTATAAATATGTGCATGTGTACGTATATATAAAAATATAGATTATACATATATATATGTGTATATGTCACGTATAAATAGATAATGTAATATGTATATATAAATATATTGCGTAGATGCATATATATATGTATACGTAAATTTGTATGTGTACAATTGTATATTGTATACGTATATTTGTATACTTGTATACGTATATTCGTATATATAAATATATATATACCTTGGTTATTATAAAGAGAAATAGAAAAAGAATAAGAAAAAAAAAACAAAGAAAGAAAGAAAGAAGCAGCAACAGCCCGGCCCAAGGCCGCGTACTGAGCGCCCCCCCCTCCCTCCCCCCCCCCCCCTCCCCCCCCCCCCCCCCCCCCCCCCCGCGCGTTCTGTCATGACAGAACGTATAAACGAGAGATCAAGAGATCGATCTCATAAACTCTAAACCCTAACCAAACCCTACGCACACCTTCCCCCAGACCTGGCGCGCCGCCCAGGTGGCTGTGCTGCGTCGCAGCCACCACCGGCCGGTGGCAGGAGGCTGCGCGCGCACAGGCGCGTGCTGGAACAGAACAGCAAGCGCAACGGGAACCCAAGTTCGCCGCGATCGTTCTTCCTCCACGTTCGATCGTTTTCCAATCCAATTGCATGGGTACGTAGCCAACCTATACATGATTTTTTCCTTTCAGTTAGATCGATTTTAGATGGTTTATGTTGGCCGATAAGTCGACTCAAAGTCGACAAAAAACCACGGTTGAAAAAAGAGTAAAAGCAGTCCAATCACCCACCTTCGAGGATCGTTTCCGATCAATCCAGTGACACATTAGAAAATCTATTTGAAGAGACTTTTAGACAACATATAGGTCTTCATCACCCTTTCTGCGGAATTTGAATTCATCGACTGAGCGTCGAGAAATCGAATCCCAAAGTTTCCCAAAAATCTGTTTTCAAAATATTGAAATTGTTCCACACGACGTGCGTCACGCCAATCGGGACGACGTGGTCGCGAACCAAAGCATCGAAAGCTGTGTAACGGTTTCGTGGTCGTGTGGGCTTTGACAGAATTCAAATTGGTCGCGTGTGCACGACGAATTTGATGCGTATCCGTCAAAATTCACCGTATCGTGCACTTTGCAAATTTCTCAATTAGTTTGTGCACGCTCGTCATATCGAGACGAAACTTGTGCCAACAAGACCGTATCATTTTTTGGTCCTGTATGCCAAGTTTGGTCCAATTCTGAGACTTTTGATAAAATCATCATTTTGCGGGCCCCACGGTCCCACTCAACGGACGATTTTGTGCACGGCCCGCCGAAATCCAACTTTGGACATACGGTTGGGTTCGTATCGGAAAACTGGATCCGTAGACATGTAGTTTGATGACTTTAGAGACCGTTGACTCTGGCACACTTTTCGGTGCAAAGCGGGTCCAACGGCGGACACCGTTTTGGCCCAAAATTACCGTTTTGCCCCTGTGTCCAGAATTGGACGTAAGGATAGGCAATCCTAGCTAATTGGACTTTTCTGAGATCATTGGTATTGTTTATTTCAGCTTCCGGGGACTGTTGTACGGGTTTTGACTATAGTGGCACATTGAGTAGTTCAGATTGTCGGTTTCACCCGCAAAGGACCACAGGCGAGTACAGTTTATTGTCTGTATTTCGATATTGATTTTCACTATATTTCATTGGTTGGCCATTGGTTATGTGATTATTTTCTATTATAAATTATTGAGTCGGGAATAAGAAGTACCAAGGATGTGTGATCTGACCTTAGACCGTGTAGACCGTGTAGACCGTGTTGCATTTATTTCTTGTAGACAGTGTAGACAGTGATTTATTTATTTCTTGTAGACAGTGTAGACAGTGATTTATTTATTGCAAAGTAGACAGTGTAGACCGTGATTATTACTATATTTAAACTGTGTAGATCGTGATTAATATTTTGTAGATAGTGTTTCTTTACTGCAATATTTTCTGTAGACCGTGTAACTGTAGACCGTGTAACTGTAGACCGTGTAACTATAGACCGTGTAATTGTAGACCGTGTAACTTTAGACCGTGTAGACCGTATCGCATAATTGTCCCGAGACCAATCACATATCAAAAGTACTTCTAACAGTTGGAAAAAGTATTTTGTGTCTATTTACTTACTATTGGTTTTCTGTATTTCTTGTTTATTTTCAAAACTCATGATTGATGTCTAACCTTTGTTTATAGTTATTTTCTTTATTTGAAATTGCATTCAGTGAATTGTGCTCGTTCCATTCCTGACTGGAAACCATATTTTTCAGGTTAGCCGTGGATTTACTTAGCATGGGAGATACGGGGATACTTACAGCCAGAAGCCTAGAGACTAGCTAGATAGTTGAGTTGTAGTCATTCTATAGTTGTACAAGTTTATATTTTTTGCAAAAGCAAAACTTGTGATCTTTATAAATTAAATTAATTGTTGTGAATGAGTATTATTTGTGATTTGATCTTCATGGCCGTGACAGCGTTCTACCGCCGACACTGCGGCGTAGGCTGGCTTGGATACGTCTCGTATCCGTTTCAAAAAAAATGGGTACGGGTCGTGACAAGTTTTTGTGGTGGCCCATGCAGGTCGTGTTTTCGCAAATCATGCGAACTCGTGATAGTGCTAAAGTTAGTCGTACTATTGCGAGCCTGCGAATAGGAAATGCTCATTCACAAGTTAGAGTTAATTTAATTTAAGAGAATGACTAGGACTAGGAGTCCCTTATACAAATTTACCGGTGGGTAGTCTAGGCCATACAATTTAGAAAAGGAGTTATTAGTTTTGATAGTTTGTCAGATCCCCATAGGTACACTATTTCTTCTTGACATGACAATACGAACCAATGTGAATGGATTATTCACTTGGTGGGACATGGCTTCCTAGAATTAATGATCTAACCTAGATGAATTATTCAATTCCTTCTCCTTGCATCTTTAGATATCATCCTCACCTTTGAGACCATATTGCCTATTTAGTTCCTATTTTGCCTAAGAATTATTTTTTATATATATAATTTTTTATTATTGTTATCCCCATATCGATCCTCGAGTTAGTTTCAATTCAAAGTTTTCCTCAAGGGTTTGAATACACATAGAATGGATACTAGAATATTTGTAATCCTTTTGTCTCCAGTCTTTCCTCCATGTGACTGATAGGACAGATATTTATGCCTTATTACATAGTCGACTTGCTTGAATCTCTAGAAGGTCATGAGTTTTTACATATATAGTTAAGGGAATATTAGTTAACTCATAATGGCAGGACAGCAGCGCACTGTCGCCATTTAATCGAATTATGAAGACTATGGGTCCACTGCAGCCAGCAGCGCACTGGCGAGACACGACCCCTAGAGTTGACATTAGTTTAAGAAATATGAGTTATAGAATAGTACTAGAAATATGGCTCGTGGTCCTCTTTTGACCGTAACCCTTGTCTCAATATAAGGTAGAGTATCGAATAGCATAGCACCCTGAAATCACGAATCCAAGGGTTTACCACAGCCCAAGTATACGGTTGAGGCGTAACTCTCGGCGAAATGACTTCAAACGTGATTACAGGTTTTGGATACTATGGAGGATAGGAAAATGCCATGTATGTCCCATAAGATCCAAAGCCAATATTAGTGGAAGTTTTGTAAGTTGAGTAGCATGTCTCCCAACCTAGCATTTTGTGGTCCTTGTGATCTATTGACGAGGTAATTGACCGACACTAATAAGTTACCAAGAATATAGAATCCAGAGTTCCATAACCCATTAGTTGACCAAGACCTTATGGACAGTAAGATTTTAGAAAGATTGTATAAGCAAGGACACCAGGTAAGTTTTGATTCTCTCTAAACTCGAACTACTTGTGCCTCTTTTCAAAAATCTCGCGTACTTGTATCTTGACTATCTTGACCAACGCTGCTATTACAACCTAGTTTTTGCAAGATTACTCTTTTATCGAGCTTGATTCGAGGCATATGTTTAGTGGGGACGCCTGCTAACTTATTGTCTAATCAGAATCAGTGTATTATGGTCTGATCAACCATGATGCATTTGGTTCGCACATTATTTAATTACCCTACATGGATTGAGATATAGATGTCTCTAGGGTCTCATCTACGACTGCATTGACAATTCCTCTTGAATTATATGTTCGTCCTTGAATCACGAAATTGTATTCAGTAACATCTTTCTTGAACTCTTTTTGTTTTTGTCTTTCACTGATTTAGAAAGACAGAAGCTCGTAATTGGTAGAGAGATACCGAGTATCCCCATGGCTATGGTAGTTGTATACACAAGGGTAGTTATCGTCAGCCAGCCAGGTGATTGAGTTACTCGTTCTCCTCTCGACTTTCAAGCTACTATTGGAACCCCTAGCCATCTAAAATTGAGAATGATTAGGGTTTTCCCCTTAGTCAAAATGCCAACCTAGGGGACTATCTATTCTCAAGAAACCAAATGTTGTGATTCTCTACTTTTTGCTGGAAGCTTGACTTAACTAGCAACCCTTAAGCCTTGAACCAACCCTTCCTCGACCGAAGCCCACAGTTAGACACGAGATAAGTGGACAATAGAGTAATCATTTACCGTGGCACTCATCCCGAGATTGGTTTCCAACAAATATTACTCTAGTTATGTAAACTTTATTATTAAGACCTAACTAGTATTGGAACACAACAGTCACTAGCTTAGCCAATACCATAGCTTAACTATGATCTACCAGTTGTCAACAGCAATATACGATCACTACAACTCTTGTGACGATAGTCTGGCAGGTTGACACAAATAGAAATCCACGACTCAGTTATTAGAGATCCCTTCATGGGATGTGCCTTAGAGTTGGTTACCCCGTCGACAATTCTTGTATACTGTGGGCGAGTAGACCATTCTATTTTATTGACCATGTGTCATTGCACACACTCGTTTTCTATTTATTGAGGAACGATCCTTGACTTGACTTCTACCTACCGTATTCTGTTACGTCGTATCTTATCCTCTATTAACAAGAGTCGAGGTAAGATAGTCGGACTTTGAAATTCTTCTAACCTCATTATTCCTAAGACCATGTCCTATTTCTAAGGTGGGTAGACTGTAAGCCTTCTAAAATTTTAGGATATACGGAGATTACCGATGGAGGAGAATGATTTCCAATAGGATGACAATTAGTGTCTCATGGACTCCCACTTTCCATCGAGATCATTTTATGTCACCGACCGTGTCATTAATATTCGGAGCACAAGACCAGCTGTTACCTTCCAACAAACTTCATATCTAAGATCTAGACGAGTCCATCTTCATCTAGGTATATCATGACCCACTCAAACCTATCCCCTTGTACTCTATTTTTGAGGTACAACTTTCAGGATAAAAGGATTAGTTATAACCCTTACCATAATGCCGGTAAAATTCCTGACTTCCATTAGAGCCTCAGCTTCGACTCAATCCCTTCGACCCAATATAAGGTTGTGATCTACTCGGAGCCCATTACGCACATGCCATGGGTGTGCCATCCAATTGAGGCCTCATGTGCTACTTAAACACAAAAGTCACCGAAGGCGCATTTGGACTTTAAGGACCTAGCTAACCAACCTAACTAGCAACTAGCTCAATCCCTTGGGTAGAAACCTATTCTAGGATATCCTAATCTAGTAGGAATAGCTTTATCATTGGGATCTTGTCTAGTCTATATAGATTGAATCCAATGTTCATCCAACCAACAACTGATGTCCAAATAGAGAACCCATTAAGACCACCATCTTGATTTCTCAAATTCTGTTCCGTTATGGGACCTTGTTTGAATTAGAATTTTGAGAACGAGACTTCTGTATCGCACGGATCGCAGGCCACTCTGAGTAACAAAGGGCTCTTCGATGACTGACCCAGAGTAGTCCGATCTAGCAGATAAGGCAGTGGTTCGTAAACTCCCTTTTCCATCCGTAACATTGGATACTCTCCACTGCTCTTGAAACTTCACAGTTGCTCCCGATTATTCTGACTTATCTTCTGTCCTCCCTACTTCGGAGCGACGAATAGTCATGGTTACTGGAGTTATCAAGATTTCTTAGCTACTTGGGTAAACTTGATTGTTAAGTTTTGGTTTGCTTGATAGATACGGGAGGGTTTTAGAAACCAGATGCCTAGATATTTGTTGGTAGCCTAGATATTTGTTGGTAGGATTGTTGGCAACTGGTTAGAAGATTATGAGATTTTAGTTTGAGGAGTAGTGTGACCAAAGGTGGGTAGAAGTCCTCGATGATTCGTAGTTACGAAATAACAATGAGGAAGATATAAATATTTCTGAGAAATTAAAAATTCGAGGATGTTGTGGTAATAGTAGGTTTACTTTTAAATTTTAGGTTTGAATTTTTGGCATGTTTATGAGTTAGAATTTCGAGGATGAAAATATTTTTAAGGTGGGTAGATTTGTAGCTCCCCTTCCCGAAAATTTTGAAATATTTTTTATTTTTATTTATTTTATTTAAATGGTGATTTTAGAATGATTATAAATAATTAATTAGTTATTATTACGGTAGATGATTTTTAATCATGATTAAATTTGGAGTACAAGGTGACTAGAAATCGTGGCACTGATAGTGCAGTGGCGTGCCTAGACTAGTGTATTAGCAATGCCAGGGAAGGCCGAGCCATAGTGACATCCTAACTAGGACAACCAGGCCAGGTTACGACTTAACCACTAGATAATTAAATTATTATTTATTTTATGTTATTAAATATTAGGAGACCGGTTGTGCCAAACCAGTCTGGACTGGACCTGAACTGACCCCAAACCTATGTAAGCATCCAGTGTACACAAGATCCCATGTAGACATATTCTTGAGTAGATGTAGTGCCGATTATGGGATGTTGTAATTCGTTATTGTTACTATTATTATTATTATTGTTTTATTATCAATACTATTGAGAATATTATTATATAATATTATTTCATTATTGAATATATATATAATATTGTATTGCCTGTATAGAATTTGTGGTATGCTTATATATATAAATATGTATAAACCCCGGAGTATACATATATTGATTTGTATCTATATTCATAATTTATTATAAATATGTGCATGTGTACGTATATATATATATATATATATATATATATATATATATATATATATATATATATATATTATATATATATATATATATATATATATATATATATATATATATATATATATATATATATATATATATATGTGTGTGTGTGTGTATATGTCACGTATAAATAGATAATGTAATATGTATATATAAATATATTGCGTAGATGTATATATATATGTATACGTAAATTTGTATGTGTACAATTGTATATTGTATACGTATATTTGTATACTTGTATACGTATATTCGTATATATAAATATATATATACCTTGGTTATTATAAAAAGAAATAGAAAAAGAAAAAGAAAAAAAAAACAAAGAAAGAAAGAAGCAGCAACTGCCCGGCCCAAGGCCGCGTGCTGAGCGACCCTCCCCCCCCCCCCCCCCCCCCCCCCCCCCGTTCTGTCATGACAGAACGCATAAACGAGAGATCAAGAGATCGATCTCATAAACTCTAAACCCTAACCAAACCCTATGCACACCTTCCCCCAGACCTGGCGCGCCGCCCAGGTGGCTGTGCTGCGTCGCAGCCACTGCCGGCCGGTGGCAGGAGGCTGCGCGCGCACAGGCGCGTGCTGGAACAGAACAGCAAGCGCAACGGGAACCCAAGTTCGTCGCGATCGTTCTTCCTCCACGTTCGATCGTTTTCCAATCCAATTACACGGGTACGTAGCCAACCTATACATTATTTTTTCCTTTCAGTTAGATTGATTTTAGATGGTTTAGGTTGGCCGATAAGTCGACTCAAAGTCGACGAAAAACCATGGTTGAAAACAGAGTAAAAGCAGTCCAATCACCCACCTTCGAGGATCGTTTTCGATCAATCCAGTGACACATTAGAAAATCTATTTGAAGAGACTTTTAGACAACATATAGGTCTTCATCACCCTTTCTGCGGAATTTGAATTCATCGACTGAGCATCGAGAAATCGAATCCCAAAGTTTCCCAAAAATCTGTTTTCAAAATATTGAAATTGTTCCACACGACGTGCGTCACGCCAATCGGGACGACGTGGTCGCGAACCGAAAGCATCGAAAGCTGCGTAACGGCTTCGTGGTCGTGTGGGCTTTGATGGAATTCAAATTGGTCGCGTGTACGCGACGAATTTGATGCGTATCCGTCGAAATTCACCGTATCGTGCACTTTGCAAATTTCTCAATTAGTTTGTGCACGCTCGTCAGATCGAGACGAAACTTGTGCCAACAGGACCGTATCGTTTTTTGGTCCTGTATGCCAAGTTTGGTCCAATTTTGAGACTGTTGATAAAATCGTCATTTTGCGGGCCCCACGGTCCCACTCAACGGGCAATTTTGTGCACGGCCCGCCGAAATCCAACTTTGGACATACGGTTGGGTTCATATCGAAAAACTGGATCCGTAGATATGTAGTTTGATGACTTTAGAGACTGTTGACTCTGGCACGCTTTTTGGTGCAAAGCGGGTCCAACGGCGGACACCGTTTTGGCCCAAAATTACCGTTTTGCCCCTGTGTCCAAAATTGGACGTAAGGACAGGCAATTCTAGCTAATTAGAATTTTCTGAGATCATTGGTATTGTTTATTTCAGCTTCCGGGGACTGTTGTACGGGTTTTGACTATAGTGGCACATTGAGTAGTTCAGATTGTCGGTTTCACCAGCAAAGGACCACAGGCGAGTACAGTTTATTGTCTGCATTTCGATATTGATTTTCACTATATTTTATTGGTTGGTCATTGGTTATGTGATTATTTTCTATTATAAATTGCTGAGTCGGGAATGAGAAGTACCAAGGATGTGTGATCTGACCTTACGTGTAGACCGTGTTGTATTTATTTCTTGTAGACAGTGTAGACAGTGATTTATTTATTTCTTATAGACAGTGTAGACAGTAATTTATTTATTGCAAAGTAGACAGTGTAGACCGTGATTATTACTACATTTAAACTGTGTAGATCGTGATTAATATTTTGTAGATAGTGTTTCTTTACTGCAATATTTTCTGTAAACCGTGTAACTGTAGACCGTGTAACTGTAGACCGTGTAACTATAGACCGTGTAATTGTAGACCGTGTAGACCGTGTCGCATAATTGTCCCGAGACCGATCACATATCAAAAGTACTTCTAACAGTTGGGAAAAGTATTTTGTGTCTATTTACTTACTATTGGTTTTCTGTATTTCCTGTTTATTTTCAAAACTCATGATTGATGTCTAACCTTTGTTTAAGTCATTTTCTTTATTTGAAATTGCATTCAGTGAATTGTGCTCGTTCCATTCCTGACTGGAAACCATATTTTTCAGGTTAGCCGTGGATTTACTTAGCATGGGAGATACGGGGATACTTACAGCCAGAAGCCTAGAGACTAGCTAGATAGTTGAGTTGTAGTCATTCTATAATTGTACAAGTTTATATTTTCTGCAAAAGCAAAACTTGTGATCTTTATAAATTAAATTAATTGTTGTGAATGAGTATTATTTATGATTTGATCTTCATGGCCGTGACAGCGTTCTTCCGCCGACAATGCGGCGTAGGCGGGCTTGGACACGTCTCGTATCCGTTTAAAAAAAAAATGGGTGCGGGTCGTAACAGACCTCTTAGATGACTGGCAGCAACATTTGATGACTACCTCGTGGTGATGATTACAGTGATATTCTTGTTGTAGAGCTACAAGTGGATGATACGGCCTTACGATCTTCCGCTTCTATGCAAGAAGTTCACGGAGATCGGTTACAACGACAGGACGAGAAGAAGTCGGAGGGATATATTCCTTGATGACATTGGGAACATGATTCTGATTCTTGAGGTGTCTTGTACCCTGAGTTACAAGGAGGTGCTGAGCTGATCAGCATAGGTAAGAGGATTCTTGACTTCAGAAGTCATCCTCTGGCGCAAGTTGGCTGCGGGCGCAGGCTGTTTATGCCTTGCTGAAATTGATCCTGACTGGCGCCTGTTGAGATATGCGCGCAAGTCAGGTAGGTGCACCACTTGTGTGTCTGTTTGAGACACCAGCAGCTTGCCTTGTTTGGATCTTGAGATGCACAGGGTTGGAAAATCCTGACTTGAATTCTTGGAAGTAGGTAGAATATCTTTTTGTGCTGCGCACTCTGTTCCTGTGCGCTTGGCATGGCGCAACTGGGTAGCAGAAAGTTCATTCTGAATAGAACTTACTCTCTTGCCAGAGATTTGATTATCTCTGTCAAGATGAGTAGAGTTTCTGCCCAAAAGAGCTTTTGTACTGATTGGCACAAGGGCGCAACCAGAAGTATTTTTCGTGGAGTCAAGGACCAGAGAAGAATGAGAAAAGGCCGAAAGACGCTTTCCTTTGTTCTGAGCTAGGGCAGAAATAGGTGTATTCCCAGCAAGTTTCAGACTTAGGGAGGAAGAGGGATTACCTAAAAAGTGTTTTCCCTTGTTTTGCACCAGGGCAGGAATAGGCACATCTTGCATAGAATGACAAAAGGCCAAATGGTGTTGTCCTTTGTTCTAATTAGTAGCCTTACTAGATAGGATGTTCTCCGAGTTCAGAACTGGAGAAGAAGAAGGAGTATCCAAAGGGCATTCCCCTTTGTTTTATGCCAGAGAGGCAACAGGCGCAGGTTGCGCAGAAGCAGTGATTGGTGTTGTTGAGGACTTGGGAGTCCATACGGTGTGCATTTTGTTCTTGGCAGCCACAGTGGCGCTCCTAGCATCCCCAGCACTAATCATGACTTCGTAGGCTGTTTGGTTGACTTGCACGACCAACGTCTTCTGTGCCTTGCCGATCAACGCGGTATCATATTGACTTGTCACTTTCTCGTCGGAGGAGAAAGTCGTCACCAGCAGAGTCTCCATTTGTTTACAAAAACAAAAGTTTAATTTCTACAAACTAAAAAGAATGAAAGTACAAGAGTACAATGATTTCTGGGAAAGTACAACTATAGAAATCTGATCAGAAGACGATCACTTTATCCCTTGGATTATGTGATATTGTAGATACGAGCCTCTGGAGAATACAGCAGCACTTTGTCAGTAGATTATGATCATTAGTGACGCTTTAGAACTGATTTGAAACTCTATTTATAGAGTTCTGAAATAACTGTTTTCTGACTTGCGCACACTCTGTGTTACGCGCCTCCTATCCAGTTGTGCGAACGGTTACTTTAACTGTTGGTAACACGTGGCATACTGTCAGTGAGATGCGCATGGTGGCGCCAACTAGCCAAGTTGCGCCGGCACAACTTGATAACTAGCACCTCTGACTCAGACTTCTGTGCTGTGGAAATTTCTCGCGCCCTTCGATAGCTTGCGTGAGCTAGCTGTCAGCATTTAATATTGACAAAATCTTCTCGAGCGTCGTGTTGCTCGGTATTCGAAGAGATATTCTTCGACTATTGTGTTGTTAGTAATGATGGCAATTGTTATAGCTTCTCGAGGAAGCTTGCCATGTGGGACCCACGCACCTTGATGTGGGCACAACTTGAGTCTCGCGTAAGTCAGCGTCTAGGCGCCACTTGATGATGGCGCCTTCTTGTGAGTGGCGCCTATTCATTTTTTAGATTCTACATCTAATAATAGACTTGCTAAAGGAGGAGTTTGAAAGAAGTAATCTTAATCTCCAAATAACAAAAGAGCATAGATCCAAAAAGTTTCTACAATTGAAGATGATAATTCCCCGAAAGCCATGGGATTATAATCAAAACCTTCTACGGGACACTAAGAGGAAAATTTAGAAAATAATATAGATAGTACAATATATAATCTTATAATCAGCCTATGTTGTGATGAGTTTCCTATTTTGTAGGCTCCCAATGGTACTCTAGTCCTAAGCACCATTAGATGGACCTATATGGGCCAATACATCTGTCTCCTTAAAATCATCTATTACATCAAAATTATCTGTATATGATCTTCTAGAATCTTCTAGGAGTCGTCGTCCAAACTAATACTGTCCACATGCCCTGGTCTAATATGTCAACGATCTAGTCAAGAAAGGAGCAAAGTACAATGTAACTCAACCGTACTCAACAACATAGTACAATAGTATATTAAATTACAAGGACAAGTAGATAACAAGTAAGTAAACTGGAAAGTATCTAAAATTATGCACTAGCTACGTGAAACATATGCAATAGAACACCAATAAGCATGTAGGGGCTAAACATGTATCACACATATCAAGGAATGATATGCTATCAGTCACGCACGTAACCGGAATCAGGCATGTCTGTCAATAATGCTATCAGTCACGCATGAAATGGATATCAGTCATATCAAAAAATGATATGCTATTAGGCACGAAAGTTGTCCAAGACTAGGTAATACTATATGCCATATGAGTGTTCTCCCTCCCGACACGAAACATGAGAAACAAGTAAAAAAGTGATATAATGTAAATCATGTCATGCAATGTCGCTAAGTAAAGTTGAGATTACAAGTACATGCCTTGTCCTTGGAAATCAAATGAGTCTCAATGTCTCCACCCCTAGCATAGGGCAAGAGTAAGTTAGATTCTAAAATAACAATCTAGCCAATATTGCTAACTAACAAACTAATTTCACTATTAATACATAAACTAGCTAAATATATATACTAGATAAATATTTTAGAAAATATATATATTTTAGCTTTAATCAAAATAATTACTAATAAAACACCTTAAACGATATTTTAACAAAAATTGTTTATTAAAGAATATTAGAAAATATTCACTAGCTAAAAAATCTACATTTACGAAATCTAGATATTAAGATTTTAACTAAACATTAGCAAGTTAATTTTAACCAAAATAATAATCATGGAAAAACATTTTTAGAGTAAACATATTTTGATATCTAAAAATATTGCAAAGAAATATAAATTTTAATACAATAATGCTAACAATAACAATATTAGTAATAATAAGGGTAGTATTAGTAATAATAATAATAATAATAATAATAATAATAATAATAATAATAATAATAATAAAATTCTACCTAGGCCCCCAGCCCAACTTCTAGCCCACAGCCCAACTTCTATTCTTTTGTCTTTCTTTTTCCTTTCCTTATCTTACTCAATGGGTCGGGCCACTGGCCCAAAGCCCTGGCTTTTGCTTCTGTTTCTTTTCTTTTTTCTCTTTATATTTTCCTATCATCCCAGCCCAACCAGTCTGGCTCGATACCCACCCCATCTACTTCACCAAAACCCTAAACTCCATATACTCTCTCTCCCTCCCCATCTTCACTCGTACTCAATCCTAACCCTATCTAAATAAGAGGAAGGAGAGCAAGAAGAAGCAAGAAAGAAGAAGGGGATCAGATGGGATCCTACCCTAGCACGACATACGACGGCGAGGTCCGATGAAGGCCACGACGGTGGGATGCATCGTCAAGATCCGGTGGCCTGGTTCGAAGAGCTGCGACGGCTAGGTTCAGTCGACGGCGAGGTTGAAGATGAGGCAGAGCGGATCTGGATACGACGGTCCAAGCGGCGAGGGCTCAATCTGTGGTGGCGGCCCTTAGTTGCTCGTGGTGGCACGCAACCAAGACGTTGACGATGATGGTTCTCGCAGAAAACGACCGGACACAACAACTCTCCAAAGACAGAGACGGTGGTGGCGAGGCGGACACGGCAGTGACTCGAGGCGAACTCCGGCATCAGCGTGACTCCAGACGGTCGGGTGCGACTTCTTCAGTGGCTCCGATGAGATGAGGCATAGCGACAGCACCGGACACGACCAGGCAGCACCAGACACGGATATGTTTAGGGCTAGAAATTAGGGTTTTGGATATGTCTGTAGCAGTGTCCGTGTCGGGATGACACGAGATATGAGGAATGGTGGGTACTCTATATGGACACGTGAAGGGTGGTGGACACAGAAAATGTCTGTATCGGACTCAGAAATGTAAAATATAAAAATTAGTGGAATGGACACGGACACAAGGATACGATCATTAGGCCACTAGGATTAGTTTAAGAATGATCAAATCAGCAATTAATGACCATATTTATAAGGTAATTAGGAAAGACCTAGAATCTCTAGGAACATTGGCTGGAATGAATATTCCCTGAATAGTCCAGAATATTCCTACATGTCATGTGGCTAAATATTCCACAATGGCTTTCCTAAAATAACTAGTCTAATCAAGGAGTAATTACAAATCTACCATTCCATAATAGGGAAAACATAATTAATTAATAAAATATTTCAATTGTAATTGATTAGCAAATAAATTCCATAATGAAAAAATTATACTTTAATTAAATAAATTTTGAATAAAGTATTCCAAAAATTAATAATAAAAAATACATATATGAAAGAAATTTAGATCAACTTTTATTTAGGAACAGTTGGGTTACAACATCAACTATATTAATGATTTTTTTTGAATCATTGTAACACATGCCACGTGTGCGTATATGTTCAGATCCATTTTATGCACTATAGTTTTTGCAAGACCCTATGCGCATGCACTTTTTATGCGTATACAGACAGAAAAAATGTATTTTTAAGTCTTATGCGTGTGTAGTCGTTACAGTATGAATGATTATAAATAGTTGGGACTTGTGCTTCCTAGAACACACAAAATCGATCGTCGAGCATTAAGAGCTTTGAGCCTATTTGCTGCCAATTCTGCCAATAAGCCATAATTAGCGAGTTCATCCATCTTCGCCACAGATAGTCAACGGAGTAAAGAAGTCGAGCACTAACTTGATCTTCATCATCACACTTCTTCAGATTTGTACTTAGAATCCATATATTAGGGTATACTTCTTAAAAAAGCAATAAAAGTTTGTTCAACTTTTCTATGTTTACAGTGTTACTAACTGACAACATATTGGCGTTTACAGTGTTACTAACTGACAACATATTGGCACAGCTTTTAACGCATTGTATTTAATGCTTTACGTGCATAGTAAGTTGCGTATAGAGCTTGGGGCATAGAATCAGAAGGATGGTGTATAACTTTTTACTCATAAAATGCACTATCGTTGGCGCATGGGGGTGACTGCATATAGAATTCCGCACATAAACTTATCTGACTACTTCTTCATAGGGCTTGATTGATTACTTATTGCGCATAAACTTTGTCCATCATTCTGCGCATAGCTAGGGACCGTGCATAGACTTTTGAAATTTGTCATGCTTCTAAAATATTGATGATTGTGACTTATGCTCATAGTAATGGTGTGGCATACCTGACGAGAGAGGAACAAACGTATTTTTGAAGGACTCCGTCGAGTATAATTGGAATTAGAATCACATTCAGCGTGATATTGGCATATACTTGATCCTCTGTAAATGTTTTGAAGACAAAAAATGATTAGTTCTAACTTCATTCTTTATCAATAAAATATTACCTTACTCTCTCTCTCTCTCTCTCTCTCTCTCTCTCTCTCTCTCTCTCTCTCTCTCTCTATATATATATATATATATATATATATATATATATATATATATATATATATATATTTTATATATATATATATTTTTTATATATATATATATATATATATATATAAATATATATATATATATATATATATATATATATATATATATATATATATATATATTATATATATTATATATATTTATATATATATATATAATATATATAATATATATATATATATATATATATAAAGCCTAAAACTGAAATCCGAAGTGAACAACCAAAATTTTCCATAGCCAAAACCGAACCTAAATTGAAAAACCAAACCGAATAGCTTATACCGGTTCGGGTTGGTTTTCGTGTTTTTACCGGGATATGCTCAGCCCTACCTAAGAGTGCTCGAGAGTGCCAGTCAACTTCCAGTGGAAATGCAACATAACCGACCTTGTTGTTTCAAGCTGTGTGCTAATATAATGACACCACACACAGTTAATTGATGGCGACAAAATATTTTGTGTAGTATAGCTTTTACAATTCTATTTTTCAATGCATATTCACTAATATTTCTTCCTAAATGAATATTTATGATATATTATGAAATTTAATTATAGGGAATTTAGTAATTTGATACCTTCATTTAAGTTCATTTGCTTGAAAATTGGTTTGAAGAGCATGAAGTCGAAATTCAGATAAATAAGGACTTTCAGTGTCATAGAAATTACCTTTCTACCCACCTCTAAATGCAAATTAGATACTGAAATAAAAACTTAGAATTCACTATAATATTTTTTTATTGTATATCAAACAATTGTTTTGGGTTACCATTTGGGTTACCATTCTTCGAAAATTGAATCTTATTTGAGACTGAAATTGGACCTTTAAACGTGTCTTAGTAAAGAACTATAATTCAAAAACCTCCTTTATACAAGTCTAATGAAATTAAACAAAAATATGTAACATATATTTTTTAATTATGGATGGGAGAAAATTCAATCCCTAAAGCTAAAAAAATTTGAATTATGCTTACAATTGAGCATCCATGTTGGGTTGTATAAGACTTGCAAATTATTGTGTAAAAATTATATAAAATCTCGTATAACTTATACATTTTTATGTTGCATATAAATTTTTGGATTATAAGATTTGATTATGAGAATTATAATTCAAAAACCTCCTTTATAGAAGTCTAATGGAATCAAACTAAAATACATTACATATGTTTTTTAATTATGGATGGGAGAAAATTTAATCTCTAAAGCTAAACGAATTAAATTGTACTTACAATTGAGCATCCATGTTGGGTTGCATGAGACTTGCAAATTATTGTGTAAAAATTATATAAATTCTTGTGCAACTTATATATTCTTATGTTGCATAACAAAAGGCTATTTATAATGGCACATCCAAAGTTGATCAGGACTCGTCCGGATTGGAGCTAGCCCAGGTTTCAGGGGTAATTACCTGGGACAATCCAATTTTTTTACTCTTTGGGTTGTCCCAACCCAACACCTCCCCCCCAACCCAAATTTTTACCTCCATTTCAATATTTGACTCTCTCTCTCTCTTCCCAAAACCTCCAAAAATCTCTATCTACTTTTTCTTGATCATTTCCATCTTTCCCATCTCCATCAAAGGCTCATCACAAACAATGTATGAAAATAAACCCTAATAAATCCTAACAAATCTTAATTTTCTTCTCATTCCCAATTTCAGAGATGGCACCCAAAAGCTCCTCACAAACAATGTATAAAAATAAACCCTAATAAATCCTAGTTTTCTTCTCTAATAAATCCTAGTTTTCTTCTCATTTCCAATTTCAGGGCATCTAAAGGCTCCTCACAAACGATGCACGAAAATAAACCCAATAAACCCTAATTTCTGGCAATTGCAGTCGACCAAGTCGACTTTAGGACTGCCACAATGTGTGGCAGTCCTGAATACTTCTAGGATTGCTAAAAATTTGGACAGTCCTGAAATGGACTGTTGTACAGCAAGTTTATTTTAGGACTGTCCACTTTTCTCACAGTACTAGAAGTATTCAGGACTGCCACAAATTGTATCAGTCCTAAATATTTCTGACATGAATTGCGGATATTATTGCATTTTTATTTTGAGATATAGGATTACATTCCAAATATAATTTTGCGTATCATATTATTGTATCTGTGTCTGTGACTCATATTGTGTATCATATTTTATATATATAGATGATATAAAAACATTGATTAGAACTCTAAAATAAATTTAAAATTGAGAGACTTATCTCTTAACTAGATTTATAGATATAGATAAAGATTTATTTTGAAATGAAGAAAATTGAGAGATTTATATATCAGATAGATTTAAAATTTTGAGTTTTTTTTAAAACCGAGTAGATAATTGAGAAACTCTAAAATAAATTTAAAATTTAGAGACTTATCTCTTGTAATGCATGTGGTTCGTATTACATATCTCGAAATACGTGTACGTATTTTGACTCATATTACATGTCTCCCTGCTTGATTTGTTTTGGCATTTCATTGATTGGTTTATCTCGGTTCGGTTCGGATTGTTTGGGCTTGGTTCGATTTTGTTGTGAACCCACCCTACCTACCACCACCACCTTCATTTATATCCCACCAAATATTTTTCTCTCCTCATTAACTCTTCTTCTTCCCTACCATTATTTCTCCACCAACCTGAGAGAGAGAGAGAGGTGTAGGCAAGTGCATCTTGCTTCATGGGGAAACTCTATTTTTATTCTTCCATTGTCTTTCTCATGTGTTTCTAACCCACTTTAGTACTTAACATTTTTTTATTTCCGTGGTTAATATCTTGTAGATATAGCTTTGTGGTATTTTTAGTTTTTATGAGTTTTGATCTATCAAACCTGCATATTTTTGCTATTTGATGGTTCCATGTTGTAGAGAATTCTATTTTACCCAAATTTGACCTATGGGAGTCTGGATTTGGGTTCCTATTGTTGTTTGGTAGAGCATAGAGGCCATGGTGTTTTCCGTGGACATGTTCTCTGTGGAAGCCATTAATTGTACTCTTGGTCGCATGCAATATTTTGTGCTGAGCCGCATGGCCATTTAAGTGAATTGGCCGCATGGCCGATCACTTGCTTGGCCGTATGGCAATTGCTGTTTGCATGGCCATTAAATAATTGTAGCCGCATATGCACATTTTTGTGCTTAGCCGCATATGTACTGTGCTTAGCCGCATATGCACATTTTTTGTGCTTAGCCGCATATGCACCGTGCTTGCATTTAATTTTATATGTTGGCCGCATAAGGCATTAATTGATTGGCCTTTTGTGCATGAAATGGCATGCATTGCCATTAGCTTTGCTGGCCTTAATAAGTTGGTCGCATGGCCTTTATATTGAAATGCATTATTTAATTACCTTTGGCCATTCCATAAGTTGGCCGCATAGAACAGTACTTAGCCGCATATGCATACTTGCTTCGGCCGCATGAATTAATTAGCATGGCCGCATAGGCTTGCATGCATTAGTAAATAATGCTTGGCCGCATGAAAGCAATATTGCTTGGAATATTAGCATGGCTTGCATGCATTAGTAAATACTAATGGGCTGCATGCATTTTGCTTACGTAGAAAATTGCATATGCATGCATTGCATGCTTTAGTTTGCATGCTTAATTAGTTCTGCTTTAGTTTGCATGCATGGCATCAGCTTAATTGTATGGCATGCATTAGCTTTATTCCTTTGTATACAAATGCAATGGCATGCATTAGCTTTGTATACAATTGCATTTTTGCAAGCTTTTGCTTGCTGCTTGCATGTTTAAATATTTCTTTGGCCGTATATGGCCTAGCATTTGGCCGCATGGCCATTTGCTGATGCTGGCCGCATGGCCATTTGTAATATCATGGTCGCATGTGTAATTTAATATTGGCCGCATAAGCCATTAGAATATTTGCATGGCCATGGCCAATTGCATTTATTTGCATGCAATTTCATGCAATAGCTTGCATGCTCCTTTGATGAGCCGCATAGGCCAGCAGACCACTTACATGAGCCGCATAGGCTATTATACTTGCATGGCCGTATGGGCCACTATATAATGAGCTTGGCCGCATGGCCATTTAAATTAATTGCTTGCATTTATTTACATGCAACTTGCTAGCCGCATGTGGCCTGTTATTTGCTGGCCGCATATGGCCTATTATTTTTCTGAGCCGTATGAGTCCTCCACAGCCCTTGTCTCTGCTAATATTTAATTACGAAATATATGTTGGTGCCATATTAATTTTAAATATGTTCTCTGACATGATGGTGACCCATTGTGGTACACTTTTGACGAATGACATGACATGATAATGGCCCGACGTGGCGCACTCCTGACAAGTAAATTTGACATGATAAACCTGACATGATATATCTCGATATGCTGTTGCGATAGCTAGCTTGACATGACAAGAATGAATGACCTGGACACCGTGGACGATTGTGCTTATACAAATGAACCCGTCTTGTCTTGCATCATGTCTATGACAGGGATCCCTGAGTACCACGGTCAGGGGTACCTACTGTAAATGGCTAAGACTAATAACTAGAATAATACAGTAGTCATGAGAGATTTCCCCAGTTACAGGCGATCCCGTTATCCCGGCCACCATTATTGGACTTGTAGCCTGTCGTCGAGTAGGGCACAATTCCAGCCCATTGTCATGTGGGGCACTTCATGAAATAAGTTCTATGCACACTGTCATGTGTTGCACACCAAGCTACCTAACAATTCTTGATAACTGCTTAATGAATTCAAGTCGCTTGGATAACCTAGATTAGCTGCAGGACTTGTGGCTGGAGGAACATCTCACTACATCTTGCTAGTAACTAGGCCTGTAATAACCCTAGTTAGTTAACGTATCAAGCCGTACTTATTGCTTGGCCGTGAATGATTGGATGGAGTCTAATCCTGTCTAGTCTTGTCTTGATCCTGTACAAGATTGTTACATGTCCTAATTTCTTATATTATCTTGTCGATAAATGGTGTAAAACCAAGTTCCGTTCAGATGAAGGGTTACAACCCCGGTCCTTGTTTGGTTTGCGGGTTGTAACCTGGTTATCCGAATAGTCCTATGGTTACCTCATCGTATATCATCCTGTCATGCTTTTCCATATATCATGTCTTTCATTATTATTATTATATTCTGTGTTAATTGCTGATTTTAGTTCCTAAGTGAAGCCTCCTTTGTGGCACTTGCTCTTTCTGGGATCTGACCCAGCTGGTTTTGTTTGGCCAGATTTTGGAGCAGCTCCAGAGGATCACCGACTTTTCAGCCCGATGGTGACCACCAGGCGTAACCAGGGCAACGAGTGGATTATTTTTTGCTCTCCCACTCTATTGTAAAAATATTCTTTTGAGGCGTTTAGCCGGCGAGCACGTATTAGCTCGTATTGTATATCTTATTACTGTCTGCCTACGGGCTGTAACATGATTGACAGATCCTAGGGTTGATCATGTATGATTAAACTCTTGCTAGTCCTCACATTTTGTAACGACTAGCTTCATGATCAGCTGAATATGTAATATTTGGGGCGCCTTAATATTGTACATTTGGTGATCTTACATCTTGTAACTTATTTGCTTGCTTGAGATTGAGACATTTAGGCTTGTTATTGACCATAAGAGACTGATGGATTGTAGTTAAACCCTCATATATCTCGACAGCCGTGACCGTATAGTGAGGTGGATTCTATTTTATTATACGTAGCAGGCTATGTATGCCCCCACTCTCCATTATTCTGGTTCTGGGGTGTTACATAGTTTAAGTGGTGGCCCATGCAGGTCTTATAAATCAAGATATGTGAGGGTTTACCGAATAGATGTCTCAATCAGCACTCGTCCTTGATCTCTGCCCGTATCTTCTAATCCCTGAGATTCTCGACCTGATCACATGCTTGTATCGTTGATCTGTCTTGGTCCTTCCTTATTGTTCCCTTGTCGTCTTCTTCAGCGGCATTGCCGATCAGCAAGGCGGAGCACCTCCCGTGGACCAGCAACAACCTGGGGATCAAGTCCAGCATTCAGGAGTAGCCTCCAGAGTCATGCCTACTGGGGATCCAGAGCCACCAATTCAGCCCGTCCAGCCTGCAGAGCCTGATGATGGCACCTTGGTGGGTCTCATCAGGACATTGTTAGCTTTTCAAGATCGCCGAGGTGATGTATTGCACCAGGCAGTACAAGATGCTCTGAACAGAGGAGGTCATCATGGGAACAGTACAGCCAACAGCTTCAAGCGCTTGAACCCTCCATTCTTCGACGGCAGTGAAGATGCTATCGTTGCTGATGCTTGGCTTCAGGACACAGAGGTGGTATTGGAGGCAGCGAAGACCCCGGAAGATGAGAAGGTGGCCGTGGTGCACCTGCAGTTATTGGATCTAGCCCGCAGTTGGTGGACGGCGCAGGCCGTTGGACTAGTGGCGCCTATTGCCTGGACAGTATTCCGTGAGAGATTCCGGACCAAGTACTTCGATGCTGTAGCTCGGTACGATCTACAGACGAAGTTCACCAATTTGAAGCAGATGGGCCGGACGGTCGATGGGTATGCGGCCGTATACACCCAGTTTTCTAAAATAAGGGCAATTTCAAAATTTTGTATTTTAATTTATTTAATTATGTTATTAATTATAATAATTTTTGGTGATTTTTCATCATTTTAAAACTATTTAAACCATGACTTGTAATTTTGGTATTTGCTAGTGTAACACTAGAGACAGCTTGACCTAGAGCCTAACCATGTGATTAGGGTATTTCATTTATCATTTCTAGCTTGAGGGTATTTAGTCATTTTTGAAATTTTGGGATTTATTTGGAATTATTTTTTAATTAGAATTATTGGAATTTAGATGATTTTTAGTATAATTTAATTTAGTGCTATTCTTGACTTTGACTCAGGGTGACTTAGGAGACTGTCCTAGAAGCTAACCCTAGTCATGACCTCTTGGTTAGAGTATGACATCCTAGTTTGACCTAAGTTAGTCATGTAGGAATCAAGACTTGAATAGAAGGCTCAGTGATTTGGTTAATAGGCTTGATACTTAGAAAATTGGTTCAATGACTAGTGCAAATAGGTCCATAGCCTATTAGACTTAACCCTAACCCTAACTATCACTTTATGACCAGCCACCTAAGGCTATTCCCCTATAAATAATCTCTTCATTTATTGTTCTTGCCTCTTTATTGAGATTTCAATATTTGGAGAAGGAGGTAATGTCATTTCTTCCCCAATCCCTAGATTCTTCATTTTAATTCCTTTTCCACTCTAGTCTTTTGCATATGATCCTAATCTAGCCCTATTTCATGTTCATGGAGAGAAATCTCATGTTTGAACCAATTTGGAGCACTTGGCCATCAAGGAGAACACCCCCCTCCCCATTTGAGGCTTTTCTTGCAAATTGCACATATAGGTAAATCCCTATTCCCTCCACCAAATTTTGTTTTCTTTGCATGGATAGGAAGCCTTAGGTGTCCCCTAGCCGTAGGTATTAGATTTATGTCGATTCATGTCCGTTTGGTGTCCGTATCGGACACGTATCATGGTGTATGTGCAGTGTTTGATAAAATGTCACAAAGGTTTTATTTTAGATTTTGAAAATCAAATTACATGGGATTTTAGATCTATGGTGTGTAATATATTTCGTAAAGACTGAAAGTATTTTGGTGTCGTTTTTGTGTCGCAATTGGTGTCGGACACGCTGCATGGGGAGTCGGCTAGGTGTCCTACATATCGGGCCCTAGTGCTCACGATATAGGACACTTAGGGACACAAATTTTGTGTGGAGTGAGGGGCAATGTCTGACATCATGCTCCCAAAGTTTGGGAGCAGATGGTTTAGTATTCGCGGAGCAAACAAGCCCGCACTGGCGGTGCGCTGTCGCGTGCAGGCGGCTGTACACGTGCACAGGCACGCACGAACGCGGTTCGTGTCCGCATTGGACACATCGTGGACACCCCACAGGGTGTCGAATGTGTAGCCTGACACTGGACTACACATGGACATGACCACATGGCCACACGTGTCGTGTGTCGTGTCCACGACCTCTGAACTGAGCGAGCGATACTGCAGTACACCGTGTTCAGTTCGTGTGTCGTGTGGGTGTTTGGACTCGATTCGTGTCCTATCCTTAGACAAGAAGGTGGTAACTAGCACACCCTCATATGCTACACTAGTTACCAACCTATTGTTGTAATTTTAATTATTAATTAGAGTTGAATTCTTGATATCCCAAATTTTCCCTGATACCGACTGATACTCACTGTTTCATTTTTAAATTTTAAATTTCATTTAAAATGATGTTTTGAACGTTAATGGTTAACTAGACTTACCTACATGTTTAAGGAATGGTGTACATGATTAATTGTGGTTTTATGATGTATTTTGGATCGAATTCTTTGATTTCCTATATGGGACTGATACCCGACTGTCTTGGGGATGAGATTTAATATTCCTGAGTTTAAATTCATTTCTATTTTTGTATTAATGATTTAATTAGATCACCTGCACATGTATCCTTAATTGATTCGAGTTTACTTCTTTATTTGTTCAAATTGAATGTATCAATCTCCATGAGTTCATTCTCAGTGAACTTGTTTCATTTCAAATGAGTTGGTGAGTGATAATTGATAATCGGGTTTCGAGCATATATTTCAGATGTTATGTTGAACAGTGAGGTTCTTTGGACTCGATTTTGTGGTAAGGTAAATCCAAGTTACCAAGGTGTGATGATTTCATTGATTCAAGTTTTGAGTTGCTACTGATTTCCTTTTGAACTGTCAAGTGTTTTGAAAAACCTGAGAACGCACAGGCCATTCCCCTTAGCACTGTCACACACATTCAATAGTACCTAACATATACACTAGCTCACACCACCTCTTTATGCCCACTTTCACACATTAGCTCACTCCTTACACACACACATAGCTCACAGGTTCTCACACACACACAGGCCACCTCTTTATGTCCTGTCACCTACACTACACACACACAAGACACATTTATTTCCTGTCACACTCTCACACACAGTCCACTTTAGCACACACACATATGAATTGACACACACACAGGTACACTCTACACCACTGATTTACCACACCCTAAAGCTAGTGATACACACATGTTAAAATATGAGATTGACACAACCATGTCATACCACACCACATTCAAACCTTGCCATGACACTATACACATTTTTCCCTTCTATCTCACTATGTGTATATATATAT